>CM061161.1:981945-1414445 GCA_030710495.1 Labroides dimidiatus | reverse complement strand
TTGAGCTCTGCTTCATCGCCTCCATGGCTGCCTCCCCTCTGTGCTCCTCCTCCTCTCATCGCCTCGCTCATAGCTCACAGAGGAGACAGAAACTCCTCTTAAACTGATAGATTGTCTTTCTCATACATATATGATGCTGATTTTGTACTTCTGTTGAAGTCCCCTTGAAAAGAAATGGATATTTAGGTTTTTATCATTCCACTCGAGCTATTTTCACCACCTGCATGCCGGCGCCTGCCTCAGCACTGCTGAGGTCCTCATGCACATATTAATGATATTCAAGACACTTGAGGAGAGTGCAAATGAAATTTTTAAACCTTTATTTATTGCAGTTGAACACTTTGCAAGTTTGCCTTATATTTCTAGCTCAGGACCTCCTGTCCTGGTTTGCAAGAGTTCACGCTAAATATGTGTTAGCTCAAAGTTTCCACAGGTTAAAATAACAGTTTGAGTCAACGGTTCATTATTTTTTGATTAAGAACAAAGTTTAGTTTATTAGTGGAAAATGATTCACATTCAAATTTAAATACTTCAGCTGCAGATAGCTTCTCTTTTTGTCAGTGGTCTCTTTAGCTTCGATCTTTAGCACTCAATCATCGACATTTCCAAAACTAATTGAGACACAGTATGGTGCCAGAAAAATCAGAGAGAGGTTTAAAGACAAGAAAACCCCATGTCAGTATGTGTTAAAGCTAAAAGTGCTGCAGAATTTGAGTCAAAATTCAGTTTATTTTCACATTCAGTTTGATTTTCTGTCCCTCTTACCTGTTAGCATCGAGAGGGTAAAAAAACAGCAGCTCTGAAAATATGAAAACACACACAGACAGAACTGAGGCCTGGACTACGAAGCTGGATTAACTCATCCGGGATCTCTCTCTGTTTTCTGGGTTGACTTAACGAGACGTCCGCAGTCCTGATAAGCGGTACTACGAAGCTGGATATCAACTCGCTGAGTCAATCCAGAGTCTTCCAGCCTTGATCAGAGCGCGCTCACTTTAAAGGGGTGGGGTCTGCAGCGTCTGACCAATCACAGACATGAAGAGACAGGAGAAACCCTGCAGAGCAGCCTGCTTTACCGTGGAGGAGCAGACAGTTATTCTTTAGAAATACAAAGAATTTAAACACTCTGCCATGTGTGACCGTTATTATTAACGTCATTATTTAAGATGCACTCACTCTGTCTCTGATGTTTGGATGAAATCAACTGAATTTATTTATTTATGGATCCATCAGCTGACAGATGAAGTTCAGTCCATTTGATGAAAATCTGAATCTCTTGTACAGAATGACATCGTGAACATTAAAAGGATCGCATCTCTCCCTAAAAACTCTCTCTCTCTCTCTCCTGAGCGCTCTGCGCGCCAACATGGACAGGATCTTCTAAAAATGGGCGGGGTCTTTTACAAGAAAGCTGATTGGTCAGGAGGTGTTGTTTTTCTACTCGTTGATCTCTGATCAAGATCTTAACCTGCTCCAGAGCAGGTTAGCCTTTCAGCATAAGTTGCCACGGCGATTCATCTCTGTAAGAAGTGAACCAGTTTCGTAGTACAGGCCTCTGGTTGGCTGCACATCGGTGTGATCTGCCACAATCTGCTTTACAAACTTCTTTTTTTTTGTACTGTCATCAGCATCAGTGGATTCAGATTAATTTCGGAAACAGAAATACGCACACAAAGGTAGTCTGATTTTCTACCAATAAGATAAAGTAAAGCACCATTCACACAATGTTTTACCACAAAAACGCAAAAAAAATATCACACGGAAACACTGAAAATGCCGTCATGCCGTCAGGTGGCGATACAACTGTGGAGACACACCCCACATGCTAATGCTAATGCTAATAAAAAAATATTTAATTGCATCTTTGCTGGTTGCAGAAGTGGTGCAACAGATTCAGATTCAGCAGCACAAGTTCAACATGGTGGTCCACTGCTGTTACTGATGGAGGGCGTGATGAAGGTTTTCCGTTTTAGGTCGACTGAAACGCCGTTTCTGTGTAAACGAGAGGCTGAAACGCAACAATACCTCAGTGTTTTCACCCTAAAACCATTGATGTGTAAATGGCCTCGAAGTAGTTTAAGTTTTGTTTTGTCTGTTTTTGATCCCAGCTGGGGGCCACTGGTCTCCTGTACCTTTATTTTGAAAGTTTGCCCTACTTTACCTCTATGAGGAGGTTTGAGGAGTTGGTTGTTGCTATGCTAGAAGCTAACATTGCTACAAATGTAGTCAGTTTGTAGTTGAGCGCTTGGATGAAAAATATCCAACACCCGCAACAAAGAGAAGTATTTATGAGACTGTAAATCAAAGTTCAACAAATCACACATTTACTAATCATCCCTTGAAAGGTTTGACCATGTTGACTTTAAACCATGTGGCTTTAAGTGTCTTTGATTTCCAACAGACGAACCTTCTGAGAGACCAACAGAATCGTCTCTTGTTTTCATTCTCAGACGCTCAGATGGAGAGCTGTTGTTGGCCGTGGGTGAGACGGGCAGAATTCAAAGCAGCACTCGCCATGACATGCCTCTCAGCCCCGTCGACCTCCCGCTGCCTAAGTAGTCACAGTTTTTGCTTCAAAGTTCGCCTCATTGGTCAGATGAGTTTCCACACATTTCACTCTGGAATGAGAGCGGCAGAGAAATGGAGCTACCGCTGTTCCTGACATATTACCCTGCTCATCTGAGGCCATTTCATTACCTCTTTGCAATTATGAATACACACAAGTCAAAACCGCTTTAAAACTGAACGGACGGATAATAAAAGGCGTCATAGTTTTTCTCAAACAGGCGTATCAGTCGAAGCGGAGTGTGAGCAGGACTTCATTCCTGCCGCCTCTCTCTCTCTCTCCACGGCTCACTTAACCCTCCTGGCTGACCCTCTTTGCGGTGTGCCGCTCCAGCGCTCAGCTTCAGTGCGTGTTTTTGGTGTGGCTGTCGCTCCACTGTGGCACATGCTGGGTACGGGGAACAGGAAGGAGCTGCGAGGATCGGGGGTGGTGCTGGTGAGACCGCTGGGGTTACGGGGGTGGTTGGAACAGATTGGTTGATATCACACTCTCACCTCCAGGGGATAAAGGACCTGCAGGCCTGGAGGGTTTGTGTGCGTTTGTGTGTGTGTGTGTGTGTGTGTGTGTGTGTGTGTGTTTGACAGCAGGGGATGGTGGGTGAGTAAGGGATTGTGGGAAATACAAAATCCTCACATTGCTGAGTTTGGACGCCGTGACCCCTCACCGACCCCCATTTCCTGTCTCAATTGCCTCAGCGTGAGCCGGGCTCCATTTCACAGCACCGCTGTTTCTTCTGTCGTCCACAATCATGAGGACACATGTGGGAGCCTGGTCCGTGGACGTCTCCATCATCACGGGTAAATAATGACACGGGGTCACTGTGTGATCATGCGTCATGTTGTCTTGTGATCTCTTTAATTGAGATGACGACAAACGAGCTTTGTGTAATCCTCCAGCACTTGATATCTGGACCACATGTCGGCATGGCGACGTCTTGCGGGAGCATCATTGTGCGTGTGCATGTCAGCCTCTGTGTACATCCTTCTTTATGCGGACGGCCGTGATGGACAGCGTTAGGAAAAGTTCCTCCTTGTTCTCTTTTATGTGAACACAGCCGTTAAAAATCAGCCGTCACCGACCGAATCAAGGTGGACGTGTGTGAAGAAACGCCTCTTAAAGGGAACTCTCCCACTTCAAAGCATCCTCCGACATCGATCATCACACACGACCTGGAGGCAACAGCTGCTTTCTATATCCCTTTGTTCCTGTTGTCTTACATATTTCCTCATGTTGGTGACAAAGGATGCACGCTGGTGTTAAATGATCTCTGGTTTTCGTTACACGAATGATGCTCTCTCTCTTTGCTTTTGAAGACACTGACCTTTACTGCTCGGTAATGGATATGGTTCCTCATTGTCTGCAGTGATTTATGCCTGTGATGTCATTTTCTTCGGGTATTTCTGAGCATCACTGAGATCCGTGCAGCCGCCGCTAAAAGCCAGCACCGGTCAGCATCCTGTCAGCCTGTACTGAAAGTATTCAGACGGTGCCATTTACTCAGAAACTGAAGCACTGATCTGAAATGCTGTATGTTATTTGCATTTCTGGCAGGGACACAGAGGATTACTCGCTCTGAGGTGGAATAACTCTGTAATCCTGCACCCAGCCCTTCAGAGTCCAAGCAGGTAGAGCGAGCGGGAGCTCTGGGAGCGTCCAGACACCGTGCAGCTCTCACACCTGGCAGAGTAATCCTCCACTCATTAGTGCTGACCAACAATGCATCAGCTCTCCACAGGTATTTACGGCTCATTTGTGTTATTGGGGGGGATGAAATCTATTAGTCCTGCATGTTAAAACAAATACGTCTCATAAAGTGACAAAGACGTGAAGACGTGTGAGCTTTGGACGCTGTGAAACATCAAACTGGAGAGTGCGCCTCGCTGCATGACCATTAGAGATAGCGAGTAACATCCAATCTGGGGAAATTACACATGGCCTTGATCACCAACTGTTCCTGCAGACAACCAGCTCTACAGAGACGTTTGTTAAACTCTGTTCTCTTTTGTCACCAGCTCTGACAAGAAGCTGCATCACAACCTCTGTGCTCCTTTTACGGCAGCTTTATTCTGCGTTCAGGTGGTGTCAGGTGGTGTCAGAGTAATGGGAACAATGAGTGTCTGCCTAAAACAGTTCAAATAAAGGCTCCTTTCAGGGTAGATTTTAAGGGCAACACATGTAACGTTTGAAAGTGGGGGAGTTAACAGACTGGGACTCTTGGCTCATTTGAAATTAAGTCTGGGGATGTTACCTCTGATAGCAACCCTCAGTGTACAAAAGTGAAGCCAATGCAAATGTGCTGAAACCTGCAGTTCCTCAAGCGTCCACCTGAGGCAGCTGACTACCTCCAGGTCGAAGCTGAAGCACCTGTGAGGAGTTTTTAACTGGTTGAGGATCAAAGACCATCGTCTCCTTTAATCCATCAATCAATCAAACTTTATTTATAAAGCGCTTTTCATACAAAGAGATGTAACATTAAGTGCTTTACAGACCATTAAAAACAACAATCCACCCACGGCCCTCACACACACACACACACACACACACACACACACACACACACACACACACACACACACACATATATATATTGGCTGAGTACTGATGACACAGGACCCAGAGGAGAGATGTAGCAGACACCAACTTCCACCAGGAACCCATGTGACAGGCCCCCACAACCACAGCCAACCACCACCCCTGGTGCAGAGGGCTCCTCCAGAGAAAACACTGGAGGTCCTAAAAGATTCATAAAAGGTTCAAAACAAATAAAAGCTAAAACATATATATATATATATATATATATATATATATATATATATATATATATATATATATATATATATATATATATATAAGATGCATCCTATAAAATAATGTATGAATAAAAATGAAATAAGAAAATAAGAAGCCTAATCTACTAGAATAAATAAAGGTTTGAATAAATACATATTAACCAAAAGCTAAACTAAAAAGGTGGGTCTTGAGCCTGTTCTTAAAAACATGAACATTCTCTGCAGCCCTGAGCTCCTCTGGCAGGCTGTTCCATTGATGGGGGCCGTAACAGTGGAAAGACGCTTTAGTGCTTATTTATGTTTTTAACTAATTGTGTGAGGAATTTGTTACTTGTGCTTCAAGAGGGATTAATAAAGTTGTTTGGATTGAATTGAAATTAGAAAAAAGACCATCTGCGATATGGTCAAAAACATTTTTGTATTGCAGTTTTTGATGCCTGAAGTTAAGATCACGTTTAGCTAACGTGACTGACAGGCGCCCTACAGCTGTTATCCCGCCCCGTTTCCAATATGGCCGCACCAAACGATTCACTTCAGAACTCTGTTTCAGAAACAGACGGGTGACGTCACAGAGACTGCTTCCATTAATGATACAGTCTATGGTTGGAGTCAGTGTTTCCAAAGTGCTTCAAACAGCTTCTTTAGCCTCTTTAGTCACCGAGTCTTTTTTTTTTGTAGTGTCTCTTTTTGTTCCTGTTTTATGACTCAAAGTTTTACCAGGAGATCAAACTCAGTTATGGTGAAATGTGGCGCCTTAAGAGGGGCATGTGAAGGAAGGTACGCTTTAAGTCTGCAGACACACACCGGAAACACATCCTCAGTTTGCATTCTGCCTTTTACACTCTCTCTGTGTGTGTGTGTGTGTGTGTGTGTGTGTGTTCAGCGCTACGTGCCTCCTCCTCTCTAAGATTCCATTAGTGAGATCTTTAGGAGGTGAAAAATATTTCCTCTCTCTCCTTCAATCAGTCACGGAGTCGGTTGGAATCAAAAATGTAAAGACAGCAGCCTCTTTCCTATTCCAGTTGCACTCCACGGTCCCTCTAAATCACCTCTAATGGGCTGGTAGAGGGAGCACACTCTGTATCACTGTATCAATCATTCACTCTGTTTTCCTCCTCCTGGAACCATCCGCAGGATCACTTTGGTGCTTTAATGAGCCATTACAATTCCTATCAGACAATCTCTGTGCCATGTGCGTGCACACACGTGCACACGTTTGTTTGTCCAGCAGTGCGTGCTCTAACTGTTGTAGACTTACTCATGCTGATGCGAGATTGTCTCTGCAGAGTTCCTCAGATAGCAGCGATCTTGATTTCTCACCCCTCGGTCTCTGCTGGTGTGTTTCTCTCACGCTGAGTGTGTCGAGTCGTGCATGTGTGTGCGTGGCGGACAGTGGGCATGGGTTATAATTGCATTGCACTGCCATCCCACTCGGTCTCTACACCCATCTGTCTCTTTAATATCCAGCTAAGCACTCTTGACCTTGAAGCATCCATGACAGCAGAGAGCAGCGTCCACACCAACACATCTACGGCTGACTTCTCCCAGAGACCGCTGGAATGACGGAGAGGTGGGGGGATGATGGAAAGACAGCGAAAAAAGAAACGGGGAGTAGAAAAACAAGGTGCAAAATGTTGTTTTGGAGACAAAAGGTGAAGAAGAGAACATGATGGATAGATCCAGCCCCTCGAAAGAAAGATCATACACAGGAAAGCAGAGTGGATCGGACAAAGAGATGCCTCCAAGGTCACCGGTGAATTCATTCAATTTGGAGCTGCCTTGAGTTTCACAAAAGGTCGCCCACACGGACTTCTTGAGAAAATGTTATTTTAACAGAAAACAGGCAGGATTAGCTGGGAGACAGAGAGGAGAGATGTTATTTGCCTTCTGGCATTCCCTTTATGCTCCTCGTAAGGGTGCTTCGTTCTTCAAGCTGTGCCTTTGGGCTGTTATAATGAATATTTGAGTTAACGCTTTTTACTGGATGGTATCACAGAATGTGCCTTAAAGGTACAGCGCGCAATTACATCTTCAATCTAACCTAAACTTATTTGGTTAGATATCTGAACAGTGTTTTCCCTTCATCCTCGGAGGCTTGCAGTACATCTTCATGTGTTTTTGCTGCATTCACAGGCTTTACTCTAATTTATAACAGAACATACCGACATGAATATAACACGCTACAATAACAGTTACTTATGACTACAACCTCCTGGCAGCGTGCTGCATACGATGCTGTCAGCCTGTTCGGCGGTTGGTTCACTGCTCATTAATATCTCAGCACATTTAGTTCCAACCATTCAGATTCAGTAGATGATGCAGTGGACCAATTATCTTTTCCCCTCACACCCCTCCAGGCTTTACATCTGGATTTTTGGTGAAACATCTCAGCCTCCTTTGACTGCTAACTTGGTGGGTGTCACACTGTTTTTATTTGTGGTAGTTTGTCTATCTCCATCTTATTTTATGGAGCCGAAGTGACCAGAACCAGGATTAAAATGTAATTATGTATCACTTCATATTGATTTTGAATGACAGCTTACAGTGGAAGTGGGTTGGGATCCGTCCTATTCCCAGAAGGCTGGTCAGTCAGAAGGCTGGTTAGTCAGAAGGTTGGTCAGTCAGAAGGCTGGTTAGTCAGAAGGCTGGTTAATCAGAAGGCTGTTCAGTCAGAAGGCTGGTTAATCAGAAGGCTGGTCATTCAGAAGGCTGGTTAGTCAGAAGGTTGGTCAGTCAGAAGGCTGGTTAGTCAGAAGGCTGGTTAATCAGAAGGCTGTTCAGTCAGAAGGCTGGTTAATCAGAAGGCTGGTCAGTCAGAAGGCTGGTTAATCAGAAGGCTGTTCAGTCAGAAGGCTGGTTAGTCAGAAGGCTGGTTAATCAGAAGGCTGGTTAGTCAGAAGGCTGGTTAATCAGAAGGCTGGTTAGTCAGAAGGTTGGTTAATCAGAAGGCTGGTCAGTCAGATGGCTGGTTAGTCAGAAGGCTGGTCAGTCAGAAGGCTGGTTAGTCAGAAGGCTGGTCAGTCAGAAGGCTGGTCAGTCAGAAGGTTGGTTAATCAGAAGGCTGGTTAGTCAGAAGGTTGGTTAATAAGAAGGCTGATCAGTCAGAAGACTGGTCAGTCAGAAGGCTGGTCAGTCAGAAGGCTGGTCAGTCAGAAGGCTGGTCAGTCGGAAGGCTGGCTAGTCAGAGGGCTGGTCAGTCAGAAGGCTGGTTAATCAGAAGGCTGGTCAGTCAGAAGGCTGGTCAGTAAGAAGGCTGGTTAATCAGAAGGCTGGTCAGTCAGAAGGCTGGTCAGTCGGAAGGCTGGCTAGTCAGAGGGCTGGTCAGTCAGAAGGCTGGTTAATCAGAAGGCTGGTCAGTCAGAAGGCTGGTCAGTAAGAAGGCTGGTTAATCAGAAGGCTGGTCAGTCAGAAGGCTGGTCCGTCAGAAGGCTAGTCCAGCCTGTTAGTCAGAAAATCAGAAAGCCCATCAGTGAGGAAAATAGGAGGTCCATTAGTCAGAACATTTTGGATATAGTTGATATTCTTACATCCAAACTAATTTTCTGACTGTCAGGCCTTCTGACAATAAGGGGATCTGATAGTATAGAACCATTAAGATGCTTCATGTTCATATTCACAGAAACTCTTGGGGCCAGTCTTCTCTTCTTTGACCTGTTTTAAAGATTTAAAGAACAGTAACACGTAGATTTGCAGAAGTTGGGGTGCAGCTGAACTGACTCACAGTTTGGCCTGAAGGGAAGCCAACAGCCCGCCTCACCTCCACCTCTTTGTCTGTTTGTAGGTTGACTAAAAGTTATGATGAGAGTATATCAAACAGGTGACGTCACAGAGTGTGTGTATGTTGTGTTAAGTTTCCATGAAGCACAGAAAACCTAAAGGGAAGCTTTGAGACCATAAACAGCAGGAAGGAAGTGGTTTTGTTGTTGCTGTTTGTGACCGTTGTTAATAAACAGTCTAAGGTAAGTATATCTGACAGGTTACATTCATCTTTCTCTGTTAACATGTCAGAAATTTAATCTGTGACACCATGAACCATACAACACATTAAAAAAAGTGTCTCAGTCACGCGTCACTTTAACAGAGTTTTATGCTACAATCAAACTTTGACCTCTGAGTCAGAAAACGATGACATGAAACACTTCAAGGTGTTTTGACGGCCCTGCCGAACAATAAATCCTCAGACTGAAGGTGTCGGCTCGCAAAACCTTAATTCAGGTCATTTCAGAGAGCGATGACAAGCCTGACATTCTTCGTAAGGAAAGGCCAACCTGACCAGACAACCCCGTCTGTCCTTTAAGCTAGCTCCGCTTCTATCAGCACAACAGGAAGCACACACTCGTCCAGCGTGTCTCCGTGTCCTCTTATCAACTCAATGTCATACATAAAGGATAAGGATAATTCTGGGCCAATCTGGCATTTCAGGTGTACTATAGTGGGATGACTTATTAAGAAAATGTTAACTCCCTGCAGCATGGTTATCTTTATTGAGAAACAAAGGATTAGTAGCATGATTGATGGGCCTTGTCTCCAAGGGATTATGCTGTAGAGCACCACTAATTGCTCTCTCTCTCTCCTCTATTTATCTCCCTCTTCCTGTCTCACTCCATCCACTTCCACGCCCGTGGCCAATGCAATACACTTTCAGCTATCACCTTTGCCATCACAGCTCGTGGTGCACGGGGTCGTGGGTGTCACTGACGGGCTGCAGGCTCCTGGGTTAGCACTAAAAAGGCTGAACTGTCCTCAAAGTTATAGCCAGGGGACTTCATTTTGCATTCAAGCTCAAGTGGTTTGTTGAACACATGCCAGGCCGGAGCCAGAAGGACAGGGAGGAGGGAGTCCTAACCCTGTGTGGGTACGGTAACGCAGCGTGTAATGGACTACTGTACAACTGGAAATAATGTGCTGAGTCATTTAGGAAAGCTATTAAGCTGCCTGGGTGACTTTGAAATTCACTAAGCCAGTTCACCCTCTGCATTTATTCAGGAATAGGGCAGCTTCAGCCCCCAGCTCACCAGATTCTCCCCCTCCTCATCCCTTCTTCTGTTCTCCTCTTTGACATCTTTCTAACTAAACGCTGAAGAGAAACTTAATTACAAATAACTGGGGGAGAGAAAGCTTATCATTAGGCGGAGGCATGGAAAATAGTATGGCTTCTGCCAGCGAAGCTTTGTGAAATACAGTACAGGCTGCTGCGTGCTTCCCCACACTTAATTGAGCATGTGTTGTATTAACCTTGAAAGCATTGTGGGGCTTCTATTTTCAATTAATCTTCTAAAGGAGAAGCAGACAAATTAAAATGGGATGCAAACACAATGTTGCTGTCACAGAGTATTTCTTCAGCAACAATGGGTGACTTGTTTTTCTTACTAAGCATCCTAATAGGTTGCTGACCGCTTAGATCACTGCAGGCCTAGAAGACGCTAAAATACAGTACGGCAGCCTCTCAGGCCAAACAGGCACTTATGAGAATGACTGAAGTTACAGCAAACCTTCCTCTCAGCCATGTGCACCCTTGTCATTTATCATTTAGCTGAACCCAATCAGACTTTACAGGCTTGATGCACAGGAGGCAGTGGATGCAGGGAATTTAAAAAAACCCACAGTACGCTGTGGACGCGGAATGTTCCAGTACATGTAGCAAGAAAAGCTGCAATCAAAAAGCATTTTTCATGACCCGCCTGAGCCTGAAGTATAAATGACGCCTAACCCCAGGCGAAGCCGTAGGTGAGGTTCAAGAGGGATTGTTAGAATTAAACCTCCTCTCTCATATTCCTCAAAGTTGTGTCACTAAATGCGCTTGTTTTGCATAACAATCCATGTGGAAAACGCTCGTCACTTTGAGCCCTCAACATGCACAACCTCCAGGTTGGACCGCTCACCAAAGGGACTGACAGAGGCCGTGGAATGTAAATGTCTCTCGCAGGCTTCCCAGCTTGTCATGTCGCTCAATAATGGATGCCGTGCTTTACATTCCCCTCTTTTGGAATTACTTCAGATAGAAAAAAAGGCTCCTGTCAAAACTCAGCGAGAGGTTCAGAGGAGAAATATTCACAAAGCCCGGCACGCAAAGGTGATGTGAGAGAGGGGTTAGAAATCAGGAGTGATTCCACGCAAAGGTGCATGCAGGAGCATATCGTCAAAAACAGGGGTGTGTGTGAGTGTGTGTGTGTGTGAGAGAGAGAGAAACACTGCTGAACGAGCTGATAGCCACGGGTTATCTGAAGTCTAGAAGCTCCAAAAACAAACAAAAAAAACTGCTTGGATTTATTTATTTGTTTTTATATATAACTTAAAGTTTCCCATCCTTATCTTCATCTCCAGTTTTCCTCATCAATGCCTATTCTTAGTTTTCTAAACTCGGGTGGTCAAAGGAATTATGGGAGAAAAAAAATTCAAATCGAGAGATTTTATTGACATTTGATACTGGAGTGCACGCAGCATTATCAGGAATCAGTTTGTACTGCTTGGTCAAAAAAGGGGGCAAAAACAAAGACATAAATAATAAAGAAATGTTTCTCTAATCAAGTGAGTCACCGGTTTTTGATTCACACCTCAAGTGGACACTCATGGAACTGCGGTTTTTGGGCAATTCATAGAAACAAACTGCAAAAAACACACCAGGTACAGTTTGCTTCAAATCCAGAGAACCTCAGATTTGGGATCAGACAGACTTTATACCTTTAAACCCTGAATCTTGTTTTCAAACAGGAAGTAGTTTCTAAAAATAACGATGTCTCAGGGGGGGTTTAACCCAAAGACTCTCTCTCTAAACACAAGTGAGCAGGTTCACCACCAAAACCACGCAGATGCACTTTCCAGAAGGGTCGTGTTTTGGTTGCAAACCTTCAGATGAAAGTGTTGGTATTGGTGCAAAATCACAAAGAACTACACCTCAGTCACCCACCCACCAGTCACAGAGTCACACCAACATGTCACACACTCAACATGTCTCAGAGCTTTTTCATTGCAAAGGATGTTTTTTTTTTTTTAAATATAGAAAGAGTGCGTAACAAAAAAACGAAACCATGAGTATTTACAGCACTTCCTATGAAGAATGAACGTCATCACGTCGTCATTCGTGTTCCTCGATTCAGAAGCTTCAGCTCAATGGAAACTTTTCATGGATGAGCATGGTTTGGTACATAAAAAAGGTATCTAGTATACATAGGAATTATTTTATTATTTTTACAGGTTACAAAATTACTTCTATCTAAAAAAAAATATGTTAATGTACAAACTCCAAATAAAATCTGTGTGTCAGGAAGGAGGAAGTTGGACGTAATTGTGGACAGAAAGTGTGGGGGGGTTCTGAAGGTTATCCCAAAGGGACAACCACTAAGGTCACAGATGATCACAGGGGTGGTGGAACAAGAGAAATAACACTGAGCTGATATAAACAAAGCTCAGAACAATAACCAACCGAACCACCAAGAAACTGAACAGAAACCCTCCAGATAAAGAAACACTACAGACAGTCGAGTCTGCCTGGGTTGGAAACCAAAGACTACAGCAATTAGCAGCTGCTTGAAGGACAAGACGGTCACAGGGGACGTGTAGGGTGCTTGAAGAAACACAGAACACCGAGAAACAGCGAGAAGCACAGGAGATCACCAGAAGCTGAAGAGCAACCTCTCACTGCCTCTGAAGGTGAGACCATGAGGCAGGACCAGGAGCTGGAGCCAAGGCAGCCATATAAGCTCCCCACAGCTGCTCCAGATCAGGAGCAATCAGGGGGACACACACACACACACACACACACACACACCCGACTCTGCTCTGAGATGATAGCCTACCAGACTCTAAGAGACAAAACTGAATACCCCTCACACCCCCTCTTATGTTGTTCTTAAGCTTATTATCAAAATGTTTAACATTCATAAATTTGAAAGATAAATTTATACAATTTCTGTATTTTGAAATATATGTGGGAAAGAAAAAACAGAACTTTTTTATAGGTTTATTGCATTTTTTAAAGTGATTTATTGTATTAGTTAAGACATGAGTCACTACATAAAATGTTGGAGAAAGGGTTATATTGATTTATAGGAAATAAATAAACAAAATAAAATTTAAAAAATAGATATATATAAAATAAAATAAAATATAAAATAAAATAAAAATATAATATAAAATAAATATAAAATAAAAATATAAAATAAAATAAAAATATAAAATAAAATAAAAATATGAAATAAAATAAAAATATAAAATAAAATAAAAATATGAAATAAAAATATAATATAAAATAAAAATATAAAATAAAATAAAAATATAAAATAAAAATATAATATAAAATAAAAATATAAAATAAAATAAAATAAAATAAAGAAGAAGAAAAATGCACTCCAGCATGTCAAACTGTAAGAACATGTCCTGGTGGACTTGCACAGTGGTGGTCTTGAAGTCTGTATTATAACCCAGGAACCCTTTGTGCCCACACCTCAACAAACCATTTCCCAACTGTCCCCAGATGGAGGACGTGTCTAACGTTAGTTGGCCTTTTCCTTGGGAAATGTTGTGTGAGTTGTTGGAGACGTTAGAAACAATGTGCAAAGAGAACAGGTTTGGTGAAACGATACGGACAGGATTCTGGAATATACAGATACAGGATCTGAAGAACTACTCCTCCATCATGAATCTATTATCAGCCCCAAATCTCTGAGATGAATGTCCTGTTCTTTAGTAATGAATCCCTGAAGCCTCCGGGGATCCTCTCAGTCATTAGTCAAATGAAGTCATGTTTCCAACGGGCAAATACGAGCTATCTGTTAGCGTCAAAGGTAACCGGGGTTTGACTGGACATGCATTCGCTGTTTTGGGCCAAAAATGGTCGACAACCCCAGACTGAGAGCTCCATCACTCATGTCTGAATATCCATCATGGCCTCCATCTATCAGCGCTCTTTGGTCTGGTGTATCACAGTGACAGAGGATGACTCACTCTGGCAGAGGTTACCTGCAGCTACGGCTAATTTCAGAGGCAGACTGAGCAGCAGCCTAGAATCTGTGTTAAGTGTGCGCTCATGCTATCGCTCCATCATAGTTTTCATCCGTTCACTCTACGTTCTGCTGTGGCTTTAAGACGAGGACATGTCTGATCTTCAGTCTTCAGTCTGTTAGGGTCGGTTAGGTCTACACGTGTACAGTTTAACCTCCCTCACCTTATTCTAAAGTTTTAATGGACATTTTATGAACTTCTGTTTCTCGAGTTGGAACAGCTGAAGCCAAAGGTAATAACTCAACGTCTGCAGCTCACTCATGGGAGCCTCCGAAAGTCTTTGTCAGGTGTAATTTATTCAGGAAACATCATTCCATTTTCTGTACAGGCACAATAAAGAAATGAGATGCTGGACCAGTCTAGACTTTGGGTCTTTTGAAGGACGGCGCTTTGTTTGCTGCCTCTTGGCCTCTGAATTGGGAAACATCTGCATTTCCTCTCTTCATAAAACTCAATTTGTAGTACCTCAGTACAGCTGATTAAAATTTATTTCAGTGCCTGAAGAGCAGGAAAGACTTTTTTTCCCCCCACATAGTCTGAATATATATATCAAGGTGCTGCGAATTTGGGTGAAGACGGACAAACTGGAAAAATAAACGATTCAATAAAGAGATTCAAACGAACATTTCGTGGTAACCACAGCTGTGTTACACACAAACTATGATGCTTATCTGTATTTTAATGCATACATGTGATGTGACGTGTTTGATGGAGTGATGACCTCTTCAAGGTGTACCAATCTCTGCAGCCCTAAAGGGAAGCAGCAGTTCAGGTATTTAATGAAGGATGGATGGATGGAACCTCTGCAGAGTTTCATAGCATGAGATACACAGATGTTAGCGACGTGTGCCTCTCTGAAAAGCTTGTTTGAAAGACTTTGAAAATCTTGGCCTGAACCTTACGTCAGCCATCTTTTAAAAAGAGAAGCCGCCCAACAGCGGAAGGACACGGTCAGTCAGCATGTCTTGGAAACTTTCTCTGTCCGTTGGATGTTTTTGTTTTGTGTTGTTTGTTTTTGTGACAACAGGAACGTTGAGACGTTTGTGCTCGCAACCCTGCAGATGAAATCTTTGTAAATAAAGGCCAGAATGAGCTTAATGCACATCTGAAATCTGGGATCTTTCATCCATAAAAACTCAGAGCCACAAGCTCTAAAAACAGCGCTAATTACAGCAGGTAACGATTGCTAACTCCTTATAGCTAACAGTTAGCTTCAGGTGTTTTCTGTAAAAGCGTAAGTTTGGAAGTGTTTCATGAGTATAAAGCTGTAAGAACAGTAACATCCACAAGCTGTGTCTAACTTTATAACACTGGAAGAATCCAAGCATTTCAGGCAGACGCTGAGATTAGGAGATTAGGAGCTAAGAATTGTGCAAAGCTAGGCTAATAGAGAGACTGACATAAAGAGAGATAGAAAAATATATCTAACAGGTCTCTTCCTGATTAAAATAAAAGGAACATAAAAGAAACAGCGTGTTAAACTCTGAGAGTCTGGCTGTTTGAAGAGTTGTTGTTGGGGTATTAAGCGGTCAATTCTCACCACAGGACGGCTGCTTGAAAAGCTCCACGCCGGTCTGATCCCTCAGTTGACGGCAGAAGCAGGTAAGTCCTTCCTGTTCTTTATTTCTCCCCCAGGAAGGGTCACGGCTTACTGTTTCAAGGATGGACAAGCTAAATGGTGCTTTACTGTGCCGTAACCCCGTCTCAGGATACCAAGGACGCTGCCCATCTGAGACTTTCCCCCATGGATGGGCTCTATATTTCATCTCTCAATTACCCATGACTTCAGTGAGAAATACACGGCTCCCTGCTGTGACATATGGCCCCCCTCCTTCCTCCAAAACCCCCATCACTAAACTCGACAGGGCAGCCGTGCTACCCTGTGATGGGCTTCAGAGCGGGAATAAAGGCCCGCCGTGTGCAACCCTTGTCTAACTGGTGGGAGACAGCTGGATTAGACGCAGCAGCACCCCGAGAACATCCCAATTAAAATCAAAGCAATCACCATCGCAGAGAAGTCATTAGATTGAGAGCCTGTTTGAGGCTAAACGCTGTAATAACGCGGGAGCTACAGGATTTCAAAAGCCTGTCAGACTCTGATTTCATACATTGGAAAGTTTGATGAATAGAGTCTTCTGAGAGGCAACTCTTGAGCGCTGCACTATTACCGAAAGCTTTGCTGGGGATTAGAGGAAAGACAGAAGCTTTCATTCCTTCAGTAAGTCAATGTATGAATAATTTACTCCGTGGGTATCTCAGCGAGCTCTCCCTGTAAGCCCTGGTAATGTTTTATTTGTATGTTTTCTGTCAAAAGTAATCTAGCATCCAGAGCAGCAGAAACAGTCGGCTTGAGAGACTCTGAGCGCGGCGGGCCTCACGCAGCTCGTATGATACCTGTTTGATGTGGCGTTTGTTGTCGGTGATAATTAGCTCCTCGGCGGACCGTTCACGAGGATGAGGAGAGCGCTGTGAGGAAGAGCTGTGAGGAGAGCGCTGTGAGAGAACGCACACAAAGCTCTTCTGTCTCCTTTATTTTCAAATCTGAGTTTGAGTTAAAACTTTAATATGTGTTAACATGTGTTGGTCCATCTTTAATCTCATATGATAATCTAACTGAAGGTAGTTTGGGATTACAGAAGCACCATCAGAAAAGAGGTCTGCCATCAGCTGAGTAAGATCGTCTCACAGTGAAAATCTGTTTCCTGCTTCGGAAAGTCACAAAACTATATTTTTGAGTCAGTTACATTAAAACTCAACCTGACCCCTGTCCGTCTTTTTGTCTTTGCATGAAAAGTTTTTTTTTTATTCTTACCAGCTATGAGACACAGAAGGTATCAGCGTCCAGTGTTTCCAACCCCTGAGTGAGGAAAAGAGCTACTGGCTGTTCTAAAAGTAGCAAGAAGTCGTTAAGTGACATCTTCGCCTGGTTTGCATGATTTTCCATGTGCTGTAGAAGATTTTTTTCACAGTAAAGGACGAGTGAAGCTTGCTGAGTTCTCAAAGGTGCAAAATGCCCAGTATAGTCTGCAGTTGTCTCCCAGAGTGAAAAAAAAAGCCATAAATCTGCTGATCTTTGCCCTAGTGAGATGCCGTTGAGGCTGGCCAGGCCTCGATGCTGGGGCTCTTGGTAACTGGACCAGCTGGACTCTGAAGGAGCATGTCTTATAACACATGGATGCATTAACCAACATTGGAACAAAGTCAATGAAGGAAAACTGTTGCAACCACGTTTAAAACCAAAGTATATAAGCAAACTCATGATGACACCTTTGATTAATGCTCAGTTTGATTCACAGCAGATTCTTCAGTATGACCACAGCAATCAGTCTCTACTTTTAGGAAGAAAGGATCTTCCCTCCTTATAGGGAGCTAACCTAAAGGAGACTTGTCTTTCGACAGAGACGACCAATCTGGAGACAGGAGTGAGGAGAAAATAACCGTCCTCTGGGTTATAAAGATGCTCTTTGTTGATCATGTTTTCAGTTGCTTGGGGTGATCTGCAGAAGCTCTCAGCTCATTTACTTTGTTCAGATATGTTTGCTTTGAATAAAGTATCTCGAATTCAGCTGAACGGTCTCTTCTGATGATTGGACTCCTCGTGTGTTTTACTCTTCTTGAGTGACGTAGTTTTAACAGAACAGTTCAGTAGTTCAGTAAGTTTAGCCGGTAGAATTAAGGCCTCACCTGGCCTGCTGTCAAGACACGAGAAACTCCACAAAAAAGGCTGAGATTCAACAGTGCATGTTTGTTGGATTAGATGCTGCAGGAAAGCAGTAACATTAGAGGGAGGACACAGATATTAAAAAACACCCAAAACTGATCCGAGCTTGGGACAAACCAACGGCGGCTTCTGAAAGCACACTTCATTAGCAGCTGGGAGGAGCTGCTGCATGAGGTCTCCAAAGGTCACTCCAGCTGCAACAAATATAAATAAATCAAAACTATTTTGATAATCGATTTCTCGGTTTGAGTAATTAAGTAAAAGAAGTCCAGATTCTCTAATTTCAGCTTCATAAATGTGAATATTTTCTTAATGCGTCATGTGCAAAAGATGCGCCTCGATCAGAAGAGCCGACTCCGAACCTTTCTCCTTCCGTAGCTCGTCGCTGTGAGATCACTCGGGTCTGTTTGCTGCAGATAGGACGTGGACGTCTTTATCTACGGAACTCATTTCTCTTATTTATTCGTGTAATTGCTGTTGTTTCTCTTCTTGCATCTTGACAGCTAAGTTGCTGCTTTCGGAGACGTGAGCAATTACTCCACTGAGAACAAAGATGTCAAAACTAAAAGACAGAACGTCCAAAAACTATATAAAAAAAATAACTTCCAGGCTGCATCGGAGTTGAATTAATTACCCATTAAATTAACATTTCTCTCTGCCAAAAGAGTTGCATTGCTTTCTGGTTAATGTTGCATTCCATTCAAAGTCACAAGTTGGAAATTCCCAAACGGTAGACAGCAATTATCAGCCGCTGCGTGCTCCAACGGTCCAGTGAGGACGAGGGGGGAGGAAGTTCATGAAGGGAGTGGAAATCATGTTCCTGCCATGACATCCTAATTTATGTTTCCACTGCAGCTCCAATTTTCTGTTTATGTTTAGTTAACTGGCGCTTTAAAAACGGTGGATCACACACTCTGCCCACTGAGGTTTAATTCAGCCAATGAAATTATTTCTGCCTCGCTTGCATCTCTGCCTCTGCTTAATACTAAAACGCCAATCAGCCTTTTCTCTCGCTCTGCGCCTCGTTCCCTCTGACTCTCTCTCTCTCCCACGCACACACACACACCACAAATTCACTGTATGCCCCTTTTCAGGGCTGGTACACACAGGACGCAGACACACATGTGACGGGCGGGCACATGCACACAAACACTCTGACAGAGTGAGAGAGAGAGAGTGAAAGAGAGACCCCAAACACCAAAACAGTGTTAATCCTCTGCGGAGGTCTCTAAAAGGGTTTCTTAAAGCTGATTTCAGGCACACACAGGCTTTCCAGGTCAGCACTGTTTGTGGTGGTGATGGTGCTGAAGCATTCAAGCTTCACGCCCTCACCTTTCCACTCTGCTACTTCGCATTTCTTCCCCTCTCTCTCACACACTCGTTCTTGCCCTCCATTTGCCTCCCCCCCCTTTTTTTTTATTCCTCTGCATTTTTCCCAACATCAGCCTGTGAAACCTGAAAAATGCTGTTTTGTGTGGGAATAACTTGTGAACACTGAAGTCTCTCCAATCAAATATGAATGAAGGTTTATGTGTAGGCTGAGGTTAGAGACACTAGAAACTGAATCTACTGTGTGTAGCATGTGAGAAGCTTGATCTGAATTCCATCAATTTCCAAAGGTGGAAAAATTTATCAGGAATTTTCTGGAATTTATTCTAAATGGAGCGACGCCTGCGAGCTAGTTCAGGCAGACAACTCAAGCTGAGCTGCTACTCTCGTCACATGTCCCACTCGTCACCTTCTTCCAATCACGTTCTCTGCCTCTCACTTCAGTGGTCTATTTAACGTTAGCTTGTAAACCTTTTTCTGCAAGCAGTGATGAGATCGGAGCCTGGCGCCAAACATGAAAATATATCTGCTGTTGCAATAAACCATTTGAAAGGTGAGTTGATTGGGTCACATGATGTATAAATGTTTTCAAATCAAGTCGACAACAAGACACCCCCCCCCCCACCTCCAAAATAAAAAAAATAATAAATTTAAATAAATAAATAACTAAAAAAAGAACCTTTCATGATTTTTTTTAAATAAAAGTTCATTTAAAATGGAAATATTCTGGAGCTGAAGTTCACATGGAAATGATCAAGAATCTTTTCTGAAATCTTCCACCCCTTTGAACCCTGATCTGAACTTCAATTTAACATTTCGAAGCTAATTTATTTTTGCTTTTTAACCCACATAAAAAATTCAGCTCTATTAAGTTTCTTTTGGTTCAATGAAATGGCTGACCACTCAAGCTCATCAAATCAAAGAGTTCAGGACAAGGAAGTTGCAGCTGAGGATTTTATTCCCACCAAACCATGGTTTCTGTCCAAAAGGCAAATTAAGTAGTATATTAACAAAAACTTGAACAATAATTCAAATGGTCAACATAAAGTCAATAATACAATATAATCCAACAAGGTTCAAACAGAAAACAGTCTTACTTAGGCATTGACGCATGGTCTGGGATGGAAGTCAGAGAGAGCTCTGATTGTGTGAGCTGATCTTTATACCTGCAGCAGGCACACCTGTGCTCCCAGCACACCTGTCAGGGATTAACTCTGAATGACCCTGCAGTACCTCTCCCAGCCACCAGGGGCCGCCATTTCCCCCAGCATGACAGAATTCACCACAGCCGCCCCCACAGAATCCCGGTTTCTGTGCTTTCAACTGAATTCTGGGGATGCTGTCATGTCGTCAGTGAAGGCAGTGGGACCAGACGAGCAACTGGTCTGGTGTAAATCCTGTCCTGGATTGAGACATCTGCTGATCGGACTCTCCCATCTGAGCTGGGATGGACCTTTACTACTCTCCCAACAGGCCACTGAGCTCTAGGTAGTTGAGGATCCATCACGAGGACTACTTTGGTTTCCTCAAGGTTATCTGTTGCTGCCAGCCATTTGCTCCTTGGCTGTAAGGACGGAAGGTAATCTCGGATAAACTGTGACCAGAACTGATCTGCGATGATTTGGCTTTGACGCCAGCGACGCCGCCCCATCGACTCTGGAGCGTAGCTCACTTGGGGTAATGTGGAGTCACGCCGCCCCATGAGCAGCATATTGGGGGTAATTGGGTCCAAGTCCGCCACGTCCGAAGAAGCATAGCCCAGGGGTTTGGAATTGAGTATCCCCTCGACTTCTACCAGTACTGTGGTGAGTACATCCTCAGGGAGTGGTTGGTGACCAACGACAACTTGCAGTGCATTCTTGACAGATCTGATCTCTCTCTCCCACACACCTCCAAAATGTGGAGAGTTTGGAGGGTTGAACTTCAGTGTCAGCTGATAGGCACTGAGTTTCTCCTGTAGCTCTGGTGCCATTGCTTGAAAGGCTTCCTGGAGCTCTCTTTCAGCACCACGGAAATTTGTGCCCCGGTCCGAGTGAAGTGCCATGGGTTTACCTCGGCGAGAGATGAACCTCCTGAGGGCAAGGAGGAAGGCGTCAGAATCCAGGGAGTTGAGGAGTTCAAGGTGCACAGCCCTCGTGGTCATACATTTGAATATCAGCCCCCACCGTTTCTCATTACGTCTTCCAACTTTGACCATGAGCGGTCCAAAGCAGTCCACTCCTGTCGAAAAGAATGGAGGACTTAGCAGCCTCAGACGAGCAGATGGGAGGTCCGCCATAAGGGGCACTTTGGGTTTCGCTCGCCACTGATGACAGGCGGGGCAGGACGACTGATGACGCTTGACAGCTTGTCTGCCTCTGAGAACCCAATAATGTCTCCGGAGTTCAGAAAAGACACGCTCAGGACCAGGGTGGAGGAGACGCTCGTCGAAATCTTTGATGAGCAGTTGGGTTATCTTATGCTCAGGATCCAACACGACAGGGTGCACAGAAATTTCAAGGGAACCTCCAACATTACGGAGCCGTCCTCCGACCCTTATGAGGCCTGTTAGCTCATCAAGTTCCGGAGCCAGGGATCGTAATCTACTGGGAGGAGGCAAGGGTCGTCCATTCAGCATGAATTTCAGCTCCACTGGAAAACTGTCCGCTTGACATTGTTTAAGCAAGCTGATTTCCGCATCTTGGAAAGTTGACCCAGGAGCACCTGCAGGTGTCGGTCCGTTGAGATCATCATATGCTGCCTGCACAAGATCCTTCCATGAGGTGTACTTGGTGAAGTCAGGAAGTTGTTGACCTTGATCATCAGTAGTTGTCAGACTGCAAAAGGTGATCCTCCGTAGTTCGCTGAGATCTGCCTTGACTGCATGCATAGGCCTCACAGGCCACCTGACTTGTGGTTGTTTGAGGAAAGCAGGCCCATCCTTCCATCTGTTGGGCTGCGACAGGTCAATGAGAGTTTTTCCCCTAGTGATGTCATCAGCCGGATTATTAGAGGAATCTACATACCGCCAGGAGAGGGGGTCAGTGAGCTCTTGAATTTCGGCCACCCGGACACCCACAAACACCTTGAAGCGACAGGATTCTGACTGTAGCCATTCTAGAACTGTGGTGGAGTCAGTCCACAGACTAATTTGCTGAAGAGTGATGTCAAGTTCTCTTCTCAGGAGCTGAGCAAGCTGTGCACCAGCTAGGGCACCACACAGTTCCAGACGTGGCATAGATAACTGTCTTTTTGGAGCCACTCTTGATCTTGCCATGACGAAGCTGGTGTGGCATTCCTCTTCATACTTAGTGAGAAGATAAGCCACTGCTCCATATGCCCGCTCAGATGCATCACAAAACACATGTAGCTCCTGAGTGACAGCATCCGGTCTGTCTGCTGGAGTGTAACATCGTGGAATGGAGATGGACTGCAACCTGGGTAACTCCTTTTCCCAGACTTCCCAAGCAACTTGCAGATCTGTGGGTAAGTTGGGATCATCCCATTCTCTCTGTTTCGACCACAGCTGCTGGACAAGGATCTTGGCTCTCGTAAGGAAGGGTATGAGGAACCCTAAGGGGTCATATTGTTGAGCTAGCACCTGGTAGATCCTTCTCATTGTCACCGGGGACTGCCCCGAAGGCTTGTGTTGATAGCTCAAAAGGTCAGTGGAGCAGTTCCATTTCAATCCTAATGTGGATTCAACAGGCTCGATGCGGTTCTGAGAGAGCCAAAGTTCCAGGCTCTCGGACCTCGCCTCTGGAGGTAAATGAGCTACCACAGGCTGGCAGTTGCTTGCCCACTGACGCACCTGGAAGCCACCCATAGCAAGAAGTTCTCTTGTCTGATCAACTAGGCATCTTGCCTCAGGAACTGTAAGGCAGCTTGTCAGGCAGTTGTCCACATAAAAGTTGTTTTCCACTGTCGACTTGACCTCCTCATATCCCTTGCTGTGGTCCTGGACGTGCCTCTGAACAGCAAAGATAGCACAGCATGGACTGCATGTGGTTCCAAAAGGTAGGACTTGCCATTCATAAATATCGGGTGCTGATTCCCTGTTCATGTTCCGCCAAAGGAATCTAAGCAAAGGCCGATCTTCAGGCAGTAGCCGCACCTGGTGAAACATAGCCTTGATATCACCACTAATGGCCACTGGATACTGGCGGAAGCGAAGGAGAACCCCAATGAGGGAGGGACTCAGAGTTGGCCCAGGAAGTAGTTGGTCGTTCAAGCACATCCCTCGGAATCTGAACGAGCAGTTGAAGACCAGGCGGGCTTTATTGTTGTGATGAACAAGATGATGGGGCAGGTACCAGGATTCTGGTGAGCTCTGCATGCTCTGTGGAGAAACTTTCTTTACATATCCAGCTTTCTCCAGCTTCAGTATCTCCTCATTATAGAGAGCAATTTTGTCCGGGTCTCTGATAAGTCTTCGTTCTGTGCTTCTTAGGCTAGGCATGGCAGCTTCTACTGGAGCTGTCAGTTTGGGAGCATCATGACTTCGGAGAAGGGGAGTGGCATAGCGCTCAATGCCATCCACCAAGACTCTCTTGGTGCGGGCCTCCAACATTTCAATAGCCTGTTTATCTTGTTGAGACCTGATGACCTGTTTCTCACTGCGGAATGGTAGCACATCCAGTTTCCATAGCTTTTCAACCTGGCTAAGCAGGGAATCAGAGGAGCTGCCAGAAGCAGTGAAGAGACATTGGTAAGCTGGAGAGTAACGCTCGGGTAAACCCTCGGGTCCTTGCAGGGTCCAGCCCAGCTGCGTGTGCACAGCAATTGGACCTCCTTGAGGGCCTCTTCTCACAGGCTCCATGGGTGAGATCAGATGAGAATTATCTGAGCCGAGCAATACAAGAGGCTGAACTTTCTTGAATGGCTGAAGAGGAATGTCTCTCAGAAAGGGGTAGCGTCGCTTGAGGGACTGAATAGGATACGTTTGGTCAATAAGATCAATCTCCTCTGCTGTAAAGGCTTGTTGAATGGGGTATCTCTCCGTCGGTGCTGAACAGGAAGAGATCTCAAAATCAACACATTCTCCTTCAATGTGGGTGAGATCCGAACGAACAGTTCGGAGAGCAAGGACTTCTTTCTCTCCTCTCAGCTGGAGCTGCTGGACTGCAGCAGGAAGAATCATGGAGCGAACTGAGCCATCATCCAATATAGCATATGTGCTGAGTGAAACATTGTTATTCCAAAGCACCACAGGAACGACCTTCAAGAGCACCCGGCTGGAGGGACTGGAGTGAGAGAAGTACACTTTGCTGTGAGTGTGTGTCTGCCCAGCATGAGGTTCTTCTGTAGCCACTGAGTGCAAAACTAGCAAATGAAGACCACCACAGTCAGGGCAAGGTTTCTTAAGCGAACAGTCGACAGTGGAGTGAGAAGAGCGACCACACCTCCAGCATCTGCTATCTTTCATTAGCCAAGATCGTACTCCTTCCTTGGTTTGAGATTTCAGTTTGGGACACCTTGTGATGTAATGTTCATGGCTCCTACAGAAGAGGCAGTGAATGTTGGATCTCTTATGAGTTGGAGTAAAGATCTTAGTTTTCGGTGGTGACTGGTGATCTTGAGTTGGATTAACATCAAGATTTGAGCCATGATAGACAGCTGCTTGATTCTTGATTTTGACAGGTCTCATGGATTTACCTGGCTGGTCCTGTTGATAGCGCTGGACGAGTCGGTTAGAAAGCCTTTGCTGCTGTGCTTTGGATTGCAACCATCCAGCCAGGTCTTTGAGATTGTATGGATTCAATGTCGCCACAGTGAGTTTGCCTTGAAGGTGTAAGAACTCAATGAAACTCTCCCTCAAGTATTTAGGGAGCTTGCTTAATAAGCGGTCAACATGAGAGCAACAATTCAGCTCATAACCAGCTGGACCCTCCAACGATGTCAGCATACTAACCAGTAGATGAACTCGCAGTGAAAAGCTTTGAAATCCTTGGGAGTCTCCGACCTTGATATCAGGTGCTGTTAGGATTGCTGCAATCTCACTCTGGGCCAGCTGGTGGGGCTGTCCATACTGTAGCTGGAGTGCATGCATTGATGCGGTGTAGGGATCAGGTTGGTGTCGGCAAGACTGAGCGATCATTTGGGCCTCAGGCAATTTAAGGTGCTCCAGGAGAACATGATACTTGTATTTCTCACTCAGCTGCACGTAAGGGGTCAGGAGGTTGTCCAGTGCCAGTTTCAAGTTGGCAAATTCCCTTTCACTGTCTCTAGTGAAGTCTGGTATGGTAGGCTTTGGGACACCATAGAGTGGTGGTTCAGATGTAGCTATGCTGGGAAGAGGTTGAGCCATCCCCGATGAAGGTGGTAGCTGTACCTGGGCTGTATGCTGTGATGGCTGTGTTTGAATTCCAGCATAAGGGAGCAGCTGTGCATGTGTAGAGTGAATGAAAGCAGCACGTGGGTCTACTGGAGCTTGATGGTATTGCACAGGATAGCGGGTGTCAGGCATAGCATCACCTGCAGGGGGAGTAATGAAGGACTGTGGATTGGAGGATAGAAGAGGCTGTGAACATACAGGGCCAGACATGGATGGGGCAGGCTGTGAATGTACCACATGAACTGGAGAGCGTAGAACTTGATACTGTGCTGGCAAGCGTGAGGGCCGAGGCTGATGAAACATGTTGCTAAAATTAAGAAAATACAAAATTCAATTTCTTTTCACACAAATTCAGTTTTTCACTTCCATTTCAGTTCAGCGGGGCGCGTCCATTACGACGTCTACGTCTGTCAATCAATCAATCTTTATTTATATAGCGCCAAATCATAACAAACGTTATCTCAAGACGCTTTCCAAGTGTTAACAGGTCTAGACCTGTAAATGGTAATTCACATCCGCTGAACTGAAATTAAATCGTTAAATCTGGATCTGAATTGTTCGACTGAAACTGAATTCAACTGAACTCAATTTTAAAGCAGCTTAAATATAGTTTCAAATCATTAGAGATCATTTCAGATCACGCTTTTCAGATTTAATCTTAAAAATTTAAATTCAGTTCCTAGCGGTGTAAATCTCAGCTCATATTGATTTGAACGCTCATGACGTGCTCTCTATTTAAATGCAATTATTGCAACAAACAAACTAAAACTGACTGAAAAATGCTCAGTACAGAACACACTGCAGACCTGCTGCAGATACTCTGAGCAGGAACCTTTAAGGACAGAGAAAAATCAACCTGTTTGCAGATGAATCCGGCCGGATGTGGTTCTCTCTCTCTCTCCGTCAGAGCAAATATGCTCTGCATTTGAATCACACTGTTACTTAACATAAATCGAAGCAACTTTAATCAACAGCAAAATAAATGCAGGATGCCTCTCTGTATGTAATTAGTTGGAGGTCTTTAGCTTATCTGTTTTTATAAGACCTCCAGGCTCAGTAACGAGATAATTCAAATCAATACAGCAGCATCATTGCATGTGACTTCCTCTCACATCTGATTCTGGACGGTCCGAGTGAAGAAACGCAGCGAGGGAGCGTTTTTCATTTTTGTTCTTGTGTCTGACACACTTTCTGGCAACAACGGTGATTTTGTCAGTCAGGAAAACAGGAAAAATTCAGATGAATGTTGTTTTATGCCAAGAAACAAAAGGATGACATTTAATACACAGACGCAGGTTTGTCCAAATGTTGCCTGCAGACGGCTGCTTCAAATCACAGAGGAGAGTTTAACACGGCCATCAGGCGGAAAATTATGTGTTTGAAACTGTCGGAGTGATTTAGTGATACAGAAAAATATAATCCCTGCAGAAAGCAGACATGGAGTTTAAAAAAGACGTTTTTTTTTTATATAGTTTTGTGGAGAACAATCATGTGATTACATTATTTCCTTTCACATCTCAAGCTTTTGTGTTTCCTGTGTCTGCTCTTCGTTCGGCCATGATGGGAATAATCTAAACGTCATGTTCAACTTACGTAACAGTAACTTGCAGTTTCAGCAATCTGGTGGCGTGCGATACTGCAAAAGTTGGTATCGATCTGATACCAAGTAAATACAGGGCCAGTATCACCGATATGGATACCAGCAAACTGATCAAGAGTAACAAACAACCACTAAACTAATATCTCTGTTTATGAATGAAAGTAAAAAACTAAAATGTCAGAAAAAAAAAAAGGGATGTGCTTCTTCTTCTCTGCTTTATTGTAAACGTTTGAAAATTCATGAATAGCAACAGAATCAGAGTTAGGGATGAAGAGACGCCTGAGGGACAGGTTTGGGGACTGATTTTTACAGAAATCACTAAAAGAGTTAACAAAGAATGGTAAATTCTCCCAAATCTTTGTCAGAAAATGCTGATTTTTTTATCTTTAAAGTTTTATTCAGAGAGTTTTCTTGGATCTCTGATGCAGAAAAAGGCAGATTTCCCTATAACAGCTACACAAGCCTGTTACAGATTCTTACAGATAGAAAAATCTTCATATTTTACAATCGTTTGGAGCAGAACAGAAAGGCGCAGCCTTAAATTGAGCACTTTTTCAGCCCGTATGAGGACCCACTTCCTGGGTTATGGCTGCATGCGACAGTGTTACGACTTCATTTCCCCCGCCTGTGATCCATGACAGCGACGTTTTCTTTCTGCCCCGTTTTATGCGCGCCCCATCATACATTTTTACGCCATCAATTCCACCTCACTTCCCACTTTCTCCCATTCTCTCCCACATCCAGCACCTTGTCAGATTCATGGAGTGGGGCTGCTGTTCTGACAGACCAATCCTGTTATGTTCTCTGCACCATCTACTCCTCCTAAAATCCTCGTTCTCACACGCCAAACCAGCAGAAGGGCTGCAGGACTCATCAGCTTTTATCACTCGCATGTGTTATGCAAGTGGGTGTTGGAGGTGCGTTCCAGGGTGAGGGATCAAGGTAGCTGCACTGTACATCTGCCTCCTGTTTCTGCTCCAAATGTCATCGCAAACAGAGTGCAGCAGGGATGAGACTGAGCGCTTCTCTTTTTCACGTGATGCTGAATCATTAACTCAAGAATTACAGGATCAAGGTCTCTCGTCTGATAATGAAGCATCATTGTGTTTGTTCACAACTCTCACCAAAGAGCGTAATGTGTCTGTTACCATTCATCCCGATGGGATCAATCAGGTCCGTTTCATGTTGCTTTCTGCTTTCAGGTTGAAATAAAGGATCCTTTTAAGTGAAAAGATAAGAGAGGCGAGGATGAAATAAAGAGAGAAACACAGAATGAGCCGACACGTATGATGAAATATAAACCCACAGCTCAGCTCTGCAGGTGAACGTGGGTGAGCGGTGAAGGTCACCATCTTTCTGAACCACTTCAGCATCAGAGATTGGAATCAGTGTGGACTGCAGCTCTGTTTACACCTGAGAAAGACGTTCATCCTTTTACTCAGCTGATTCTCAGATGAGATGCTTGGTTGTTAATAACTCACTGTAAACTCAGGCCTCACCGTTTCTCTAACCTGCTGTATTTAAATGATTTTTCGTCATCCGTTGTTGGATGTTTTTGTCCGTCTTTCACGGTGATGTGAGTGTGACAGATCCTTATATTCATGCAAATGCAAATTATATAATTAGAGAAGTAAGATTTTGACCCAAAACCCCCTGAGGTGTACAGTGTTACAACCACTGGATGAGGTTCATGTTGAAGTTGCTTTATGAGGACTTTCTGTTTGGCGTTGATTGCAGTGACACCTGTGGACTCTGTTTCCCAAGGTCTGATTTTTAACTCTGCTTTTCTGTGATCAAGACTACTTTTCCCAGGATGCAAAGCAATGTGGTGATGTATTTGTGTTGTTTTTTTCTTGTTTGAAAGGTGATAAAAATCAAACTGTGTGAAGTCAGTTTGTAGTTTAGTGTCCAAAAGGTGAGCGGACTGTTTTGCGTTCCTCAAGCCCCTCTGGAATCAATAGAGACAGAGTTTCTGACCTATACTGCAGCCAGCCAACAGGGGGAGCAGTTTCTGACCTATAATGCAGTCAGTCACCAGGGGGAGCAGTTTCTGACCTATACTGCAGTCAGCCACCAGGGGAGCAGTTTCTGACTCATACTGCAGCCAGTCACCAGGGGGAGCAGTTTTTGAACTATACTGCAGCCAGCCACCAGGGGGAGTAGTTTCTGACCTATCCTGCAGTCAGCCACCAGGGGGAGCAGTTTCTGACCTATACTGCAGCCAGCCACAAGGGGGAGCAGTTTCTGAGCTATCCTGCAGCCAGCCACCAGGGGGAGCGGTTTCTGACCTATACTGCAGCCAGCCACCAGGGGGAGCAGTTTGACCTATACTGCAGTCAGCCACCAGGGGGAGCAGTTTCTGACCTATACTGCAGCCAGCCACCAGGGGGAGTTGTTTCTGACCTATCCTGCAGCCAGCCACCAGGGGGAGCGGTTTCTGACCTATACTGCAGCCAGCCACCAGGGGGAGTAGTTTCTGACCTATCCTGCAGTCAGCCACCAGGGGGAGCAGTTTTTGACCTATACTGCAGCCAGCCACCAGGGGGAGCAGTTTCTGACCTATACTGCAGCCAGTCACCAGGGGGAGCAGTTTTTGACCTATACTGCAGCCAGCCACCAGGGGGAGCAGTTTATGACCTATACTGCAGCCAGCCACCAGGGGGAGCAGTTCTGACCTATACTGCAGCCAGCCACCAGGGGGAGCGGTTTCTGACCTATACTGCAGCCAGCCACCCGGGGGAGCGGTTTCTGACCTATACTGCAGCCAGCCACCAGGGGGAGCAGTTTCTGACCTATACTGCAGCCAGTCACCAGGGGGAGCAGTTTCTGACCTATACTGCAGCCAGTCACCAGGGGGAGCAGTTTTTGACCTATACTGCAGCCAGCCACCAGGGGGAGCAGTTTCTGACCTATACTGCAGCCAGTCACCAGGGGGAGCAGTTTTTGACCTATACTGCAGCCAGCCACCAGGGGGAGCGGTTTCTGACCTATACTGCAGCCAGCCACCCGGGGGAGCGGTTTCTGACCTATACTGCAGCCAGCCACCAGGGGGAGCAGTTTCTGACCTATACTGCAGCCAGTCACCAGGGGGAGCAGTTTCTGACCTATACTGCAGCCAGTCACCAGGGGGAGCAGTTTTTGACCTATACTGCAGCCAGCCACCAGGGGGAGCAGTTTCTGACCTATACTGCAGCCAGTCACCAGGGGGAGCAGTTTTTGACCTATACTGCAGCCAGCCACCAGGGGGAGCAGTTTCTGACCTATACTGCAGCCAGCCACCAGGGGGAGCGGTTTCTGACCTATACTGCAGCCAGCCACCCGGGGGAGCGGTTTCTGACCTATACTGCAGTCAGTCACCAGGGGGAGCAGTTTGTGACCTATACTGCAGCCAGCCACCCGGGGGAGCGGTTTCTGACCTATACTGCAGCCAGTCACCAGGGGGAGCAGTTTCTGACCTACACTGCAGCCAGCCACCAGGGGGAGCAGTTTGTGACCTATAATGCAGCCAGCCACCAGGGGGAGCAGTTTCTGACCTATAATGCAGCCAGCCACCAGGGGGAGCAGTTTATGACCTATACTGCAGCCAGTCACCAGGGGGAGCAGTTTCTGACCTATACTGCAGTCAGCCTCCAGGGGGAGCAGTTTCTGACCTATACTGCAGTCAGCCTCCAGGGGGAGCAGTTTCTGACCTATACTGCAGTCAGCCTCCAGGGGGAGCAGTTTTTGACCTATACTGCAGCCAGCCACCAGGGGGAGCAGTTTCTGACCTATCATATCATATGACCTAGACATATCAGGAGCTCCAGACAGCTGGAGTCACAGACCGAGGAGTCCCCCTGACCCTAATGATGATCCTCTCCTGGTTCATGTTGTGCTGTAATGTGAATGAAATCCAGTGCTGAGATGGAGCGGAGCAGGACCAGAGATCTGGTTGGTTTGGCTGTAGGAAATATCATTTAGAATTAACCAACTTCAGCGCCGATAATCTCATTTTAAATCTTGGATTATAAAGATGCAAAATTATAAAAGTGAGACTATTTCAAGATCACTTATCAAGTAAGAAAAATCAGTATAATTATGGTTTAACGGAATCTAACGCAGAGAAGATTTAAGACCATCTCTGTCAGAGATAAATACTTCACAAATCAATAATTATTTTCATAAAAACAGTGGGTTTCTCACGCCAGAGCAGCAAGAGAAAGCACAGATGATGGACACACACAGAAACTGAAGCGATCTCGTTGTTACTTATTAAAAAGCGACAGCTGAACAAAACCCTGAAGAGCGAGCGATCACGAGGAGAGCGGCGCATCAACACTGTTATTACAAAACACAGAGAAGACAATGCACCTCATTCCACGTCTCCCTGACAGATTGTACATTTAAATTGGACATAACATCGACTCAACTCGTTTTAAGATACTTTTCATCCAGATTTATAAATTCTCATTCACAGAAAGTGCTTTTTACATTCAGCCCTGTAGAAATGACACATTAGAGCGTCTTTTCTTTCTTTCGAAAGGAGACGTAAAGATTTCAGGGACAAAGAAATATAAACAAGTACTTTCAGGAGAGGCTGTGTTGTATTAAATAAAATAAATGATATTTATTTCTTATCTGTGTGTGTGTACAGTGCTGGTCTTCTCCACCATGGTGCATGAATTCATAACAGAAGGGGGATATATCTCATCTTCAGGCATGAATCTGTGGGTAAACATGTGAGTCACCAGCCTGACCTGTCGGCACACTCACACGTCCACAGCCCATGTGAAAAGCAGTTATGACAGCATTAGAATGTAAAATAATACAGTTTTCTCGGGCTGGGTGACCTTTGACCTGCATCTACCGAGGCAAAAACCCCTCACTTAGATTACCGCTCACATTTTTTCAACATGTGTGGATGAAAATCTGCCTGTCTGTGCTTTTGGAACCATCTGCGGACGTGCGCTGATGTGTGAAAATGCCTTAAAGGAAAAAAAAAAAGGTTATTGTAATTCTCATAAATTAAAAAAAAGACACCGACTATAAAATTCCGTTTTCAGACTGAAGCTTTCATTCCCGAGATCTTTGCCTCCATATCTAATGAAATATTCCTCTCCTGTAGAAATTGGTGAGGACCTCAGATCACTCAATAAACACTAAACACTCTGCGCTGTCTCTCCCTGATGTCATTGCGCTGTTTAATATCCCTGGAGAAGAGACTAAAAGCTCTGTTATAGTTACAGATGTGAGCCGGTGGAGGCCAAACCCATTTTATTCCTGCTAACACACACACATAAATATGTCCCACACACACACATTTGGACGCCGTACAGTCTTCACACCCTCATCCAGCCTCAGGGTGTCTCCTCCATGAGTGCCGGCATGTTGGCGCGCTCCCAGTTTGACTCCCTGACCTTTAAGAGGAGTGGAGTCCATCATCGTATGCACTCCTGACGTTTTGTGGTTTGTGCATAAAATTTTTACGACTTTTTATCCTTCATCTCTGGCCTCTCTGAGTTGGGGGACTGTGAAGCAACATTTGTCATGGATCCAGTCCGTCCATAAAAAGGTTAAGGACAGTGAAAGTCTTCAGCGGAGAGATGCTGCGTCCCTGAGGAGAACCCTGGATGAATTAACTGGTGCATGTTGAGATATATATTTTAAAGATGACTGAATGGGGTTAGAGAGTGAGTAAAATGTGAGTGGATCTTCATTTTACTGCAACTTTCAGTGAGTTTACGCAATTAGTCAGAAAAAGCAACCGGAGCTGGGAACGTTTTTGTGCCCTAATCTAACAGCTGAAGGTGAAAATACAAAATGCAGCCAAGAGGTCTGCAGTACTCCTCCAAAACACATGAGGGCAGTGTGGTCTCTATGACCCCCAGATCATGGCCCCGCTACATTTCCTTCTTTGGAGCATTTCCTGTTTTACTGAAGTCTGTACACGTCGTTGTTTGTCACACAGAAACTATTAAAAGGAAGGAAAGAGAGGAGACGGACGATGCGAACACAGGAAACAAGATCCTGCTCAGTGGACCAATCACAAAGCTTCCCTCCAGGAGGTTTGGGATGACGTGCACATTAGCGACATGCATCAGTTAGCCTACAGATACGTCTCAGAGCACCGGGCTGCTAACCTCCAGAACAAAGTGACAAAGTTTACTTGCTGTATCCAGTAAAAAGTCGTCTTGAACAAAGAAAAGTAGTGTTAAAAAGAAGATCTGATCTCCATTCGTTTCCAAAACAAACACGCGCCTTGTTAAGAGTCAGGACATCACCACAGTGTGCGCAGGATTCCAGCCAGCAGGTGTCGCTGTGATCCACTTCACACAGTCCTCACAGACTCTTTCACTGTGACTAAATACTAAAATAATCAAGATGGCGCCGCCCTGTGGCGACATTGCGTGGCTCACACTGTCTGTTGTGCTCAATCAAATCCGATCAGTGTCCACTCACACACAGCCGAGGGGGGCGAGGACGAGCGATGTCATTGCACACCTTTACCCAGCATGCTAAAGCGGACCATCTGAGCATGTGCACAGCTTCAGACGGGGGCTGATCCGTCTGCTCGGTTCTTGGAGTCGTAGAAGAAGCGAGGTGTCTGTGTTTGTTTTCATGTGTCTGTTTGTTTATGGTCTCCACAGCTGCCTCAGGACTTAGCCTTCTTATTCATCACATCTTGAACTCTTTTTACTGTTTGTTTTTATTTGTTGTTCTTTCTTTATTATGTAATGAGCGTTTGTCAGTGTGTGACGCCCACTGAAACAAATTTAAATCGACGGCGTCGACATGGCGATGAAGTATTGACTCCTGAAACTACACAAAACAGACACGACTGACGGATCATTAAAACACTAAAACACAGTTAAAGACACACTCTGGATCCATCAAACATTATTTAAACCAGAGAGAGGATATCCTCAAAGTGAGTAATTTTATGGCATTTAAAGCAAACTGTAAAAAAAGTCAGCAGTCTGTGGAAGCAGAACAGAATTTATTGGACTTTTGTAACAAAGTTGGATTGAGCGTTGAGGCAGGACATTGAATAGTGATTCAGTTCAGCCTTGAGAAGCCCAAAAGCGGAGAATAATGTGCTGGATTATTGATTTTATACACAGGGACAAACACCTACACATTATTCATTTATCCTGAATAACTTCCTGCTTTTGCATTTTGTTGGTAAAAGTTTGAATGAGTATCAAACACTTTTATATGGAGTTAAATTAGTGTCAAAACCTCACAAACACAAAATCTGTGTTTTATTTGCAGCCAGTGATTCACAAACAAACTTAGTGTGGAAAAAAAGCAAAACATAATTCACAACTAATGTATTTTAGTTTGATTACTCTCCAACAAACACATCTTGCTTCACAAATACAGAAAAAGTTTTGATCATTTGAAAAATGAAATTTGAAAAATACATCTATACATTCAAAATAAAAATAAGTATATGAAAAGTTTTGTCGATTTAAATGTAATTTTGATTTAATTCTTAAATTCTTTTGAATAAAATATTTATTTTCAATTTTCACTTTCATTTATGTTTTAATATTTGAGGTCTTATTTTTTTCAGTTGCAGATTTCATGTTTTAGCTCCAGATTCAGATTTTTACAGTTTCAAATCTTTTTTTTTCGCTTTCGGATTTTTTTTTTTTCTTCACTTTCGGATTGTATTTTTTTGTTTCAGACTTTTGGCCCTGATCTGGCGTGGGGGGGGCTTGGCATTAAGTGAGAGGGGGTGTGGAATCATGAGTGACAGCAGAACAAAGAAGGCTTCGAACCTACCTCGATTACGTTGCCTCCAGGAAACGTCGGAACCTAAAAAACTGTGACTCTTCACTTTCTATACACCATATTCACGGATTGGCAGAGAACGGAAAAATGGACACCAGTGACAAAATTACGTTTAGCAAGCTGTTGTAGACCATTCTTCGGATCAATGGCAGTTTAAGAGCTACACACTAGACCAGATTGTGCAGTTCTACAGCAACACTGTAAGAATTGACGTGTCACGCTTCCACAGTGAACGCACCGCTTGCGATGGCCTCCTCTCCACCGGGGCAACCTGCTGGCGGCAACATGCAGGTAAGAATCAATCGCTGAGTTTGGGACAGATACTCAGATACTCTGGTTTGTAGCTCTGATACTGCCATTGATCCGAAGATCGGAGCCAGCAGGTTGCAGGTTTTGCGCGGTCCAGGGCGAGTGATGCTGTCCTCTTTCCTGGGCTCCTCGCTGTATCTATGATGTAGATCTATGGTCTTAAACAGCATCAACAGCGCCACCTGCTGTTGTGTTGCAGTCGTGTGCTGGCGTTCATTAATAAATCTCAGTCCTGCGGATGTGGATCAGAACAGCTGAAAGTTACTGCCAAAAGTCACGTGACGTGGTAGAATCATGTCAAAACTGTTTCTCTGACTTGCAGATTTTTTTTTTGAACTCGAGAAGAAAAAAATTAAATCTTGAACAATATATTTTTTTGTACTTGAAAGATTTTATTTTTGCGCCTGAAGGATATTTTCATTGAAGTGAAAATACATTTTTCTGTATTTGTGAATCAAGATGTTTTTGTTGGAGAGACATTTTTTTTTCATTAATCAAACTAAATACATTAGTTGTGAATTATGTTTTGCTTTTTTTCACATTAAGTTTGTTTGTGAATCACTGGCTGCAAATAAAACAGTTTTTGTGTTTGTGAGGTTTTGGCACTAATTGAACTCCATACTTTAACATGTTATGTGAGTTTTGCAGTCATAGATAATTATTAATTACAGCCTAAATCTGCTGTTTAAAGTTCAACATGTTGATAATTAACTTTTTTATATTGATTTTTTTTTTTTCTCTTTTTTTGCAAAGTTGAACGAAAACTATCTGAAAAAAATCAACTCTTGTCTCTGTGTGAGAAGCTGAGATGGTTTCTACAAAGCCAGCGCACAGATGGCCAAGTGTTTGAGGAGGAAGTGCAGAAACTGTCTCTGGTAATTGTGTTTCAAGTATTTATGTTTCTATATGTAAAGCTGTGTGTCATCATAACCAAAGCGAGAGTTAATTTCAGCTAATGGGCCTCTTCCCCTCCAGCAGACGCAGTAATCACAGTTCAGAAAATCAAAACGCGCCACCAATCTGGAGCGCCATCCTCACCTGACACACTGCTAATGATCACAGCACTTTTATATTTATGACAGGCAGCATCTAAACCGGGATAAATCCATTAAAAAACAGGTTGCCGGGAAGATAGATGTTTCTGTCAATGTTTACTGTGTCCTCTGATGTGCCATCAAACGCGGTGGCAGATGCTGGAGCAGACTGCAAAGCGAGCTCTGTCACAGCAGCTAGCATCGCCTCACAAGGGCACGGCGCTTTAAACGAGATGTATGTCAGTTCAGTGACACAGCCTTATGTTAGGAGGGTACAAATCTTAAATATTTAACACTTAAATAAGCTTTAAAAAAAAAACGTCAAGGTACATTACATGTCCCCGCAGTGAGCTGAGAGATAATGCATTATTAATGGATCCCTGAGAAACACGTCTTCTTGGTGCTTTTAATTGGAAAATAATGACACTGAAGCAGGAATGAGAGGGAAATGTTCTCCAAAGTGTTCAACATGTAGTGGTTTCATGTGATAAATATGAAAAGTGGGAGTGTAAACGTGTTGTTGTTGCTGTTGTTGTGCGTTTAGATGAAAGTGTGTCACAACACCCACTAAATGTTTCATGGAGGCTGCACAAGTAGAGCTCTTAAACGCTGCTTTCAACACTGTACACTGGTGTTAAGTGGATGTTCAGTTTCAAATAATGAATCGTCCACATGGGAGCACTTAAAATCATGAAGGACATTGTGTTGCCATCAATCGTGGAGAAGCGCGCTCGGCGTGTTTTCTCTCTTTTTTCGAGTGTTTATGACGATACGGTGAGCTCCGGGTTCAGCAGTGTTCCATCGCTTCGGTGATCTTTAATCTTTCACAGAGAACGGACAAAGAAATAAAATCTGCTTTCAGCGGTGATTTCACAAAAGGCTGATTTAATATTTTGTTTCAAAGCCTTTTGGGAGGAAATAAACTTTTTTTTTGTTTTACTGCTTCGATTAAACTTTCCTGGAAGAAAAAAAATAAAATAAAACAGGACAGAAAGGACGTGCTGCAGGAGTCTTACTTTAACCTTCTTCAGTTGGTTTAAAATAAAAGATGAAATATCTGAAGATCCAAATCTGCTTCTGCAACAGAAATGTGAGAACAACAAAAACATAATCACAGAAACTTGAAGATAACAAAAAAAACCCAGAACAACTCCTTAATGAGTGAAATGATGCGTCCGGTGAGGTGAGAGAAAGTTTCTTCATCGTCTGCTTCTTTAAATCTGGATCAAGCAGGACGGGAATCAAAAAAAACACAAAAAAACACAAAAAAAACAGCAGCTCAGCTGGCAGAAATGAGTCTCTCTGTCCGTCTCAGTGTTACGGCTGCGTTTGTTCCCCGTCTCTCCTCTTTGCTTGTTTCCAGGTGAGTCAGCTGATTACCAACGAGGCTCACCTGGTGTCAGTCCTTAAAAGCTCATCACAAGCTATTGATCATCACGTCCTCTTGCAGAGATGCAGAGAAGCTTCTCGGCACCACAGGAACTGCTTTAGCTTGGTTTAGCTCACATGTGTCAAACTCAAATGCGGCGGCATTTTGACACCAAACACGGAGCTAAGTACGCAAAGCTAGCCTTCAAGAAAAGCAACAAATTGCCCAAGAATTAAAAGGCAAACTGCGGTTGCAGCAGAGCGTGTTTTCGAAAGCCACAGCCCAAAATAAGGAGTATTACGTCTATTTCACATGACATTCGATTACATTTACTTACATTTATAAGTTACATCTGGCCCTTTGAGGACAGCCATTAGGCTGATGTGGCCCTCGGTGAAAATGAGTTTGACACCCCTGGTTTAGCTCATATCTGTCGAGTCGTCCTCAGTTTGTTCATGTAAACAATAGATCTTCCCTGCATACCAGGGTGCATCATGGAGTTCCTCAAGGCTCGGTGCTCGGTCCGATTCTTTTTAACTTATATATGCTTCCTCTTGGTAGCATAATTAGAAAACACACCATAAACTTTCATTTTTATGCAGATGATACACAGCTATACTTATCATTGAAGCCAGAGGAAACTAGCCGGTTATCTAAACCTAAAGCTTGCCTCGAAGATGTAAGAATCTGGATGAGCAGAAATTTTCTACTTCTGAACTCAGAGAAGACTGAAGTCATTGTTATTGGACCTAAACACCTCAGAGAGGCTTTTTCTAACAAGATAACTCCCTTAGATGGCATCAGCCATCAACCTGGCTCCACTGTTAGGAACCTAAACCCCTTGTTAGGAAGTGGCGCTATATAAATAAAGATTGATTGATTGCTGCCTGCAGCAGGGGGAGGCATTTCTGGTTTGGGGACTGCTGACCTGCTGCCTCTCTGGGGGTTTTGTTGTTGTTGTGGTGTTTTCGTTTGTGCACTTAAATTCCTTGTTTATCAATAAATCCCAGTTTTTGTAATTGTTTAAGGTGTTTTTAGTATTTTTGTTATGAGTCATTTGTGGTTCTTTGTTAGCCCCACATGGGCCACCTTCAGTTGGGGCGTAACCCTCAGCAAGGCTGGAAAACAACCGGACAACTTAGGCCTCAAATACACCGGCTGCGTTTGCGTTGCAACTCCGCTCTGCTGTGCGTGCGTGCGTGGCTGGGTTTGTCAACGGCTGCGTGCTTAGTCCGACAAGCCGCAGTACTGACAGACAGCTGGAGTCGCGAGACCGCGGAATCCCCGCGCTTTCCTCTCCGTTGATAAACCTCTCTTCATTCATGTTGTGCTGTTAAACCTCCAACCTGTTGATTCCTGGCGTGTCTCCGCTCATCGTGTTGTTTTCGTGCGTTGGTAAAGCTAAATACGATGTCGTTTTTGATACAGTCTGTTTTATTTTGAAAGTTTCGGGCTCTTTTTAGGTAGTTTCCGTGCACTACTTCCTGTCCCGCTCGATCTTCTCTACTCTGAGTTTATACGTCACAGCTCCGTCATCCGGCGAAAATAGGATTGCTGCGGATTAGCTGCGACCTGTCGGACCAGACACGCAGCTGAACCGCAACGGAACGGATCCAGTGTAAGTTGACACATTGACCTGAATGGATTTTAAACTGATCTTCCTGGACGGAGTGTTTTGTTTGTTAAGTGAGTAAAATCTGATGAAAACAGCTCCGTTTTTCATACTTTTGGGATAAAATCAAAGAGCTTCGTTTCTGTCATCAGTTTTCATTGGTTTGTTCGTGCAACCTTTTGGGGTATCGAGGATTTGAAGACCCACACAAAGGTGAAAACACAATAAGTCCAGATCGATGCTCCGGCCCACTGGTTTCTATAACAGAGCTCTGAGGGTTAATGGAAATCCATCTGGCACAACACCTCTGTGAGATACGGCATGAAGCGAGTCAATTAGTGTGTAAAGAAGCAGAGTCAAAACTGAGCAGACTTCAGAGCAGTTTGGTGCGCTCATTGGAAACACAAGGCTGTTTTGCTTTGGCAGAAAATAATGCGTGAGGACGACAAATTTAACGGCTGTCTACATCAGTTTGAGCACCTCCGTGACTCAGAAGGAGATTGGAACAATACTGAAAGAAACAAGCATCGATCTTCCAATAAATATCATCCCTGAGTCATGCCGGAGAGCAACAATTATTAATTGCTTGTCGGCGAGACATAAAAACAAGAGAGAAGGCGAGGGAGCGTGGAGGGGGTTTAGGAATGAGATATTTAGGTGATATATCTGCTGCAAACAGCATCTCACAGAGCAGACCGACGGGAACGTTTGGAGCAGATTTCCTCCATCCAGCAGGTCAGAGATGGAGACTGACCAGAGAGTTGTTTTGGTCCCGACGGGTTGGAGAAAACTCCCAGTAACAGACCATCACACAGCTGCAGCCGCCTGAGGCAAACCTTTCCTCCTCACCCCCGGAACCTCCTCGCTTCAAAAGTAGGGCAAAACTTTTCAGCACAGCCACAGATCCATCAGATATGACAGAGTGAGGACAACACGGAGCGTCTTCAGCTCTGCCGCTTTAAAACGGAGAGAAAATCTCATCCCAGAACATCTTTCACAGCCTGTGGACGGAGCCGGAGAGCGTGCCGTCATTTTTAAACCTGTTTGATTCACGTTTTTCTAACTTAAATCATCAAATGCAATAAAAAAAACAACCTTCAGTTCAACAGAGTCATTAACAGGAGCAGAGTTTGATCAGTCGCAGAATGTTTCTGCTTAATGAAAAATGTGTGCTGGTTTTAATTTGATTCCTGCAGCATGTTTCTAAAAACTGGTGACAGAACCATCAAAAGACTTCATTTGTTCTCTTTTGAAAGAACAGGTCACATGAAAGAACCACGTTTTAATTGCCTGTAGACGTTTTTTTTTAATCGATAACAGACAGTTAGAGTTAACTTTTCCTGCAGTTAGTGAAATTTTGTTTCAGTTAGTCTCATATTTGCATCTATTTCCTCCCATCTGTGTAGAAAAAGTGTTACGAACTCAGAGTTGAACAACAGAAAGGAGAAAAGTAGGGATGAGCGAGTACACCATTATCTGTATCTGTATCCGTACTCGTATGGGGCGGGGCCTAAATCAGAAGTGGGCGTGTTTTGTCCGAAAATGGGCGGGACTTAAATCTGAACATTATTTTAAGTCTGAAACTAACAAGAACTGATTTGAAATGTCTATATTTATTTTCAGCTATGTATTCTGTACAACTGGTAAAATGTGTATGTAGTGGTGTGAAAGACTGTCTCTTTATTTATGATCTGTGTAAATTTAATAAGTGATTTGTGCAAACATTCAGTGGCAAAAAAATAAAAAATATGCCTTGTTCTTCACTGTATTTTCAAAAACACTGTGCTCAGAATGGGCAAAGCTTTTAAACTAACTTTCTCACCAGCCAAACTAAAATCACGCAGCCAGTTAAAAAAAAAAAAAAAAGAAAAAAAAAAAACTTTAAAAAAACGGTCCTGAATTGAAGCAAGAGGCACTGAGCAGCGCGACACGAGCCGTTTTCAGCCCCGTCTTGTCACATGCATCGCGTATGACAGGAAATAAGTTGAAGAAGTAACTTTAAATACCAAACAAACCTCAACAGAGACGAGCAGAAGAAAACTGAGTGAGTAGTACAGAGATTAGAGCAACGTAAACTACAGTCAACTCAAGCAAGCAAGAGAAGCAGTCGCTGTCACTCGCTGCCTGTCTGTGTGTGTGTGAAAGAGGAGAGCAGGCACCTCCTCGCTGCAGCATGTGGGTGCAGGGAGGGGGGGTGTGCTGTGTGTGACTGGCCAATCACAGAGCAGGAAGAGTGAAGACAGTAGTTGTTGCTACCCAATGAGGATTCTTTTAGCACAGATACGAATAATCCTAAAAAAAACTCGTGTTGTGCTCGGACTCTGCAAAAATGCATTATCCGTAACGAGTACTCGTTTGAAACGAATATCCGGCTCATCCCTAGAGAGAAGCATCCACACCTGAGCGAGGAAAAACTCTCCTCTGGCTTGTTTTTTTTCAGTCAGTTTTAGAGAGACAAGTGTTGGCAGCGCGTATTAATCCACAGCTGAAAATAGTCCCCAACAAATAAAGTATTTACCGCTCAGTCCAGACACTATTGTTAAAAAATAAAGGGCCCAGCTGTTTGAAAAATCAAAGCTTAATGAGTGTTATTTTTAAATGAATGGGATTTTTTTAGACCTGGTTTTAAACAGAGAGGAAACATAAAGATTGTGACATTAAAAACAAGCGCTGGCTGCATCGTACTGTGAATAATTTAAGTCCTAAAATAATAATAATAAAAATACAAACATCTCTGAAAAGATCAGAAAATAAATAAACAAATAAAACAAAGAGGTAACAGAGAGCCTCGCAGGGAAGAAACTGACTCATGTCACGACAGATGATTGATTTAAACAAAGTTAATCTCTGTTTTTCTTCACGGTAAACGTCGGTCTTGTAAAACTCATTATTACAGCCGTATGTGAAGTGATCCATTTTAACCAATTACACGTCATTCACTCCACATCTCACTCCCTCAACTCTTCAACGCTCTACATAAATAGCACCAAGAAAGAAACAACACATCGTGCTGCTCAGGCGCACAAACAACTCCATCACACGTCAGCTCGGCTGCAGAGCTCCAGCCTTCAAGAGCAACATCGCTCGTGGCTGTGACTGTGGGAGGCAAAGAGCCTGGTGCTGGGAGTATCCAGAGGTCCACAGCAAGATGGAGGGAGGCGGACAGAGAGAGAGAGAGAGAGAGTTCAGAGAGGAGTGGAGGCATGCAGCGCCTGGTAGGTGAGGAACTCGGCCGGTCGGTGGAAGCAGGAAGCCAGAGGAGGTCTCTGAGGTGTGGAGACGCTGCGGAGCATCACTGAAGGAAACAGGAGTTTAAATATATCACAGCCGCATTTTACAAAAGAGAAAACATCCGTTCAAGACACGGAAACAAGGGGTGAATATCTACCAAACCAGCAGCTGCATATCTCTGAATGTGTCTGTATTTTATTTTATCTAAATTAATTTATTGAATATTAAAGTTTCTGTTTCTTCTTTACGTTGTCTTAAAATAAATCCAGTTAGTTCAGTTATGAACAGATTGAAATTTTAGTGTTTGCAAAAGTCAAACACTGTTAAAACTTTGAATAATAATAAAAAAAGGAACCAATGAGAAAACTGTCCAACAAAAGAGCCTGATGCATGTAAGACGTGTTCGTAACGGTTTATTTCCTGTACCAAACACATGTGGGCGGAGCTTTTATAAGTCAGGATGTTCTGGTTTGTTCTGCACGTTTTGCAGTGACTGCACATTTATCCTGGAGTCCTGTACCAATGGAAGGTGACTTCACAGCCAGACTTCAGTTTGTAGTCGTACAAAAAGCCGCCTACATCAGACAGGTCAAGAACATCCATTTAGAAGTCCGGACATACTTCACAGTTTTTCTCTACGTCACCTACAGAAAGCTCGCTCTCCTGTTCGGAGGCCATTTATTACACCCCACAGTAAACAAAGTCATATTACCCGTACAAATGTGTCACGTAATGCTGCCACTTTCCATATCCGTCTTCCAGACACAGAGAGAAAAAGGCCTTCAATGTGCTCTATTTATCAGCTGTGTAACTCTGATGTATGGCAGCACTCTGCGGACGACGTGCAGAGGATGAGGAAGGATGAGTGCGTCAGCGCTCCACGTGTTCCTCAGCGTTAGTGGAGACTTTCAGGAGTCAGAGAGAGAGGACGTCACAAAGACACATCAGCACGTCTGTGGGGATTATCTTTGAGTCGTTTTCAGCACAGAACTACGATTTTATTCACGTGTTATCGTTCAGGTGAGGCAGCAGAAGCAGAACCTGAAGGTTTACCTCACGTTCCTCTGTTCCTGTGTGACTCTGTTCAGGATGCTGCTTTCACAAGGTTTCATACAGAACAACTGATGCAGTGAAGTAACTTCCAACAAATTTCAAACTGTAAAATGTTCGGCATGTTCAGGAGAATTGTGTGTGTATGATTCAAATTTCTAACCTTGTCATTTTTAAAATATTTTATAATTTTCCAAATTTTTTGGCCCATTAAAATGAATGGAAATGATCCGCTACCATGGAAACCACACAGCTGATGATGTCATAAAGGATAGAGGTGATGACGTCCGATCTGGTCTTGACCAACCGTGAGTAGAAACGTTTGCAGCTTTCAGCGAGTTTATGATGGAGAGGAAAAACGTCCCTTTAAAGAGGAAATGAAACATGCGATTTTTGGCTCTGGTTTTGCTCGTATATACACGAAAAAACAATCTGCCGAAAATCTGTGGTAAAAAAAAATACCTAAATCTACAGATATGACCGATTTTGTTTTGTTGTTTGACCTAACTAGAGAGTCAGCGAGCCATCGTCATCGTCTACGTAGGAGGGTTGGATGGGTCTTCGGCTGCGAGTAGAATCCAGAGCGAAGAAGAGTTGCGAACCGCCGATAAAACAAAAAAAAAAAAAGAAAACTACCTGAGAAAAGAATCAAAATGGACGACTAAGTTGAAAGACGTTTTGGAGGTGGCCAGGCTGTCCCTGAAGGATGTGCGAGCGGAGACACTGGAGCGACCGGTCAACAGCAGGTAAGCTATTCGTCAAGCTAGCAATCGTTAGTAATCGCCGGTAGTTTAACGTCAAATAAAACGAACGCTAAAGCGAGACAGGAATGTGATGGAGAACATAGGAACAATGTTTACCTTTGCAGTTGTTACCTAACGAAGACGTTTAAGTTGATTAAACTTATCTTTTTTTTTTTAATTTAACTTTATAAAATTCATTTTTAAACCCAGGAGTTTGTCTTTTCTTCTGCTTTGGCTCCTCAGTCTCCATCTTTCACTCTCGTATCTTGCTCTTCTTCCACTCCCAAGGCCGCGAAACCAACTTCTGGCGGCGCGCTTGTCACGAAAGACGAAACGTTTCTCCGTTTTTCTTTTAAATGTTTATATTTGTTGCGTTTTTTTTTAATAATTATTGATAAGAATAGGTCTCAATATGTTGATTTGGTTGACTGTCTCATTTCCACTTTAATGGCAGAAACCTCAGACGGACCCAGACTCATGTTAGACACCTGAGCTCAGACCCTGTTGGGGTTAGAGTTGGTAGTCCATCAGTCTGAATCCTAATCATCAAACATCGTCTCCACAAACTTGAGGAATATTTGGAGAACTAATCCGCTGAGACGAGGCCGTGTGTCAGTCATGCCCACCCCCATCACTTGGGGTGTCAAATAAAGCATTAACCGGCTAAATTCTCCATCACCGACTCAGCTGATTAAAATTTACTTCACAGAACTTGTTTATATTTTTTTCTGATGGTCTGGTTTGCTTTTGTAGCTCTTGCATTAATTTCCGTCCGTTTCTTCAGCAGTAAATCCTCCACAGAGGAGCTTTAAAACTGCAGATCATTAAAATTCCCAGGTTTACATCAGGTTTATAATCTCCAGATGAAGAGGTATGCTAATTTTTGAAGACATCCTTTGTACCATTGTTCATCCCGAGTCCATCCAGCACAACAACACTCCACACCCGGAGCCATTAGACGCAGGATAACCCTGAACGCCGCCCGCTGTTACAACCACTCTGGACAATATTCTGAGCAAAACATGGTAATAAAACACAAACATGTTCTTTAATCTTCATTATGAATTTCAAGATGTACATTAAACCAGAATCCCCGAAAGATCCCGCTGTTGTTTTGATGTAAAACTGGCTCATAAACAAGCGAGCGATCACTTCTTTGATATCAAATGCAAATGGATTCTGTGGCATCGGGGAGCTGAACCTCTTCACCACGAGACCGAGGAGAACGTCTCCGGTTTGCTTCGCTTGAGAATCACAGGATAGACAGATGGCGTGGGAAGTATTGAGATCAGCAAATCCTCGGCGTATTGAGAGAGTAAACAAAGCTTAAACCAGATACTACATGTGTCAGAGAATCCAATCATCTCTGTCTTATAAAACCCATCAGTTACTGCGTGTTGAATTCATTCACTCCTCACGTGTGAAGATCCCTCTTTATTCTCTGATGTGTGTAACTTCATGGATATTAAACAGACCTTCACGTCTGTGTGCAAACCGAGTACATGATGACCTTCATTTGTGTGCGTTTGTGGAAGTGAATTATGTTTTTCATACGCACGACCCTGTGAGTGGTTACCAATGCAGAGGCAACAGCACCGCAGATGTCAAAGGTCTCAGCTGTGCATCTCAATGAGGCGCGGAGGGTTTCTACACGCAGATAAAAAAACATGGAAGGTAGGAGAAACAGAGCTCAGTCACCTCTTCTTATCCCATACTTAATTCAGCACAGTAAAGCACTGCTTCATTGTGATGTCAAAGAGTTGAACACGCTGGTAATGATCAGGTGTTTTTCAGCTCTGATGGTTCATTTTGAATAAACTGAACAAACCTGAGCAGGTCTGCCTCGGGGTAGGCCGGAGGACCGCTGCACGCCGGAGCTGCCGCGTAACAGAGGAGTAGGCTGTGTTTACTGAGAGCTTCAGGTCGTTTAATGCCTCCTCAGGTAGCCATATTAAAGGGTCTAAACATCCGAAGAGCTGTAAGCAACATGAAGCGATCTGCGTATGGATTTTCCTCAATTGTTTCCTCACAGCTCCTGGGAACCAATGGTACGGCTGATTACACGGCTGTGATGACGCCTCACTTCAGAGGAGTTTTAAAATGAGAACTTTATCCATCTTCTGCCGGGATTCCAGGTCACAGGAGCAGAAACGTCATCAGAGAAGACCGTGGCGTTCAAGATCCTGAATTGATTCTCAGAGGTGGTTCAGTAGCGTCCTCTACGTGGATGAGTGGAGTGGGAATCCCAGGTCCATCAGGATCTGTGACGCCAAACAGCTCAGACTGGAGAACGGTCGTACTACACCGCCAGCTTGGTCACACCAGACGTACAACAACATCCTCCAGCTTTGATGATAACCACATTTGTTCCATGATGGAAGTCAACATCTTCTTTAATACAGCTGATTCATTTTCTATGAGTGCTTTTAAAAGCAGCAAGTTTCCCCCCAGGAACAAGGAACATTCTGAGGAGGTCCCTGCATTCCACGAGCAGGAACCAGAGTCTACATTTAATTCCAGAACAAAAAGCCAAAGGTAGGACTCTCTGAAGTTGTTTTTCAACCGTAGGAACTAGGGTCCAAATTTAGCTCTGGGGTATTAAATGTACCCCTAGAAGCAGTTCTACCTCGGGGATGTACTTTTCAGATATCTTGGAACTTTTCAAAGCAAGATGAAGATGTCTGATTGGTAGAGGGAACACAGTTTCTACTGGGTCTGTGGTAGAAATGCAGACAAACAATGGGCCACAGGAACCATGTAGTTCCTATGAAAGTTCCTGGTCCCGCTGGTCCAAAAACACCTAAAAAAAAAAATCCAGGAACTTATATTTATTTATTTATTTATTTTTAAATCATGGTTTTAGCTGTTTTTTTTTTGTTTGTTTGTTTTTTTTTTACCTATAAATTGAGCCTCAATGGGACCCAGTTAACTCTTTAGTTCTTCAGATGTCTTTGGAACCCTTTCAGACCCTTGAAGAGAAGTTTTCCAGCACCAAATGTTCCTGTTACGTCTGGTCAAAACGCACCTCGGTGAGACTGTTTGTGCTGCAGCCTTTTCTCCAGCGACCCCCCCCCCCCCCCCCCCCCCCGATGCTTCCAGATGTGGAGACGTGATGCGACATCCAGCGCAACAATAGCTAATGACTGTGCAAATGGCAGACGGGGGGCATTAAAGAAATAGTCCCTGGCATTACACAGATATGGACGTGGCAGGGAGCTTGTTCCACTGTGGCACAGCAATCGGGGCTGATTTGTGTGATTGAGAGCTGGCAGTAAATGCTGATGGCTCATTTGCTCGTTGATGGATAATTGTAGCCATTAACAACATGACACTGGCCTCACCTTTATTATAAGATTCTTCTTCTCAGTCTTAATGGTTTCCTCTTGTCCGTGTCCTTGCATTCATTACAAGAAACTCCATCCTGTTGCATGGCTTAATGACTGCACCTGATGTTATAGTACTTTACTGCTGCCATACGTCTTCTTAAGCCTTTGTATCAGCGTACGTTTTTATTGAGCTCAAGGATACGGGAAACAAAGAAGCTTTATGGTGAGTAATTTCCTGACTTAACTGAATGTATTCTTCCATTTTTCTCTCCTGCAGGAGGAACCTTTTCACTGCTGCACCTAAACTTCCAAATGGAAATTACCAGAGACAGAGAGTGAGGCAGAGATGGAGCAAATACAAGCACATAATGCCTCCTCGCTTCCTGCAGTCCCTGCAGGCTGCTGAATTAATTAATACAATATACCTTATTGTGCTTTGAAGCTTAAACTATATATTTCCACCTTACAATCTGCCTCCTCTTCCCCTGGGATCCACGGTCACATAAACCTCACAGAGTTACATAAATATGTTTCATAATGAATATTCTAATGTTCCCCGGCTTTGTTTTATTTCTAACGGGGGGGTCAGCGCTCGCCATTTTTCAAAGGGAAGGAGTTTAGTTAATTAGCTCTGGCCCCTTTGTTACGCGCTCATTAAAATGATTTCAAACTTTATTTTATTTGCAAAACTCGTTAGGATTATACAAACACATATACAAGGAATCAAACTCATATTGTGCTGCGTTAACAAGCGTCTCTGTGCAGGGGACGGATGAAAAGCTTCTCTTTATTTGAAGATGTGAGGGGAATTATTTGCTCTTCGGGCTCACATCCAAGTCGGAGTCACACGGGAGATAAATGTGCTAAGTCTCTTTGCTTTGTTGACGGAGATGGTCAGTGTCAACCGTTTTCTCTGATGCATGAAAGTGACTGAGCTCGTAGTTAAGGATCCTAATTGGGCCTCTTAAATATGCTGAGTCACAGTAAAGGTGCGCTCTCACCTGCAAAGAGAGGGGAGATTAATCCTTTAGGGGGGTTTCCTTATTGAAAGCAGAAAAACCCCTCAGGCTGCAGTGTCTTCAAAGAAAATACTTGATAACGCTGCTAAAGAAGCCATTAGGGCTTCAGTGAACTGTCACCGACTATTTCCTATTGACCAGAGAACGTCTCTCTGTGTGCTGAGAAACCGGCCTCACGCTTGGACCATGGCTGGGCCCTGTTCTTATAACTTATAACTTCTTATTACTTCTTTATTTAAAAGGGGACAATTCCATAAAACACGGGATTACACAAGGTTAAAAAAGCCAGAATTAGCTAGAAGGCTAGTTTTTCATCTGTAGTCCCCTGGCCATGATGTACAACAGGCAATAAAATTACCATATAAGACTGAAAAAGTGGGGGTCGTCTTACATTCGGGGTCTAGACATTATACCCATTCACAACGCTAGATGGCGCCAGATATCTTTAAAGCGAATGCTGAACTTAACTCCCCAGGCCAAAGCGAGCCCCTGTCACGAAGAATAAAGAATGGGTAAAGGTGGCGTTATTATATTATGAAATTAAATTCAGAGAGAAAAACAAATCTATTTAAGGAGGATATGGCGTAGCCTTGGGGGGAGGAAGTTCTTTGAAAAACACCGGGAAAAAATGAGTATGAGGCGCCAGGCTGTTGTCTGCAGCGATATAGACAACAGGGAGGTTAAGTAAAATAAAGGTAAAATGTGGACACTAGCTGGTGTCCGTAAACCAACAAAAATCTTAACGACTGTGTCGATGAAAATAAGTTTGACGGGAGGATTCTCTCCGATCGGCGGCATGGATCTTCCTCGCGCAGGAGCGCATTGACGGACACGCCAGGAGAAAACACGGATTTTTCCTTTGGGATTAAAACTCAGGGTGTGACCCTGGATTTTTGCGTTCTTTTTTGGGCTGGGTTATTTTTTCGACCTTTCGGCATTGGATTATGACTTGTTTTTTTTTCCTTTCTGGATCGGAGGATTATTGGACAAAGGATCGCCGTGGTCAGGTGGACAGAAATAAAGCAAAATGGGAACTGAGGTAAAAAATGACTGGTCGACGCGCAGAGAGGGAATATTAAACTGTTTTTCGTTTGAGAACAATTCTGAGTTTATTTTGGGTGCATAAATGATCGAATTGGAGGTTTCTTTTTGTTCAGTTAAATATATTTTGTCCAGTTTTGAGGGTATGTTGAAGTTTTTCTTATGTCTTACAGGATATCCAAATGTGACTCGTGTTTTGGTTTTGATGATTATAAAAACCGGATTATGTGATTTAAGTAACATCTAAAAAGAACCTCCCTTAAAGCGTTTTAACATCGAAAATTATAGGTCGATTGTGACAAGATGATGGTGATAAATGAGGCAGAGTCTTCAAACAATTACAAAGCGGCTGTGAAATATGGTGTTTTCCATATAAAAATTAAACTTGGTGTTCAAAAAGTCTTTTTTCAAACTTGAGTCTTGAAAAAGAGGGGGTCGTCTTATAATCAGGGTCGTCTTATATTCGGGCCAATACGGTACATTTTTAAAATGAAAAAAAAAAGGAAAAATGAATCAGAGAGAAAGAGAAGAAATTGGATACAGTTTAAGGTACAAAGGGACTGGTCGAAGTCAGAAATTACTTTAATCCAAGAGAAGAAGTTGGAGGTAATCTGTCTCTGGTGCAGGATTTTGGATTCCACAGCTGTGAGGATGTTCTTCAGAGGCGTGAGGAGCTCTAAGCGAAGGTGTTGGTGAGTTTAGGTTCAGACTTGATGGTGAGGATTAGTAGATCAGTTTGGGCTTAAAAGTTCACCAAACAGCTCCAACAACAAATTCATTTTAGATCCGTCTCCAATTTAATAACAAGTTAAATACGAATAAACTCAGACCACTTTCAGGGACGTCTAGAAATCCAAACAAAAATCAAGGCTCCATCCAACCTGATTCATTCAGCCTCATGAGCTCAGCTTCAGAGTAACCGACACACTTTGCACAGATTTTTTTTTTTTCTTGTCTGCATTATTCTCATAGTTTAACACCATATTTCTGAGGTTAATGCAGTTTTTATCTTGCAGCTGAAAGTTTTGTTTTTCACTGCATTTCAGTGACGGAAATGTCCCACTCAAAGCCAGAGGGGGCAGTGCAACACCTAAGTGAGCATGCACAGGATTTAACCAAAGATTTAGAAATGTGCTCAGAAAACTGTTTTTCGTACGTCAGACACAGACAGCAGAGGTAAACTGAGATTAACTTGTTGAATCACAACCCTCAACATTCCAAAAACAGATGTTAACCCAAATATTTAAGATTCGTTTCTGTATAAATAAACTTTTAAATCTGGTTCCAACATCAGTGTTGAGCTGCTTTAGTGTCCAGAGACAGAAGCTTCTTTGAGTAAAAGTCCAGGATGCAGTTCAGCCTTCATGAGGCCGTTGAATAACCTGCAGTGGTGTAATATTGGTGCTTCAGCGCGTGAGTTCATCCTGCGTTATGGCGTTCTAGAAACTGAAGAGGCATGACGCAGCAGGAGCTCCGCACACGGCCTACTCATCCGTCACACATCGATTCACAACGACTTCACCCCACCGTTATGTCTCTGAGTTATACGTTGTGAAGAAGACGTTACGGGACGTAAATATTCTTCTTTTGAGCAGCAGGACTTTAGAGCCTGAAAAAAAAAAAACAATTTTGTGATTCAGTCAAGGGCAGCCTGTTTGTTTTTTTTTATCTGTGTATCATTCTAACTTCAAAAAAGTGAAAAGATGGTGAATGTTGCTTTGTTTGTAAAATTACAGCTGCAAATAATAACTCAGAGGTGAAGTAGATCATTTTTCCTTCACTTTAACTCATGCCTGAAAATAACCGAACAGCTTTGAAGCCTTAACTTTTTTTTTTGAACTGACATATAATGAAAAAAATTCAGAATCAGATTTATTGCCAAGTACTTTTTGAAATCTACGGAATTTGTCTCGGTCTGTTGGTGCAATATATATATATTTTTTAAAGCATAATATATAATGATTTTAAGAATATAGAGAAGAAAAGTGATTGTACACAAAAGTCAGTAATAATATATATTTAACACTACACTACTATACACTAAGAGAAGATTGAAATACAAACAGAATAACTGTTACAGTTGGAGTCGTGCAAATTAAAAATAAAACGTGAATAAAACAAATTATTAAGAACATGTTTTATATCATTTTTTCCCCCGACACACGAGATGAATTATTTTAAAATAAAAAGTCACAGTGACGTGGCTCTTTTTCAGCTCACTGTGTGGTGCCGTCCTCTTTTTCAACTCGCAGTGAATTCCATGTCGCTCCGCTCGTTCGCCAAACTCGGCTCAGCCCACAACAGCTTGTATTTATTTTGGTACCAAGTTGACTGGAAGTCCGACTAGAAACTCAATATATAGCGAACATTCGATGTCACTGTGTGGCTGAGGATTTCTCCCCATGTGCTCTAAATATCGCTCCAGGATCTGAATCCACGCAGATGCCCGTCTGCCGCAGAGCTTCTTAACAAAACACAAACTTATTTGTATCATTAGGCTGACGGGGACACACGGCCGTCCTCTCCTGAGGAGCTGCTGTTTACCGTATCTCGTCCTTCTCTGCTCTGTCACAGGATGAGAAACACCTCTCCCAAAGACTGTGGTGACACAGATCCTGCGTTGGAAATGTAGGACATGTCAAAGAAGTTTGTTCTTATGTTCTTTCTTTGATTGTGAACATAGAGAGGAAAAGAGCCCACCCAGCTGGTTTTGCATTTCCTGTTTAACTATAAAATAAACCCCATAAACGCTGTGATTCTATACATGCATGGGAGAATCAAGCGCACTGAAATACAATTTCAAACACCGATAATTTCATTGTTTTCTACATTTCACAGACAATCGGTCCGATTCAGATCAATGATCCTGAATCAAAGAGGCAATTACATTCATGAAACACTCGTTCCAATCAATGTCTGCGGCTGATTCATTCCCGACTGAAAGAGTGTTGTTTGTCTGCTCGTCTGCGGTGACATGTGCAATATAATTGCGAGCCACTTCATGGGAGCTCTCCAAATCTTCCCAGACAGATGACATTTTTGTTGCGTCTATTGGTCTGTGCCAGTTTCTTTCATTCCCAGTTAAAGCCTGTCTTTCTTTATTGCTCGACAGTTTATTGACGCTGCACAGCAGCTGTTATGACACGTATTAATTCCGGGCTTGGAGGAATAGCAGCGTATCAGGAGAGCGCCGGGCGAACCTCACGTTATCTGGAGGATTCCTTAAGTGTGCTAATATCTGTTAGGAGTCAGATCAATCTTATCTTACTTCTAAGTATTGTCTCTGCTCAATTATTTATACAGCTACCTCTGGGTTGTTTGGCTCTGGCTTCAGGAAAGCAGCTTAATAAATACAGTGCTGCTGCTGTTTTATTTGAGTTTTCTTTCAGGAGGCCACGGGAGATCGTGACACAAATATTGTTTGTGTTGCCGAGGCCGGCAGAAAAAACTCCCTGGAGTTAATTTACCTCAGTGTACCAGCCAACCCCTGCTGTGGTGACTCAACTATACCATCACACAGATTAGGCTCAGGAAAAGAGCGGGTGAAAATAAATAAATAAATAAATAAAAAAAAATAAAAGCAGTCCTCCTTGGGAACAGGGGAAAGAAAACAATTTATGAGGCAGACCTGGAGTTAAACACTGCTGGAATGTTGATAGCTAGGTGAAAACATTTATTTTGGACTGGGACTTAGGAAGCGTTGGCAAAGGAAGGTTACCAGGGGTGTGCAAGAGAGAGAGAGAGAGAGAGAGAGAGAGAGCCAAACACATATCACCATTTGGCTGCTCAGCGCTGAACTGAATTGGTGTTTAAAAAGCAGCTGTTTGGAAATGGGTCTGATTGCTGTCATCAGGTGACAATTACTGAACTGGGACTGCATGCAGTGAATCCAGGGGCACAGTATGAGCCGCTCTCTTATAATCAGTGTTTTGTTTTTTGAGCCGTCTCCCCAATTGGATCGGTTTTTGGGATTCTGTGTTTACACGGAACAAAACACACCTCGTAATTTACACACATCACACGCGCCTCCTGATGGTTTCTGATCGTCTCTCTCTTCCTCCTGCTCGGTTTAACCGTCTTTTTGTGCAATAGTCGTCTTGGTGTTCCACCAAATCCACAAGTAGGCTTGTTACCAGTCCAGTAGGTCATCTGGTAGGTTTGATAGTTGTGGAATAGACTCAGTGCCTTAAACCAGATCCTTCAGGACTCGTTCAAAGATCACAGATGTCTTTCAGGAAAGGTTTTGAATTCAGGTTTTTGGACACGTGGTTTTTTAGGTGGTTTTCCGTGCACCACTTCCTGTCCCGCTCGATATGCGGTGGGTAAAATAACACGTCACACCTCTGGCGTTTAGAAAAATGGAGGCTTGCGTATCTTCTGCAGGGATGCAGCTGGTCAAAATGAGTTGTTGCTCATTGTTGCAGCTGTTTTGCGGCCCGCACTAAGACGGTGTTAAAAATAAAACAAGCCTCGACTGCTCCCTTTGGCCTCCTGGTGCTCGGACAGAATTTAGACATTCGTGCTGGTTTTTGCAACTTCCATCCAAGCAGCGGGGTATTTGGCTCCAACTTTTGACATCTTTACCCTGCAACAACAAAGCCGAGCCACAACACTGAAGCATCACAGGGAGCAGAACCGCAGCTTCCTTCAAAGACATGATTACGACCCAGTGAGGAAGAGGAGCTGTTAAATTCAGCCCAGCCAGGCTGGACGGCGTTTCTGTGTCTCCTAACAAACTGCAAAATAACGATGGTGCATAATATCCATGAAGAAGTTTTAATTAAACCTCAGTGTGGTATACGTCTGTCTGCATGTATTGTTTGTTTATACAATCAGCTGATTTTTCAGATGAAAAGATGATGTTAAAAAATAGTTATCACACAGGTGTTACTGAGACGTTTATCTGTGTCAAATAAAGATGAATGTAGATTGACATCAGCATGACTCAGACAGGATGTGACGCCTCCCACTGGTGACACGTCAGAGGTGGTAAATAAAGCAAACAGTCACATGAATAACATTCTCTCAGTGACATGTTAAATGAGGCTCCGGGAAACTCTGTCATCCAGATGAGAAATGATGTAATTGTATTATTGGACGGTTCGACCAATGAGAGGACAGTAACTTGTGCGTTTCGTCCACTCAGGTGGTGTAACAAATGTTGAAACCGTATTTCGACATTTTGATTGGTTAATAAAATATTTGTCACTGACATTTCCTCTTGAGACTCAGCAGACCTTAACAAACAAAGTGAAAACAGTGAACCTGACCGTGTCCCCGGGCTGTCGCTCGTCTACAGAGGGATTCAGAGCGTTGTTTGTTAAGTGAATTGAAAAAACGCAGAATGAATCTGTGGGAAGATAAAATACTTTGGTTGATGGAACCGCTGGGAATTTGGTGTTCTGGATATTTACACGAGAAACTTTTAGAAATTTTTTTTTTTTTTTTTTAGAAAGATCACTCGGGATGAGCCGGATATTCGTTTCAAACGAGTACTCGTTACGGATAATGCAAATTTGCCGAGTCCGAGCACAACACGAGTTTTTTTTAGGATTATCCGTATCCGTTTTTTTTGCCACTGAAAGTTTGAACAAATCACCTATTAAATTTACACAGATCATAAATAAAGAGACAGTCTTTCACACCACTACATACACATTTTACCAGTTGTACATAACGTTCGGATTTAAGCCCCGGCCATTTTCGGACAAAACACGCCCACTTCGGGTTTAGGCTCCGCCCCCTACGAGTACAGATACAGATAATGGTGTACTCGCTCATCCCTAAAGATCACCATCCGGTGCTTTTGTCCCAAGTCACCAAACAACATATTGCATTCTGGGACAAACCGAGAAAAACTTTTGTTTTTGCTGCAAAATAGATAAAAAAATAAATCAATGCAGCATCCGTCATAGTTTTTGAAATAATTTCAAAAAAGGTCATGAAAAATCAACCGTCTCCTTTGTTCAGTTGCTCACCTCTTTATCTCTGTATCATGGTATTATTAGTGAGCATATGAGAGTATGAAAACTGGACGTATTTAATTTAGTTTTTTTCAAAGCGTTCAGAATCATAAGGGACATAAACGGTTAAAGATGGAGGTAATCAGCATCACTTTCACTCATCAAATGAGATCCAGAGTGAAAAAGAAGGACTGCTGTGAAAGGATGTTACTGCAGAGAATCACAGACTGGACCACAGACAGTGAGTGATTTCTCATATCCAGTGTCAAAAGCAGGATATTTGTATTCTAACAGCTTGTAACCGAAACCTTTCCCTCCATTAACCACCGTGGGTCGTCTCACACGGGTCATTTATCACACAAAACCCAATAGTGTCCCTACTTTGAATTAGACCACTCTGACTAATGACTGAGCGGGAAATGTTTCATTCTGCCTACTGATATACAGGAAGGAGAAAACGCACCTAATGATCCAGAAACACCCGTATTTCTCAGAGAACACCCACAAAGATCCTCCGAATTTCATCCTAAAAGTTCAGTTTGAAACTTTCTGCACAGTTTGTGTCACACAAGCCGTGCTGAAAGTCTCCTCGAATGGGAGTTGACTTTTCGTGCGTTGAACGGGGGGGCGGTTGTTTGAGACAAAGAGACGCTATTGGAGGTAATATTAAAAGCAATCCATTCTAATCTGAGTGATAAGAGGTCCACGACGGTTTTCCAAAGTCTGCTGCGTGAGAACCAATAAAAAAAGGAAGCACTTGGATATATTGCAGAATCAATATCATATTTAAAGTGCTCATACAAATTTTGTGTCTAGTATTGTTTTATATTAACCGCCGGGAGCCAGCAGATAAAGTTATATCACCCGTGACATTCACAATTATCCCCACCAGCTATGAAAATCTGGCAGCGTTTAGCTTCTTCCAAACAGGAGCAACAGAAATGTAAGTATGAAGACAAAGCACATTATCCTGTCTTAGATTTTAATACTGCAGGCCGAGAGCAAATACAGATGTAATAATAACAAGGCTGCTGGTGTGTTTACAGGATATTCAGTGCTGTTTCGCAGGGTGTGTTGAGAGTGGAGTGAGTGTTCATTACAGAGCAGAAGATCAGAGACGATGCTCTGAGCCGGGGCGTAGAAGGAACCACGTTCTCTCTCAGAGAACCCGAGGACATCTGGAGGAACTGACCGAGGACTGATTCTCACCCCGCAGCACGTGGTGAGCTCTGGATCCTCTCTGCTGTCGGGGTTTGTTGCTTCTGTTTGATTTCCTCTACGACTCTTCTCGCAGCAGCTTGTTCAACTTTCTGAGAACTGGAAGTTGTTGTTCTGACGTGGTGTGAAACAGAAGCTGGATTTTTGAGACTGTGGTGGCCCGACGAGAGAATCAAAGTCTCAGCTGTGGGGAAAGTCCAGGGCCGGTATTCACAAAGCTTCTTCCAGCATGGAGTCTGAGCTTCAGACTCTGAGCGAGGAGGGGACAGAAACGGTGATCTTAGTGAGGAGGTCACGCAGTCTTCAAAAGCTGGGATTGGTCTGCACTAGGGTTTAATCCTGGGAAATCTGATAAAAACAGTTTCTCGATTCCCGGGAAAGGATGTGTCGGGAAACGGGGAAAAAAAGAAATCGCGCCTCTATTACAGTGTTACGGTAATGTTAATGTAAGCCACGGTGCTTCACTGTAGTTACGGTAACACAGAGACTCGCTTACGCAGCAGTAGCCGCAGGCAGCTGCTGCCCTGTCCGTTGCAGTGCGCGTTGCGCACTGTGCCGTTTTTTTTTTTTTTTTTTTTTTCATTTAGTTTAAGTTGTAAGCTGTGTCTCCGTAAAACAGAAACATATTCCTGCTCTAATAAAGAAAATTTGTTAAATACAAATTCCAATCGTTAATTATTTCCGTTCGCAGCCTAAATCTCAACAGCCACAGAGGAATGCATTTTACATAATGGTTTAGGTAATCACTAAATGGCTTACTTCATCGTATTTCGTTTGGGAGTTCTGTCAACTATTAGTTTCATTCTTTTTGCTGCGTAAAGCTTTTCAGAAGATCAGTTACAGACGACGTGTTTGACTTTTCACAGTTAGCGTTGCAGCAGATGTGACTCCTGAGTCCCGACACACACGGAGCTCTCTTTCATCATTCATAGCCTGTGATGACGGACAAAAACTGTGTTCCTGCGCCCTAATAATGATAAATATAACATGCAAAAAATGTCATCTTTGGATTGAGGAACAAATTGGCAAATTGGCTTAGCTGCAAAAAAACAAAAACAAAAAAAACCAACAACACGCAATTTCTCGGGATTCCCGGGAAATTAGTTGTATTTCCTGGGATCTGATCCCTCTAACTTTCGGGAAAAATATTAAACCCTAGTCTGCACTCCTGGTAATGAATAAACAGTAAAATCAATCGATCACATGACTCTGACTGTGTTAAGAAATGTGTTACTGTGACTTTAATTTGATCTCCTGATGATGAAACTGAGCCAGATTAAACCAGTTATGACACAGCTTCAGAAATGTTTGAGCGTACCTGTTTAGCATCCATGATGTCCATGATGCTAATTTTAACACTTAGAGACTCAGCTGTTAGCAGCTCACTGGGGCCTTTAGGAAAAAATGAACAACCAAAACAAGGAACGAAATGGACAAAAAAGAAGATCCAGAAACCTCAGCTGGACTCGGGGGCAGAGTCTGCTGTTGGCTCGGCTCATGGAGGAGAACAAAAGAGGACTAAGAGGGAAACTGGGTCCTGGGATCATGGAACAAGGGAAGGGGCAGACTTTGGAGCTCATTGCCCGATGAATCAAGGGGTTGTTCCGTCTCCTTGTGCGCACAAACGACAAGTGTGACCCAGGTGAGATATTAATATCTGTATGAATGTTACAGAACATCATCTACTCGTTTATTGGACTGTTCAGGTGCTGGATCACCGGACACTCTTAGTCCTATTAAAAGTCCTCCTTCCTCCTTCCTGTGAACAGTTCTTCACCTGAGGAGCTCTCTTAAGGCCTGAGACGCTTTGTGATTAACTTTTATCTCACCACGGGGGGAAATTCAAAGAAAAATCGTAGAATTTGAGGAATTCTACGATTTTTCTCAGAACGACGTCACTAAAAGCCACTTTTAGCCTGAGGATGCTGTGTGGATACGGGCCCTGAGGTAGTCATAAAAGATGAACAATATCAATGTACAGTAACTCTACCATAACTGCAGAGAGAGCGAGGCACTCAGCGGGTGTTAGGCCGATGTTTAATCATCATTGTCCGCGTCCTTTAAAGCTGTTTTTTATTTTCATATTATTTTCCTCCCTTCCTGGTTTGAATTCAGCTCCAACTCCGTGAATTTTTGTCTTTTTAGTCACAAAGCGAGCAGCGAAGAAACCTCCGTCTTCCTTCCTGCACAGTAAACTTATTTAACCTTCATCCTCTTTGATCATGTTCTTTTCACAGGAGGAGGCCTTGGTGGCTCCTCTGACCGCGCTGCACAGCGGACTAATGATTAGAACTTCTTTAAATAACGTTAGAAATCCCTGGCTTATTATTTCCCTCCCTCTGTTCTTCCATTCTATAATGACAAATCTTAGACCTTCAGAGTGTACACAATTATTATTCCTTTTTTCTTCCCCAACCCATGGAGACGTTTCTGGGGTTGTTTGATGAGTGAATCCTCTGTGGTCTTTTTCCATTGTACCTCTAAAATAAAGCTCAATTTAAATTAGGTTCTGCTTAGTCTCTCATGTCTCGCTCGGTATATTTTCTTCTCCCACTTCAAGGCAGTGCAGTTTCTAGTTCAGAGAATTTATTCTGCCTCAACCTACAGTTTGTTTTCTCTTTCTAATCTTCTGCCGTAACTCTAATCTAAGCCCTTTGAACCTTTTGAGCTTCGCTAACTTTTTTTTTTTTCCAGTTTTTTTTTTTTTTTTTCTCCCAGACAGTGTTGATGGGGGTCATGGACGCAGGTTTGGGTTGGTTCCAGGGCTCAGCCACAGGAATATACTCCAAAAATAAAGAGCTTTTAGTTAAGATAAAAAGACATATTCACACACACACTGTTCAGACGTCTCATGGTGAAAGTTTTAACCTCTAAATCTCAGATGTACATGCACACACATGTTCCAGAGGACGCTTCGCAGCGACCTCATCTCTCAGACATCATGAAGCCATATTAACAGACTGCACTCCTGATGTCGTACCAAGTCATGTAATTGCAGCTATTATGCTACAATGAAAGAAACTCTCTAATTAGGCACCACCTTGAGATCACACCGTGGAAGGTTGGACTCTGGTGAAAGAAGAAAGTGAAGAAACATTAGTGTAGGCTGTTTCTGTGCAGCTTTAAGTTTGAGTGTCAGCAACACTGGAAGGTTCAGCTCTCCTCGTTGTTCCACATCCTCCATGTGCCGTCGCTGTGGTTTCTGGGTGATGAAGCCCAAAGTTAGTTGGAGCTATTTAGTGTTTTTTCTTTGTTTTGTTTAGAATTTAGTGTTTAGATTTGTATTATTTTTAAATCGATTAATTTTGATTTAATTATGATTACTTTTTGTTAGTATTCCAGTAGTTTATCATCCTTTAGTTTGAGCGGGAGAGGCGCAGGGGTTTTTCCTTTGTTCTGTGTTTGATTTCTGGTTTAATAAACCACGTTTTTGTAAATAATTGGACATTCGTTTGGATCTTACGTTTTTCCCATCCATGTACACCACAACTCACGGTGCAAGAGTGGCCTTTTGAGCCTTTAATGAAAGAGTTTGTTTGAAACTTTTCGTTGCCCTTTTTTTTGTGGACAAACGGCCACTACACTGACAAAGAGGTGGAGGTGAGAGCAGTACAGAAGCTACTGGCTGCATCGTTTGCTACGTGCATGTTGTTGTGATGGATGCTGTAGGAGAGACGTCAGAAGGCCGGTTAGTCAGAAAATTAGTTTGGATTTATTCTTATATTTTCCAGTTATGTTTCATGTTTCAAATAAAGTTGAAGTTATCACTTTTTGTTGTTATTATTCTGAATTTTTTCTCCTGTAATAAGATGATGTTATTCTGTGATCATTCCTGTTATCTGTACCGAAGCCATCAGTCCCTTAGAGCTCCATGCATGCAGACTTTTGTCAACAACAAAAACAAACAAATAGATTAATTAATAATAAATCTTTTTAGTCCATATGTAAATGGTAAATGGACCAGTACTTATGTAGCGCTTTTCTAGTCTTACCGACCACTCAAAGCGCTTTACGCTGCTAATCTCATTCACCCAATCACACCACATTCACACACTGACGGCCGGTTTTAAGCTAATCAAACCATCAGCTATATCTAACACATTCAGACGACATTCATACACCACTGAACAACAGTGGGAGCAACTTGGGGTTCAGTATCTTGCTCAAGGACACTTCGGCAGGAGCTGTGACTGCAGGAGCTGGAATCGAACCCACAATCTTCTGATTGTGGGGTGACAACTCTACCACTAATACACAGCCGCCCCCTTGATTTGTGGGGCAGACGGGTCCCAGTCAACCGCCCAGCGTGCCCATGTGTTAAGAAGGCTCTGAACCGTACAATAAAGAATACCAACAAAAATCCAAACTGATCTCATGACTAACAGGCCTTCTGTTTCTCTGACTGAAGAGCCTTCTGACTAAAGCGAATAAGGCGAACTCTGAAGATTATTGTAGTGAGAAAAAAACAACAACGAACCCTCTAAATATGACAACATGTCTAGAGAAACTTAAAGTTCCTGTGAGGACTTTCTGAGTGGTCATGAAAAAGTCTCACGTCTAGATATCTGCCTGATCCTGATCCACAACTTCAAATCAGATTCTGGGATTCATTTAGCGGTGATGGCGGAGACTGGAGCTGAACTGACGGACTTTCAGAGAAGAAGAAACTGGGATTCTTTGGCTTTTGCGTCGAGACTCAAGTGGACACCGAAGGTACTGCGTATTTCTCACTTCTGCATTGAATCTCTTGTTTCCTAGAGGATGGTTCTCGGTTTATGCACCAATAAAAAGGAATCCTAGAACAACAGTGGAATTTAAAATAATAACTCTGTGTAGAAATGAATGTCCTCGTTTTCGTATATTAATGTAAACTCTGATGACAGATCTGTTGAAGGGGCTCTCTGGACTGCGGTAGGACATCTAAGACGTCAAACTGTTCACTGAGGTTTGAAAGAGAGCAACTTTTACAAAGTTCACTCGATGAATGTGGCTCCAAACATTTTTATTTTCACAGCAGAGGCTCCTCGGTTCATCATGTGACATCCGCTGCTCTTCTCTCCGCTCCCCAAGCTCACATTTGCAACTTCACGCTGTTCACTCCATCATGCTTTTCCCTCCTTCAGCTCTGTGAAGGCTCTGGCTCTCCTTTCAAGAAGTGAGGGAGTCGTATTTAGGAAAGTTTGTGCTCCCTGTGCGTGTGTGTGTGTGTGTGTGTGTGTGTTGGCACATGCAGGCCGTGTTTTGTCCGTGGATCTCTAAGCATGTCCCATCCATATCTTCTTTTCACAGACAAGGTCTCAGTGGAAGACGGATCTCCTCTCTCCCTCTGTGCCTCCCCAAACTGTCGTCTAGTCTTTCCAATTTTCCTCCCCAAAGGCCAACAAGAACACATTTCACACATCTGTGAGGGAGCCGGCTGGTTCTCTCCTCCTCTCTGCCTCCCGCGCTCTTAATTCACACTGCCCATCTTCCTCCAGCATCTCCCTTTCATTTGTTTATCTATCACCAGCAGAATCGCTCAGCTGTGCTCGCATTACATGAAGCATTTTCTCATTTTCCCAAACAAACGCACGTGGATTTGGATTCTTCTTTTTCTCCTTATCAAATTTCCGGTTGGTGTTAAGAGCTCACCTGGCTGCTTCCTGCATGTTTTCTGTATTTTTCAGCTGCTGCACTTGAAAGTATGAGAGTACATCACTGTCTTCAGAAAGTAATGGTGTCAGAAAGGTGTTTCTCCAGCGGGCTGAATTGCAAATAGAGCAAATCTTTACACTCAAAAGCTTCGCCAACAGTTTTCAGAGGAGTTTCTAATGTTATGATACGTGCTAACAGACCAACAGGAGCGCAGACTCTGCCGGATGTGTGCAGCAGGGAAACGAAGGGGGGAAAAAGTGAGGTTAAATCCAGTTTACCGTACGCTGAGTGTGACTCAGAGGCTGCGTGCGCTCTGCCTGCTTGAGCACACCCGGTCAAAATGGGAGAAAAACACGTCACGGGTCACTTGGCAGGGGTACGCTAATCATACGTGACTACCCAGGTAGCATGATGGGAAACAAATTGAGTGTCATTTCTCACCAGGAAGACCCGGCGTCACGAGACAAGCGGCGCGGCCGGCCTTACACCGAGAGTTCTCAACGGCGTCCTCGCATCCAGGCTGCGGAGAGAAGCGTGACATGACAGAGCGAACACAGAGGAGTGGACGTTGATAAATGGCGGGGGGAAGTTTTCACCTGCTAGAAAAAGAAAAAAAATGCAGAGGACATCATTATCTGGAACATGACGGCTACACAAGAGAGAGAGAGAGAGAGAGAGGGGCCAACATGGCGTCAAAACAAACTCTGAACACGTCTTTAATATGTTATAAACTGCTGTTACTGCTCCCTTTATTCCCCCACAGGTGAAAACAGGAATGAGTGTGTAAGTTGATGCAAATGTATTCATGTTTGTGATACATTAAGTGGACTGTAACAACAGGCTTTCAGCTGAAGCCTGCGTGGCTTTCTTTGTACGGCAGACTTAAGCTCTGGCTGTAAAAACACACGGAGAAAGGTGTTGGCAAAGACGTGCTCATAATCTCTCTGGATGAGGATGGAGAGGCGGTTCTAATCCACACATCTGGAACAACAAAGTCCCTGGATCAGATTACTGAGCCTTTTGTGGAGAGCTGTAAATTAGGCTGAATTTAACCCTGACTTCCTGTAATCTGAGGCTTCAACTTCAAGCAGCAACGTGTGCTGAGGACAACAACACGGCTCCTGAAATTAACCCTCGCGTTGCCGAGTGAGTGTCAGACTTTGAGAGACAGAAAAAAAAAATCACCTGTATTGTAAAATTTTCGCCTCAGTGGTTAAAAATGAAAAGGCAGCGAGCCGGCGGTCGCTCGACGTTGTTGTGTGGTCCTCGCGGCTGCTGCAGGGTAAATTACTGTGTGCGGTTTCGGATGTAAAACAAAGAGTCACTTTCATGGCTCGCTATGTGGAACAAGTGAGCGGTTTTTGCTTCGTCAGCAGAAAAGTTGGCTGATGTCACTTTGCAGGGATTGAAGTGTGAATGTGTAGAGTACAGTATGCTGCAGGTTACATCAGGTGAAGGATGGAGAGAGAGAGAGAGAGAGAGAGAGAGAGAGGGGAAAGCTTTACATGCAAAATATGGGCGAGAAATGCAACTTTAAATCTGACTGACAGACTTCCAGGCGACTCTAGCAGAAGACGAAACTTCCTCCAATGAAAAGATGTTCTAAAAGATTTCTGTGCATCAGTATTTTTTGTAAACAAGCCTGTTTTTTTTGTTTTTTTTTTGTTTGTTTTTTCAATTAAGATCTGTTTGGAAATATTAAAAAGCGCTGATCCCTCATTTGGAACCAGAACTCTTCAATTATACATGTGGATTTAGCACAGATTTGCAGTAAAGCGTCCAAAAATATGAAAGCCTAAGGCGCTTTCCAAAACAAAAAAGCACGTTTCCCAAAACATTTACACATATTCAAATTAATATAAAACATTTTATTCAATAAAAAAAAAAGGATTGAAACTCTATTTAGGTGGATTTGAACACAGTGTCTGGAAAAAAAGCTGACAGCAGCCGACATGAATGAGTCATGAGGAACACGCTGGAAGCAGCAGCGGTATTGACTGAACTCCATCCACACAACACGGCTGTTGTGATTCCACAATGAAGCCACATACGACTCAACCGCTTCCAACAGGTACAATGGATGTTCGTGTGATACGTGCAGATTTAAAGACGGCGTTCCCAGAAAGCATTCTTCCTCCGCTTCGCACAAACCCGTGTCGTCCTTCCTGCTCTTACAGGAGAAAATGGAGATTTCAGCATCATATACTGGAGATGGTGATTGTGGTAACTTCAGCTCTAAAAGAACCACTCGAACAACGACTGTGCCGTATTTTTCCACTTTATATTAGGAATAAGCACGCATACAAAACTACAGCTCATAACTGTCGGCAGGAGGATCAGAACGTAACGGTGCCGTGGGAAAATCCATGACTGACAAATCATAACTGCAATAGCGACCCCTAGTGGGTGCACAGCTTCTGCTTACAAAGGATCAGCTTAATAGTGCTCACAATATAACACTTCTCCCCCTTTAAATTCCAAAATCCCCCCATATGTCAAATAACTAGGAGAAACCAAACATATGTATCCTTAGCTGGCATACTGTCAAAACTTAGAATGGTAATGCAACAGCTGTAAATGCAAACACCTTGTAAACATGACAGTTTTAGCATTCAGTCAAACTTTCACTGTCCAGTCATATATTCAGTCTATCTGGAGGTTTGCGAGTGCGCTGTGACCTCCTCACTGGCTCTGTTGATGCTGCACTCGTCTCCAGTGTGGGTGTTTGAGGTGGATCTGTTGTCTTGATACTTAGAGGTTGTTGAGGTTGCTGGTTGTTAGTGTGAGAGTGTTCATCCGCTCTGGAGGACCCAGAAACGTCTGCCGGAGCCTCTAACTCTCGTGGACCCACCTCTACAATAGTTGATCTCACCAATGGAAGCTCAGCAGCACTGACCTTCTCCGAAACTGCATCATGCCGCAGGCGTAAATGATCCTGATGTCTGCGAAACACACGTCCATCAGTCAGCTTGACAACATAGGAGACTGGCCCACTACTCTTGAGGATGATCCCAGGTAGCCACTGCTGGTTATTGTTGCTGCTGAAATTCCTCACATAAACCCAATCATCTGGTTTTAACTGTCTCTCGCGTGCATGCTGATCATGTCTCTCTTTTTGTTTTTCCTGTTTTCCCTCCACTTTTGCCTTCATGTCTGGCCGTAGCAGGTCTAACCTTGCTTTAGGCCTACGCCCCATCAGCATCTCTGCCGGTGCGCGTCCCGTTGTAGCTTGTGGCGTGAGACGGTATTTAAACAGGAAACGTGAAAGCTGAGTGCTGAGTGGACCTCCTTTCATCCGCTTCAGGCCCTCCTTCACTGTCTGAACAGCCCGCTCTGCTAATCCATTTGAGGCTGGGTGGAACGGGGCTGTTCGAATGTGATGAATGCCATTCTGCTGCATGAACTCATTGAACAACTCACTGGTGAAAGTTGGACCATTATCAGTGACCAACTTATCAGGCAACCCGTGGACTGCAAAAACTTGCCTGAGTTTGTCAATGGTTGTGGGGGCTGTGATGTTGCTCATGATGTGGGCCTCTATCCACTTGGAGTGTGAATCCACCATTATAAGAAACATCTGACCCATAAAAGGACCAGCAAAATCCAAATGTAGCCTAGACCAGGGGCGATCTGGCCACTCCCACGGGTGCAATGGAGCAGGCTGAGGCATGTTCTGATTGGTCTGACACTGTGTACATGCTTTTACCTTGTTCTCCAGATCCTGATCCAGTCGTGGCCACCAGATATAGGATCTCGCCAGGCTTTTCATCCGAGATACCCCTGGATGAGTCTCATGTAGTTCTTCCACAATCTGTGCCCGGCCTGGGGGAGGCACAATGACCCTTGCACCCCAAAAGATGCAGCCATCATGCAGACTCAGTTCTGTTTTGCGTTTAGCATAAGGTCTCAACTCCTCTCCTTCCACCACACTGGGCCAGCCCTGTAGGAGGAATGTTTTGACTTGTGACAGGACTGGGTCCCTCTCTGTCCACTGCTTTATTGTAGATGCTTTTACAGGTGTCTCTGCTAGCATCTCCAATGAGAAAACAGTCTCTGGAGGTATGAATGTCACATCAGGTGTCTCAGGTAATGGCAGTCGACTCAGTGCATCAGCATTTGCATTATCCTTCCCTGCTCTGTACACTATAGTATACTGGTAGGCTGACAGTGTGAGTGCCCAGCGCTGTATCCTTGCTGAGGCTAGCGGTGGGATGCATCTGGTCTCACTGAACAGACTCATCAGTGGCTTATGGTCTGTATAGATTTTAAATGCACGGCCATAGAGGTACTGATGAAAACGTTTGACAGCAAACACAATGGCTAAGCCTTCTTTGTCCAGCTGGGAATATCCCTTTTCTGCTGCTGTCAAGGTACGTGAGGCAAAACCCACCGGCTTCTCTGACCCATCCTCTGTAACATGTGAAAGTACAGCCCCGACTCCATAAGGTGAAGCGTCACATGAAAGTGTTATCTCTTTGTCAGGGTCATAGTGAACTAGAAGAGTTGCTGAGTGGAGGAGCTCCTTCACTTCCTTAAAAGCTGCTTCCTCCTCCTCACCCCACTGCCACTTAACATTGTTGTGCAGCAGCTTGTACAGTGGGGCCAAAACTTTTGAGAGGTCAGGCAGAAATTTGCCATAATAATTTACCATGCCCAAAAATGACCGAAGTTCAGTGACACTCTTGGGACATGGAGCCTCCTTAATAGCCCTCACTTTATCTTCCACTGGGCAGAGTCCTTCTGCTGTAATCTTGTGTCCCAGGTAGGTCACACTTGGTGCTAGAAACACACATTTGCTGCGCTTTAATCGCAGTCCTGCATCTGAGAATCTCTGCAGCACCAGTTCTAAGTTAGCCAGATGCTCTGCCTCCGTGGCTCCTGTGATTAATATATCATCCAGGTAAACTGCTACATGTGGAATCCCCTGGAGCAAAGTGTCCATTGTTCTCTGGAAGATGGCAGGGCTGGATGCCACTCCAAACACCAAGCGATTATACTTGAATAGACCCTTATGTGTATTGATTACAACATACTCTTTTGAATCCTCATCCAGTAGCAGTTGTTGGTATGCCTGGCTCATGTCAAGCTTTGTGAATAGCTTACCTCCTGCCAGGGTTGCAAACAGGTCCTCTATGCGTGGCAACGGATACTCCTCCAGCTTGGAGACCTGATTCACTGTGAGCTTATAGTCCCCACATATCCGCGCAGTTTTGTCCTCTTTCAAAACTGGAACAATGGGCGCTGCCCACCTAGAAAACTGGATAGGCTCGATAATGCCCAGCTTCTGCAACCTGTCCAGCTCCTCCTCAACTTTGCTTTTCATGGCATAGGGCACTGACCTGGGCTTAAAGAACCGGGGCACTGCCTGTGGGTCAACATGGAGCTTTACGGTCACGCCCGTCAGGGTGCCCAACTCGTCCTTGAAAACATCGCTGTACTGCTTCAGAATGTCCTCTGTTGTGCGCACATACTTTATGTCATGCCAGTTGAGTCTGATTTTGCGAAGCCAGTCGCGGCCCAAAAGACTTGGCCCACTGCCTTTGGCGATTACAAGTCTGGCTCTGGCATTTTGACCTTCCGCTGAAATGTCCACAAATATCACTCCTAAGTGAGGAATGGGCTGCCCTGTATAAGTTCTGAGTCTGAGCTTTGATTTTCTGAGAGGAGGCCCGTTGGACCCCCATGTTCTCCTGTATGTCACCTCACTGATGACGGATGCAGTCGCTCCTGAATCAATCTCAAATGTAATGTCCTTTCCTCCCACATTGACTGTGGCGTAATAGGGCTCCGGTGGTTCCTCGTCCGTTTCCACCCCAAACATGTTGTAAGAACATTCTGCCTCTTCAATGTCCCCCTCCAGGTGGTGTGTGGATGCCTGAGCCTGATGAGACTTTCCCTGCCCAAGCTTCATTTTCCCCTTTGAACTTCTACACTTTTTAGCTAAATGTCCTTTCTTATTGCATGCATGGCAAACAGAGTCTTTAAATTTACAGTCATTTGCATAATGTGCTCCACCACATCGGAAACATTCCACTCGCTTTGCTGCTTTTCCAGGCTCTTTCCTGACATTATGCACTGCCACTGACTGTGATCCCCCATTTCCTTTCTGGATATCTTTTGCGTTAATTGCAGCCATCTCCATGCCTTGGGAAATCTCAAGGGCTTTCTTAAAAGTCAATGGCGGGGTTTCCCCGAGCAAGCGGCGCTGTATAGCATCGTTATTGATGCCGCACACAAGTCTGTCCCGAAGCATATCATCTAACACTGCCCCAAATTCACAGTGCTCCGACAGCTGCCGTAACTCAGCTACAAAGTTAGCAACAGACTGACCTTGCTTCCTGAATTGGCTGTGAAACTTGAATCTTTGGACTATTACTGAAGGTTTTGGATTATGGTGGTTAGCCACGAGTGAGACCAGGTCATCATACGGAATGTCCCCCGGTTTCCGCGGTGTAGCCAAGTTTCTTATTAGCTTGTAAGTCTTTGCTCCACACGCACTCAGGAGAATAGAGCGCTTTTTAGCCTCATCCGTAATTTCATTAGCAGAGAAAAAGTGTCCCAGCCTTTCCTCATACTCTGTCCAGTCCTCGTTTCCCTCCACAAATTCCCCAATAGTCCCGTACGTAGCCATCCTAGCGTGAGGCTCCCCGTCCCCACTTAGCTCCTCTGCCGCTACCGGTCCTTCTCCCACCTCCTCGCGCTGCTCCTCTGCAGCCACAGGTGTGTCTCTCTCCTCCTCGAGCTGCTCCTCTGCCGCTACCGACATGCAGCGGATCGTGTCTCCTCTCCTGGCGATGTCCCGGACTCGCAACAGCCGCCTGACAAGCTAACTAGCACACTTAGCCTAGCTCCGCTAAGAAAACAACAAACGGAGACGACACGTCCAAAAAAAAACAGGTTACACCTCGTCGCCAAAAATATGTGGTAACTTCAGCTCTAAAAGAACCACTCGAACAACGACTGTGCCGTATTTTTCCACTTTATATTAGGAATAAGCACGCATACAAAACTACAGCTCATAACTGTCGGCAGGAGGATCAGAACGTAACGGTGCCGTGGGAAAATCCATGACTGACAAATCATAACTGCAATAGCGACCCCTAGTGGGTGCACAGCTTCTGCTTACAAAGGATCAGCTTAATAGTGCTCACAATATAACAGTGATAACTATTGATTCTCCCGGGCAGAGATTTCTGTCTTGTTGTTTTTCCACTTGAATCTTTTCCATTCTTACAACAACCGTGGCCTTTTCCAAGTCAATTCTGGGGAACTTTTTTTTTTAATTCCATTAAGTTTATCTCGCAGCTATAGGGCTCGACAATCGATAGCCAAGCAGACCGTGAAAGTGACCAGACTTGTTGGAATAAATATGATCTTTCTCTCTCTCTCTCTCTCTGGCGATAGTTTTTAATTCATTCTCTGGAAGATTTCCTTTGTTTTTCCAGAAGCACACGCCGTGTTATGTCGGCTAGTGGTAGCTGTCCGTCAAAGTCTGGCTGGGCAGGCGGGCTCAGACTCGGAGGCACGGTAGCGTGATCCATAGCGTGACTGGGGTCAACCTGAGGGAGACAGGTGTCAGGGGGACCAACAGGTCCCATGTGGGTAGAGGTTCACCACTAATGCCCCGAGGGCTCCTTTGTGAGAAGCGACAGGAGGAGTCGAGGGGGCGGAGGCGGGCTGAATACTGATGATGTCAGCTGTCATGTGCGGAGACGGTGCCGAAAGCAGCAGGTGGTCAGGAAGAAAGAGCGCGTGCATCCGTGTAATATTCCGTTTATTTATTTATTTATCTAGAAACTAGGGAAAAAAAAAAAACGATCGCGCAATTTTGTGCACGACTTGCATCATCTCTGACGAAGATTAAACACATCAAATGGTGACTTGCTGAAACCTGGGAGACTCTTTTTAATTAGAGCAGGCACGTAGAGTGAATATAATTTGGGTGCTTATCAGCTCAATGCAGCTGGATACAGCAAATTTATCACACTTGCTCACATCTCCTTGATAAGGTGTTCCTCCTCGGCCTGGTGTGTATTCAAATAAGACACTGAGTGAATCCCAGTAAGCTGTCTGGCAGATTGTTGCTGCCAAGCGAGTGAAACAAGCAACTCATGATTCATTCTTTACACTCCTTCGCACTAACTTCTCCCAAGAATACGCCTTTATTCTCCACTTTACTCTGCCAAGAACTGAGTTCACCATATCAGGAAGTACGGGAGGAGGTCTCAGATCATTTCTGATGATTTGTGCAGATAGAGAGAGACAGACAGACAGACAGAGAGAGAGAGAGAGAGAGAGAGCAGTGTAACCAAAAGGTCACAGACCGCATGGTTGGATGCTGGAGAATTTTAATGTTAACGTGTCCTGGAGCAACAAAGCGAACCTACAGGCAGCTGGAGTAGGGCGAAGGTGGGAGTGATTTCAAGGAGGCTTAAACCAAGCAGATTGGATTTCTACTTTTACGCACGTCTTCCAGAGGCAGAAATAATCCGTCTGGAAACATTACAGGAAGAGCTGCTGTGTGCTCTGTGTTCGAGTTACAATCAGCAGAGTTCAACAAAAGAAGGAAACAAAAAGGCAGAGTGAGGTTTCCGTTCAAAAACGAAAGAACAGGAAGGAGAAATGAGGGAAGGTTTCAGATAGACTCAGGAGCAACAGGACGGGTAAATACAAGCAAACACAAACGTGACAGCTGGGGGCATTTTTCTGCATGTGTTAACGTCCTGAGAAATCAAAATAAACAAGGATGGGAAAATGCTAAAAATGGGCAAAATGAAAAGGTAAGAGGAAAAAAGAGGCAACATAAAAATCTGTGAACTAACTTCTCTCTAACTGACTGATAAGATGGAGAGTGATAGAGCACGGGCTAACGCAGGTGGAGCTGTTTGTGTGTCACCTTTCAAGTCAAGTCTTTACAACAGTACCCTGAAAAACAGAGAAACAACTGTGTCATTAAGTCAAATTCCATTTTTTTTTAAATTGGTCCAACTTAAAATCCTGTTTTTTTTGTTTCAAACCTGTTCGGTTCAGTTCGCCTGAAAGCAAAAAGCAAACATCTGACATTAAATTAAAATAATCATTTTACTGAAACAGAATTTTCACTTCAGACCAGACGTTTCCATGTCATGTGACCCTGGTTTAGCCCAGGGGTTCCCAAACTTTACCATGCCAAGGCCCCCCAAACAGCATGAGCTTCTGGCTGGGGACCCCCTTTGCAAACTAAGATTTTTTTTTTTTTTTTTTTTTTGTACATGGTATGAGGCTAAAAAATGATGCTTTCAGGGCCGCGTTGGCAAACTAGCTTTCTGTATGAAAGCAGCAGATTGTCTGACCAAATGCTCTTCTTTACATCTAAAGACGTCTACTGTTTTTTCAGCCTCTGTCGGGTGTTTTTGTATCAAATGACGCTGAAGTTTCAAAAATTTTAAACACTTGTTTGAGAGCGTCTCCAGACATAGGACACATTTCGGGAAATCATGGCCATTTTTTCTATATGGCTATTAAGCTATACTTAATGTATGCCACCACATATTTTCAATTTTCAGTTTGCCCCATGGGCCATTGAGAATCTGATGATTATGCATGTTCAGGACAAATGGTTATATAAAAAGGATTGTATATATATATATATATTTATATATATATATATATATATATATATATATATATATATATATATATATATATATGTGGAAAACCACTGGTTTAACCTATCTTAATTATTCCCATAATGCATTTCAGTCATGTCAGTTCATTACAGATAATTTGTTTTACAAACAGTTTGTCTAACACTTGTTTGTGAGCCACAGACTGGCTCACTTATAAATAACACTGAGTAAGAACATTAATTATTTTACTTCATGTTTATTGTGACCCTGAATAAGAAGAGTATGCAGTTGATAAGGGTCCCCACTATGTCAGTGTGTGATTGGCTGTAGGTTCCATTGATCTAAACCTCTGAGAGTTCAGTTATTCACAAAGTTAACTTCAACACTGATGAGAGTGGAATAACAGGAGGCAATACATTTTGTATTTGTGACAACAGGAATTATTGTACACTGACTTGGAAGATTATATTTTGTACCAACTTGAGAAGTTTAATTGATGAAATCTAAAAATATTGCTTGTAACAAAATTAAAGTAATTTGGAATCATAATTAGGTTTGTTCAAAATGAAAAATTCAGCTGAAACAAATTAGAACATTTGGTCTTCATAATGAAACTTTTTCTTTTTCACTTTGTGTGAGTGTAAATTTTGGACTTTGATAAAAAAAAAAGATTATTTTGACTGATATTAGATCAAATTTTAATTTTTCAACCAAATCAGAAATATAATTTAGAATTCCAAAGAATCCTTTTTTTTCAGTGGTGATAGTGGTCATGGGAAATGGAGTCTTCTGCTTCCTGCCAGAGGTGTTACAGCAGTGACCAAACGGATAGTCAATTTTCAAGGAAATCAGAGGAATGAGGAAGAACATTAGCTCCTCTGTTCTGACTTGGCTTCAGTGTGGATGTGATGCTGGAGCTAAACTGTCACACTGATGCTGCTTTAACGGTACCTGGATGTGAAATCACACTGATATTAGGATGTAGTTGGATCATTATTAAATGTTCTGGGTAACATTTCTGTTTCTGTGGGTTTCATGGTCTTCATTCTTTCGAGTCTTCATTAAATCAGGGATTTATTGCTGTCGTCTGTTGTCTCTGAAAGGATGAAAAACGATGATCAGAATTGGACGTAATCCAAACTATGGAGCTCAATCTGTTGGATTACTTTAGCTCCAGATGAACTCTGACTCAGTCTGACCCGTTCTGAATGCACCATAATGTTAACTGTGTTTGGAAATAAACATCCTGTCGGCCTGTGCTACCCCAGCATCTAAAGCTCTCCTCTCAGAGACACAGGATGAGTTCCCGTAATGCCGTGCGGGTCGACTGAGGTGAGGCGGAAACACAGCCGTGAGACACGAGTGAGAAACTTGCTGGATGTCACAATACGACTCTGTAAGCGCTGGGTTTTTGAAAATGTTGGAGTTCAGTGCCGAGTTATCATCACCATTTCCTTTTCCATTACATTTCACATAATGCTTGCTTGTTATTTATTAACTCTGGGGTAGAGCGGTGCCACTACTAGTGGCAGCTCCAGCAAAGTAACACAGTTATCCCTTCAAGCAAGTGTGAAATAACTCTGAAATTTCCTCTCAGAGCGGAAGGTGAAGGGAGTGGAAAAGATGGACCCTGACGACTCGCACGCCGTCCTCTGGTTCTGAATTCGATGTTGACTTGAAGATGGATGAGATTTAAAAGAGAGTTCATTTGATTTAAAAGTCATTTCTGAATTTCAAAGCATTTATCGCTGTCGGTTTGGACGCTCTGTGGGCGGTAATTTGGTGAAATAAGTCTACAAGAGAGGAAGTGTATGAGCAGGAGTATAAAGACAGCACAGCCTTCATCCGTTCACTGTCAACGATGTGTGTGTAAACATGAGTATATCAAACTGTTTCTAGGGATGCCTCGTAGCTCCACACTTTTCTAAAGTGGTCTTCTGGAAACTTCCAACTACTACCTGACTCCACGTACATGATCCTCTTGATTGACGGATATTAAAGACATTTTTCTCAAGCCAAAGTCGGGACATCGGGAACGAGATTATCACAATGTGGTGAAATGAAAAAGATCCAACGCAAAAGTGCAACAGATGCACGTTAAGTTTGTTGCTGGGATTCATGTTTTCTTTATCAGCCCCTTAAAACCTTTAACCAGTTGGTGTTGGGTTAGCACGGTTAGCACGGTTAGCTCGTCCGTCTTATTGGTGATAGATTTAACACCCTGATAACGATGGACAGAAGAACAGACAGGGACGTGGGGTCTTCCTTGTCGTCCTCGCCTCCTTCTCCTCCTTCTTCTCAGCTCACAGGGAATTTTGGACCGGTTAGCATCAACATGCTACAGGCTGCTAACAGCTGAAGTCTCGTGTGTAAACAATGTTACCATGGTTACACGAAGGATCCCGACAAGCAGGAGCAAAAAAGGTAAAAACAGAACTTCAAACGCAACCAGTTTGGTGTCAATGATCAACAGGCTCCAAATAAAACAACAAACAACGACGAGAGAGCTGCTGCAACAAGCTGCCGTTCAAGAGGCGCTTAGCGACGAACCCCTGACAACCTGTTGACTATACTGGAAAAGATAAACTATCTCATCAAATTCCTGAACAGTGAGACCTGCAGTTCTTTAGTAACTTCCAAAACTCTCAGTTTGTGATACATGAAACATCTGATGCATCTCCTGACCTTCAAACTCTACGGTTGGTGAAACCACAGAGAATAAAGCCGCACAGAAGAACAACAGGAGGACCAGGGGTTGTTGATGAAAGCTCTCAGGTGATGATGTCACAGGGTTCACACAGCCAACCATCCAATGCAACGCTCTCCTTGAGACTTCAGGCGGCAGCGTCCAGCTGTCACACTGCTCCTGCCTTAGTGACTGAAAGATTACCGTCATTATTTGCACCACTGCACGATGGTTCGTCTGGGAACATGTCACAGCTAAACAATCCCAATCATTTTAGAGCTGCGAAGCCGATCATTCCGGAGTCCTTTCCATACCCACCCACCAATCGCACGCCGTTTACTTCCAGCAGAAAGCATTTCTCACCACTTAAAGGAGCACGTCTGTGTTTGACATTTAAAGAGTGACACCTACTCTAATGGAGAGGAGGAATTAACCCTTTGAACTCTGCCACAGAAATGAGTTTGGCACCATAAACATAAGCAGTTTCTCATAAAGAAGTCATTCCGGAGTATCTTCAAATGTTTCATATTAAAACCCCAACACATCAAGAGTGTGTTTGTGAAAACATCTATGGAGCCTCTTTTGAGGAACTGGTGTCACACTTTTCCACACGTGTCCCTGGATTACAGAGGTACTCTTGTAAATACCGTCAGCATCCAGACTGACGGGCGTCTGACCTTCCAGGTAATATTGCTGCCATCTGGAGAGGACCAGCACTGTGATAGAAAAATTGCCACTGCCAAACCAAAGTACTGATATGAGAGTCTCTACAGGACGGCTGAATGCTAGTCAAGATGCTTCTTGTTTTGACAACACAGCAGTATTGACTTTGTGAGTGAATTACGATGACCTCCGGTGTGGAGATGTCAGCCACACCAGCAGTGAAAGCTAAATCCTTCTCTCCTTATTCTGCAGAGCGAGAGGAGTCGGGTCTCTGAAGGGAAAAAAAGAGAAACGCACAGTGATCGCTGACATGGAAGGTTCTCTTTAAATCCTACAAAAGCCTTCGAAATGTGCAGTTTATGGTCACATTTGGATTTTTTTTTTTAATATTCAGTTTCGTCTTTGGCTAAGCCCAGACATTTATTCAAAAATTACACCTTTAATTTGAGACAGAGACAGAGTGGTAGAGCAGACATGTCTCTTTTTGTTCCTGTTTTGGGATGGTGGATGGAGTAGGACAGACTGAGGAGAGCTGCAGAGCTCAAACAAAGCAAAACATTTTCATTTCAGTGGACAGAAAGTCATAAAAAATTCTCTCAAAGATTTGGAAAAGTCATAGAAATGTATCTGCAGGAATGCATCCGCACTCTAACATTCTTTAAAGCAACATCTTATCTCCATGTTTCCTGATAGCGTGTCCCATAGTTCTGTTTTTCGCCCCACATCTCTTTCTTTGTTTTGATATTAACGTACCTCACAGATACCCCGAGGACCTGTCGCTGCTGGAGATACTCTCATCATAAAGGTTAAGATGTTGGAAAAAGCATCATCTGGTGATGCTAATACGCTGAACATTTTCCTCAAACGAACAGAGTAAAACGTATTTCGAAACCATGAGGGGTAGAAAGTTTGTGCATTTTTCCTTTTGCAGGGATTAAAAGTAAAAAAACTGCAAGAAAACATTTGCGTGATTTAAGTTGCTCTACTTTAGTACCCAAACAAATCATATAAGTTCAACTGTACTTTGGATTTCATCAAAGCTGCTGCACTTTGCCTTTTTGTTGGTTGCAGATTTCACGTTCATGTGCCGTCATCAGCTGTGTAATTTTAGGAAGACGATGGCTTGGCGTGTTCGACCACCCAAAGATCTGCCACATCGACTTGGTCTTGAACATTTGAAATGATGTCATCTTGTAATTGTGAAGGTCTCATATTGGACCGTTGATGTCACGATCCTGATTGGACGTTATGTGTGTCTTTTTAAAAGATGCATCCGGCCAGGTTTGGAGGTTTTAAAGGTTAGAATCTGACGCCCTTACAGTAAGAGTTACTGTTGATTTCTGTTTAAATGAAGCTGTTATTTGTTCTGTTGTCTGTCTGCTAAAAACGCTTCCCTCCTACATGTTTCTGTCATTAAATATCCTCCAGACTGAAAATATCTACAGCATAAGCTCCGTGTCACACCTGGTGTTGGATTAATAAGCAGTGTTTGTTTTGCATTCATTCCCAGAACCTGTTGCAGACTGGGAACCCTGCAGGTGCATTATGGGAGATGGGGAATCAGAGTCTTTGTCTCTGCAACATCGTCTGGTTTTATTTGACGTGGCTGTAAAGCTGAGAGTGAGATAAAACATCAACCTGAGGCCTGGGTTTCACACCTATCATTTCTGCCCTCAAAGGACAACACACACACGCTTGCACACACACACACACACGAGGAAACACCTTCATAATTATGATATGAATCGCACCAGCAAGCGACCACATGAGAAGAAGAGAGAAAACATGAAAGAGCGCAGTGTGTGTGTGTTTTAGCCCGGATATCAGTAAATCACGTGGGAGCCAATAGAAATGAAGATTAATGGATGATTAATGGCTGTATGCGGTGAGGGATCTGAGTGTGGTGGGGCATGTAACGCAGGTTAAAGGATGAAGGAGAAGTCCAGGTGGCAGCGAGGCCTCTAACAGCCCTCCTGCTCCGGCCTGAGCGCTGTGGCTGTGTCACATTTATTCTGGTTAGCAGGCAGGACGGCACCTCTCCCTGTGATGGAGGAAGTATCATCTTCTTCGGGCTTTCATTGTAATTCTCAACACCTGACATCAGCCCTCAGAATCGTGCATTTCACCTAAAGCTGCAGCACGAAACGAAGAACACTTTAACGTTAACTTCATGCACCTCCGATTCTGCATTCTGTGCATCTTCAAAATCCAGACTGAAGTTGGAGTCATGTTGTTAATCTGCAGGATTTATAAACATGTGTTTATGCACAGTAGTTCCTTAACTCTGGTTACTTCCTGTCATGTCATAAAATGCTCAGCTCCAGATGGTGCTCCCCCTAGTGGCCTGGAGACTTCCACAGATACCTGTAGCATGCGTCCCCGAGTTCGTCCTCGCATCTCTCGTCTCGTTTGTGTTTTGAACTTGAGTTCTTCTCACCTCAGTTGCCCCCTGCAGCTTTTCTGCAAAGTGAAAGTTTTCCTACATAAAGTTTGGCTTTCAGCTCGTTATTATCTCCAATAAAACGAGTTGGAATTTGGCGATCCATGTGGACGAGACCAGAGAAAACGTGACAAATCGATAGAAGGCTTTAAAAGTTACAAACAAAAAGAGAAGAGGAAAAACACCTCTTTATTGACTATTTTCTTTTTATTAATCATTTTTCTCTCCACTTCCTGTTTGCACTGAGTTAATAGTCTGACTCCAGTACAACAGATTGAATGAGGTTCCTTTTTATTACTCATACTCGATAGTGAAGCAGTAAATGAATATATCAGTCAGTCTGAAACGGTTTCTAAGCATGTTCACTGAATCCCTCAGCTGATATTTAGACATCTCTCACGTATTTCTCCATCTTTGAATTCATCTTTCATCCTTTTGTCAAATAAAGCTCGCTCTTTAACTCTTCAGGTGATTTCTCCTCCCAGTCAGAATCTTTGAATGTGCCATCACTTCCAAACACACGGGGCTGACGTGTTCACAGCCGCTCCGTGCATCACAGCCGAGTGAGAGGAAGCTCTCCTCTGGCTGGGTGTGTGGACACGACGGGAACTGCAGCCTGTTTCATCTGCCTCTGAGAAATGTTCCTGTGACATAAAGACGCTGAGGATGGATCGCTCCAATTCTGATTCTCATAAGAGTAGTTTCCTTCTGGAGGAAGCTTCCCACACAGTTGCTGGTTCGAGCCCGTGGAGCTGCAGACGGTGTACGCACTCTGTGCTGAGAGTGTGTGAGCTCTGCACTGCAACTGTCTTAAATATGCTGTTTAAAAACATCTTTACACAAACTCCCCTGTATGAAAAAACTTTGTGTTTGTGTTAAAATCTTTCATTAATGAAACATGAAATCTAAACTCTACCTTTACAACATCCTCAGATTTTCCAGATCAAATCTGTTTCTCTGAAAAACAGCCTGAAATATCCTGGAAACCTTAAAATGACACAAACGTTCCAGTTTAAAGTCGACATTTAAAACTACGAGCTTCAATATATCAGAGTAAGAGCTGCTGATGCTCTGCTGCCTCAGAGACCAGGCTGCAGGGATTTCCTCCCATTCAATATTCATACAGGAGCATTTAGTGGTGTCGTGTGCTGATGTTGGGTGATAAGGTCTGGCTCCAATTCATCCCGGAGGTTTTGGATGGGGTCAAGGTCAGGTCTCGGTGCACGATGGCAAACTTTTACCACAAGAAACTGGAAACAGTTCCCAAAAGGAGCAGAGAGGAACTCATCTTTCCCCAAACACCTCAGCCAGCGCAGGTGGGAAATGATACCTGGGAGGAACGACGAACGTGTCACAACTTCAACTGGTTCCCCATCATTTGTGTAAAGAGTCGGCCAAAAGAGTCGGCCAAAAGAGTCGGCCAAAAGAGTCGGCCAAAAGAGTCAGTTCGTTCTTGTTTGTGAATGACATAAACAATTGTTCTGCCTTTCAGGCGTTTAAGCTGAATTTTATGCAGTTTGCAGTGTGTGTTTTGTTTGTACAGACTTTTATTTTGATGTTAAACGCAGACTTTTATTTTGAAGTCGTTCTCTGAGCTAAAACAGGAAGTAGAGAGAAAAAAAAAAAAGATCGCTAGAGAGCACGTTAACAACAGCAAGTTGGTGTCAGTGCAGCTCATTATTCCAGAAAACATAAATCTCACCTGTTGATTCCCCAGCAGAGGCATCGCTTGTATGTATTACCTTTTTTCTCTAGATAAGTTAACTCATAAATATGTTAATTTCATATTGTAAAAACGAAGTTATAAGTTAAAAACACTATAGTAGCATTGTTAAAGACTTTGAATGCTTCTGTTAGCTCATGGATATGTTAGCATTACCAGTTGGTTAAGCGTTGAGTAGTTTTCAGATTTAAGAAGCTCGGTAATTTAACGAGTTTTACTCTCTCAAATCTCATCTCCTTGTATGGATTCAGTACAATGTGAAGAGTGAAAATAAATCTACAAACAACAACGGCATTCTTCATGTTCATGAATAGAGAGAGTTTAACTCACTGTCTAGTTGGAGTTACTACACCTCAGCGAGGACAGAACAACGATCATCTACCAATTTAACCTTACAGACAATGCAGATAACATAGTGAATAAGTTAAGGGCATAGTCTGGCGCGTCATAGGTGCGGCCATATTGGAAATGAGGCGTGCTGTGAGTCTCCAAAGTAACAACCATAGGACGCTCCACAGTCACGTGATCTGAGCTGTGCCTCTGATTGGACGAACTGGCGAGCTTGATATTGTGGACACTGCAGAATTAGAAAAAAATTCACCCCCCCCTACAGTGCGTGCCGTTAGCGAAATTAGCGATTCAAACAGGAGACATTCTTTGTACCAGGCTGTAAATGTGCTTATTTTGGCCGTGAAAACGTCTTTTTTTGGCTTGGTGTGTTTGTGACTTCCGGTACTTCCGGAGCCTCAAGCGGACACTCGAGGAACAGCAGACTTTAGCACTTCAGCATTGCCTCATATTTTCAGACCGGAGGTTGCCGCTTGGTTAAGGGCCAAGTCTTGCCAAGCAGATCCCAGAGAACGACCTTTAGCTGGAACCACTTTGATAAGGAGGGGAAATGTAACCAAAACACTTTGTTTTTGACTCCAGCTGACGACAGAGAAATAAAACAGCTGATTAATAACTGCACAGGAAAAACGTCATAAGACGTCCATGACATCGACATGAAACTAGTCAAAATGGTACAAGAAGAGATTTCATCACCTTTGACAGTATTGAAGAAAAAAATGGTCAAAATGACCTTTGACAGATGGGTTGTTTGGTCTGTAAGACAGCAGGAAAGACGAAATGTACCGAAACAATGATGGTGAATGAAGTGATGGTGTAAGTCAAGATTTCAGTATATATCCAACTAACTGCAGAGGGACAGACAGTCTCAAAGTGGATCCACTAAGTTGGGCTCTCAATGCAATCGATGAGGTTTTCTCAACCAGTCAAGCTGGACCTAAACGCCCTGATGGAACATTCCTAGCTGGGTCTTATACGGTCAAATACAGACACTAAAAGACAGTCAAGAATGATGTCATACTTCTGTAAATGGAATACAAGTTTATAATAATCTGATGATATGTGGAAAAGAGGAGACTAAATATTGAGAAAATGGGGACGGGACTAGATAAGCTCTGCTTCTCCCGTCTTCCCTTTCGGACATGTACAATTTGATCAACTATTGACAATGTGTGATGTTGTATAAGTGTGCTGACGTGACAGAAATAAATAAATAAATAAAATAAACATAAAATAAACATCATGATTCAAAGAAGAAGAAAGACGGGCCCTCACGACTCTGGATGAGTCGATCAAACATTCAGCTGACGGTGTTGACTTTCCAAACTGAGCAGGTAGACGTCGGCCTCTCAGGTGAGGAGAGGACCACAGGTATGCATGATACCTGCTGATTGGTGTGGCAACATGTGACAGATTTATATCCAAAAAAAACAACAAAAAAAAAAACACCCTCAAACCAAGCAGTCACGTCATGTGACTTCCTGTTCATGCATATTCTGTGTGTGTGGAGTTTGGCTCTCAGCTCTCAGCTCTTCCTTCCTCTAGCTGGTGTCATTTCTTTCCGTCCGGCGAGAGCGTGCGGTGTTACTGCAGGAACAAGGTCTCCAAACGAAGGGGACATTACTGACCTGAGAGACAAGGCGGGAGGGACGAGGGGCCGCGGTGGCAGGATTGTGTTTGCAGAAGATTAAGGCCCTTCAGGATGGAAGGATGATGGATGGACGGGAGTCCTTCATCCATCAGGGCCTGTTTACATCACCTTTAAACAGGCTGAGCATGCTCCGTCTCTCCTTGCACCCTCTCAAAGAGGCCAGCAGCCGCTTTGACCCGAGCGCCGTGCTGGTTCCAATCATCGCCATGATGGATCACATGGGAGAGCACATATGTAAGTGACAAGGGAGACGTATGGAGCCATTTGCTGAAGCCCTTATCCACTTGTCATGGTTTTTGTTTCCTGCTGAATCTGCGTGTTCTGGCTAAATGACGCTGCTGCAGATCTCCGCTGTCACTTCCCTTGAGATGCTGTAACACATAATGCACATCACTCATGCACAGCACGGCGCCGTAAACACGTCACGTTTTAATGGCCCATTGTCTGCTTGGTTTGAATGAGGTCCAAATGAGACGCAGCGCCCCGCTTCCTGTCGCTTCCTGCCGCTTCCTGCCGCTTCAGCTTTCTAACCATTACCAGCACTGAGGCTCCTTTATCCCTTATACTTACTCTTTCATTTCATGGGCCGCCTGTTTGAAACATGAAGCACGTTTTCAAAGACAATGCTCCGCTATAGGGATTCAAAGCCGGCTGCTGAATCGCTCCCATCGGCTCACAAAGAGCACCCTCATTTTTGAATCTCAAACTGATTTTTATTAGAACTCCCAGACTCATAAAAATTCCCTTTGAGGATGGTTTATAGCGTTTCCCTGTATTTATAATGATTCACTGTTTCTAAACCCATATTTCAAATGCAGTTTGAAGTCCTGATTTTCTAAGGAAATACTCGCGCTTCTATTTATTCTCTGCCAGCGACTCAAACTTGGGTTCGTCAAATCAAATCTTGAGAGGAAATATCAGCGTTAATGTTTTCTGAGTGCTAACAATGAGCCCACATGCACAACAGTTTATCCTATTTAGTCTGGAGTGGCTCGCTGCTTTTATTTGCTCTAAAATATTGAATCCTTGAAGCCCAGACGTGTCTTGGAAGAGCTACATCAACAGAAAGTAAGCTGGTGTCTAATATTCTCTTGGTTCAACCCCGCGAGCTGGGAGCGGTCATTACAGAGACCCTCTCATCTTCATCTCTCTAAGTAAATACCATTCACACTTCTTCTAAGAAAAGTTTGCATAAAGATATCAATAGTTCAGTCTCAAGTGCTGTATGTAATTAGAGCAGCTCTCCAGGAAGGCAGCCTCTATTATTCACATCCGCTCCCTCTTCACTGCCGTTGTTCTAAGATGGGAATATATTTTCTGTCTCCTGCTCACAGTCTTCAGTGGAACTGCTCTTTATCTGGCCATGGAGCAGACTGACTGTTAGAGCTGCTTTATTCAGCAAAGTGTTGAACTTTGACCCTCCTGTAATCACTGCTGCTGGAATCAGGAGGGCTCTGTCGTCATGTTTGGAGCTACAGCGTGACAAAAACTGCGTCATACATGTAGGACAGTCAGGTGAACATGGCATCACATGGGTTTCTCAACTGGTCTGGTTCTGGGACCCACCAATCATCCTCTCTGAATGACCTCCTGTGACCCAAATCATGGAGTGCCCCCAAAGAACTCACCGGATTCTTCTTTCCAAGAAGTGTTTTGGTGGTTTCAAGCTTTAACCATGACCCTGATGAATGAGAATCTTCATGGACGTCTTCTTCTATACACTGAAAAGATGGTTGACGTTACGAGTCATTATCGCCACCTAGTGTTGAGCTGTGTAAAGGCTGGTTTTTATGCTATCTGCACGCTCCACATGGCGTCTGTCCCCGAACTGCAGGGGGCGGAGTATCGCAAACGCACGTCTACCACGGTACTGAAGCAGAGAAGAAGAAGTTGTTTGCTAATTTCTCTTCTCTGCTGAGTTTGGTCACAATTTCGAGTCAGGAATCGTCGACGAATCATATAATTGTTCGTTTGTGCAGAAGTTGGAAGTTTTTTGGAGCCGTGCAGCGAAGAAATTTTCTATTTGAAAAGGACCGCGTTAGGGAGTGAGGCTGCTAAAATGATGTCATTCAGCAGACACGCAAGCATAAACCAAGCTTAAAGAAAGTCTCTTCAAAATAAAAGCACAAGATTTTTTTTTTCTTTGCCCTGACCGAGTCCAACGACAATGCACGTTTTCCTCCCATCATTGAATGACAGGATGTGATTTGTTTGCAGACAGTTTTTTTTTCCCTCTCTCTTATGGCTCATCAAGTGTGAATAATAAATGAAATGTAGCCTTTAGATGCCATTAAACTGTAACTCTTTATTGATCCCTGAGGGGAATTCAATTACGAGATGTATGGAAATACATGTCGCTCGCTCTTCTTTGTCCTTTCTCTTGAAAACAGTTTTATTCACTCTGCTCATTTGAATTCACTAGATGTAAACAAATGGCACAGAAGTCTGAGAACAAAAAAAAAAAACAACCAACTGCTTATGGAGTTAAGTAGAAAGACTGAGGATGGGTAAAGTAAAGGAAATGGTTTTCTTTAAATACAAGACAGCAAACAGAGCCTGTGCTCTCAGAGTTTGTTTTATTTTGAAGGAGCAGCTCTTATTCCAGACCAGCTGACCTGAGCAGGGTTTAAATTAGGATCCAAATGATGAATTATCAACAGTTTGTGATTTTCAAAGATAAATCTGGCGAGAGAAGTTCTGTTATAGGAAGGTTTTTGAGTTATTGTGGGTGCAAAAAGTTGCAAAGCAGACCATGAAGAGTCATAATTAGGGGTTAAAGAAGTGATTCTAAAAGTCGCATCACTTCTTTAAGTCATGAGAAAGTTTATGACTCCACTTCAGAGCCACTCGAAGCCTGGTAATGTAAGTTTTGGGGCGCTGACCAAGGTGCTGGACTGACAGGCTCTCTCAGGCTCTCACTGCGGTGTGTGTTGGATGGTATTCAGCTGTGCTGCAGACTTTCCAAAGGGCAAAAACGCCTGTAGGCATCACTATTAAGATTTCAGAATGAAAAATAAAAATATAATAAATTCTGATCACGGAGAGTTTGGAGGCCATTAACTCTTGAAGCTTCCAGGAGAACATCTCTGTTCTGATTCTCGAGGCCAATTCAAAGGTCGTTGTCAATCAAAACAGCTGCAGCTGCCCGCTGCCGGCGTCCACTTTGGCGAAGAGCATTAACGCTTCGCTCTGGAGGTCCGGTGCTGCTGGATGCTGGAAGGAGCGGAGATGAGTCTGTCCTCCATGCTCACAGTAACATCCATGCAACCTCCACATGAAGAGCAGAGTGTGATGCATGTGTGTGAGTGTGTGTGTGTGTAATGGACATCAGGGAGATGCACTTATGAGCCGTTTGTGTGGTTCACAGACCGTCTGACATCAATGGTTGTGTGATGGTATACGACCGATCTGAACGATGGCTGGCAGGGAAACCACAATTATTTTACCGGCTATTGTTGCACAGCTGTTTAGGAGATTTGTGCAGCATTATCAGGGTCAAACGCAGCCTGTTCATTATGTTTAATGTGATGGATACGTCTGTGTCTTCAGCTCAGTTCCTAACTATGAGTAAAGGGCCTCCGAGAGCCTCGGCGTGCAGCGGTTTTACAGCTCTAACACGACTACACACCGCACGAGACGGAGAAATAAAGATGAGGAAGAAGAGGGAGGCGACGGCGTTTCCTCTGGTGGTCATGCAGGAGTCTAATAATCTGTCTTTACTCGAGAGGAAGTAGAGAGATCTGCAGAAAAAAAGACGAGTAAACAAACCGCTTCAACGTCTTTAAATCTGAAACTGTAAAACTGTAAAGTATGGACACAGAAATGTGATAACAACCAAACAAAGCTCACTGATTCTCACATCTGGACCAAAGGCAGGACATACGTCTCTGAGTAAGATACAGACACACCAAAAACTCCAACTCAAGTTGGATGAAAGGTCGACTTTCTTACTCCTGGTCACTGCAGCTTGTTAGAGAACCCGCTCTGTCTGTAACCTGTGTACAACTGGATTAATCAGTATAATCACTGGATTAGGATTACAAACGTTGGTCCCATCCAGACCCAGATTCACTCTGATGTGCTGCAAAAAGTCCCTCCAGTGTTTTGATTTTCTTACCCTCAGATATATTTTATTGAACCGAGCTCACTTCATTTCCACTGCATAAGGCATGTTTTTGTTGGTAAATTGGACAAATGTGTATCCACTCCCCCGTGGATCTCCAGGTTTCCATCTGCTGTGCAGAAAAAAAAACAGAAAAGAAGAGACACGGGACGGAGAAATGAAAGTCCTTCTGTTGTAGTTTGGTTCCTAATTGCTTTGCTTCCACCGCTGTGTGTAAATCAATGACTGTTTCTTGTTGTTTCTCTTGTTAGAAAGTCTCCTACCTCTACGTCGAAGTAAACCTGATCACTAAATCTGATCCATCAAAGTCGGAGCGAGGCCCCGTCAGGACACCTGCAGGAAGAAGCGTCAGTGTGGAGGAGATGAAAAGAAGCAGGACTCTTATTACAGGGTGAGTTCATCGCTAATACCGGACTGGACTCCTGAAAATGCACCGTCATGTTTGCATTGTCCAGCATTTCCAAACTGACGGTGAAATATAATCTGAAATGAAAGTAAAGGGAGGAATTTAAATGCTAATTGGTTGAAAAAATGAAGCCACAGGGCTCTGCTGGATCACTGAAGCAGCTCTCACCATGCAGACCTGACTCACCTCCTCTTGGCACGTAAATGAGGCGGATTTATGAATTATTATTGTTTGTCTTCTTTGTCCAGGAGAGATTCTGGAGAAAAGCAAGAGTTGCATCTCTTGAGATTTGATAACAGGGTGATATGAATCTGTGCTCGCCACTGGGAGGGATTACGAAGCATCATACTTGCACTAATGACCTAATTATGAAGCCGTAGCACTGGAGGATTCTCACCATCATTTAAAAGTTAATCTTACTTCTTCTTCTTCTTCTTTTTTTTTTTTTTTTCATTCATTTGCTGGAGTAATCGGGATGTTTTAAATCCAACCCACACAGGAGGTCCCGTTTTTAATTTCATAGTTTACTGAAATCTATGAGATTCGGTCTCTGGGATTTAAGAGGCCTCCAAATTCCACTCAAGTGTAACATTTGCTGCTCTTCAGGAAAATTAAGCCATATAATACAGAGGGGAGCTGAGGAGAGCGGGAACAAATGAAAGAAGGAGAAAGAGCTGAAATATCACACCACACCATGAGCGCGGTGAATCCTTTAAAGAGGGCAGACTGATAACCGCCCGCAGATTAAAGTCCAACCACCTCTGTGGGACGGATGAGATCAGTGCATCCACTAGAGGGCGCTTGAACGGCCCGTTCACGATGGTCTGTCGGGTTAAAGTGGCCTCCTTACGTTTGGTGGAAAACAACTCACGTCTGTCCTTCTCAAACAAATCGTACCATCTTTCCTGAGAAAGTTACGCTTTCTCCAGAAGTCGTTTTTAAGTCGCTTGGAAGCATGAATTCGACGTCTGTTTTTTTAAAACTTTGTTTTATTCCGAGATGCATAAATGCACACACGGCCGAATCTGAAATCAAATCAAAGTGTTTACGTCTTTTTTTCAGTAGAAACTGTCTCTGCAGAGTTTATATGAGCCACGTTCACCTGACGAGTCCAGAAAAAACGTCTCATTTCAGGAGATTAAAAGACAAAAATGACGTCTGAATTTTTTTGCAAAAAGTAAACAAAAAATCTGCGAGTTAGTCCAAATAAATAGATAATAAAATAAATAATAATTAATGATGATTAATAAAGAATCTGTAATTTTGGACCTGACTGCTTATATTATAGTTTAACTGATGCAACAACAACAACAACAACAACAACAACAGGAAATGCATCTGACACCTTGAAAATGATCCTTTAGGCCAGGAGTTCCCAAACTTTACAATGCCAAGGCCCCCAAACAGCACTAGGTTCTGACCCCCTTTTTTTTTTTTTTTTTGTCGTGTGATATGAGGCTAAAACGATGCTTTCAGTGCCCACTCGGGGGTCGAAGTCGACTGTTTTTTCAGTTTCTGCTTTTTGTGTTTTTGTATCAAGCGACACTAAAGTTTAAAGGTTTTAAACACTCGTTTGAGAGACTCTCCAGACATAGGACACATTTCAGGCAATCATGGCCATTTGTCTCTATGGCTTTAAAGCCACACTCATCGTATGCTGCCTCATATTTTTGAATTATAGTTGGTCATGAGTTTTTAGGGGTTTTTGCAGCAGGTCTGTTGGACTGCTCCTTTGTTCTTTTTCCTGTCAAAACCTTTTCATTTTTTGCTAGCTAGCAGCTTGATAACAGGTGTGAACTGCCAGTTGACACAGATGATGACATCATCATGCCCAAGTTCGAACTGTCACACGACGTGCGGTTAAGAACAATCTGAAACTTGAGAATCTGATGATTACGCAGGTTACGTGTTTTACGTTAAGGACAAATGGTTACATTAAAAGAATAATAAAAAAAAAAAATAATAATTTGATTCTATTTTTTTCCCCTTTCCTCCAATTTTCTGAGGCCCCCCTAGCACCCCCTGGCGGCCCCCCAAGGGGCCCCGGCCCCCACTTTGAAAAACCAGGAACCTTTACATTTACTTTTCTTGGCTGAACTTCTTTTCTGGACAAGTCAAAATATTTAGCTGGTGTTATTTTAGTGAACCTTCTCACCTGACGAATCCAGACGAAATGTCAAACTTCAAGATTTCAAAGACAAAAATTACGCTCAAGCTTTACTCGTTTAATTTCTTGCATCGGGACGTTATTCTTTCTGAAGAAACTTGATGAGTCAGTGTTTCTTACCCTGTTGAGAGGCCTCATTTTGGTCTATTTCCATCTTGAAAAACAACATTTGTCTTCAGGTGAATGTGACTCATAATAAGTCTAATGGATCATTTCTACTCCAAGACTCGCTCAGACTTCAGTTCATGCCGTGTTTCTGTTTCTTCTCTGACTCAGACGCCACTAATACATGTTTCTGTCTTTGATCGCTTCGTACTTTATTGTATTGGGTGTAGAAACAGAAACATGAAGCAAAAAATGATCCAAAAAGCATGATTAGCTTTTTAAACGTTTACCCTCAGACTGTTTGTTTCACAGACTTGAACTTCAGAATCAAACATGCTTTTTTACGCAGTCCAGACAAATTTCCATGAGCTCTAAATTTCAGGGTAATAATATACATCTCACTCGGAACAATAACAGTCATTAACGGGACGGCGTACCCGACCGCATCACAGCAGAGAGGAGACATTCACAGAGACAGGATTTCCCCCTGTGCCATCAAACCTGAACCAAGGACACGGTAAGGGCAGAGAAATTTCTCTACCTGCTGACAAAGGGGAAAAGATGATCACTCTAAATGCCCGGCACTAAATCTTTCACACTTGTCAAGTCCACTTTGTTCCTGCTGCCAGAGTTGACCCCTCTCTCTCCATCAGCAGGGACCTGGCCTTGGTCGTCAGGGGGACGCAGAGGAGAAGGAAGGCCAAGACACCGGCTAAATTTATAACACACGTTTATGCCTCATGCCCTCAAATCATCCAAACATATTGTAGTGCTCTGTTAAAGACACACACACTCGCACACACACACTCGCACACAGTATGCAGCGTGATAAAACATGAATCATTTGTTGATTTTAAGAAACAGTAACATACAGATATATATAAAGACGTGTTTATACGTCATTCACCAGTCTGACCTTGTTTCAGCCGAGCGGCTCAGTGTTGGGACGTTAACGTCCTTATTCTGAAATTATGTCCAAACAACTATTATCCACATGGGCGGTGATGTGATTGTCACGAGGTTAGATAGCTCATACAAATGAAAAATAAAGTCTCTGAAGCATGTGAGACGCTGCTTTCAGGCAGACAGACGGCGGTACCAATTCAAATCTGCGCCGCAGTGATTCAGAGGACGGAGGAGAAGCTGCTGTGGGAAGGTTAGACGATGTGTTCGAGGTCCGAATCATTTAGGAAAGAATGAGGAATTAAAGATAACCAACAAGATCCTGCATGGAAGGGGAGCATGATGCTAACAACGACTCTGACAAACAATACCCACTTCTAAACCCCCTGATGAGCACCATTCAGTAAAATCTAACTGCCAGATTGCCCCTTTTTTCCCTCAAGGATTGTGAAGCCATGACCCACCCTCCTCTGCCTCTAATTGGCTGGTACTCGCTGCCTTCACTGATTAAATTGGTTAACTTTAGGCATGGTGACTGATGAGCCAATCAGAAGCAGAATAGGGGTGGTCATGCCGATTAAAACATCGCTAACACCTCAGGTGTCTGTGAACGGCAGCAGAGCAGACCAAACAACAGAACAAGCGACGGTGAGTTGAATATGAAGAAGAAGCATCGTCAGCTTCAGATTTAAATTATTTTATTTAAATAAATGTTCAAAAAATAACCGAAACACCATGTTTGCCTCATGATATTTTACAGTCATCTATTGTGCTTGTGTGACCAGTAGTGACTACAAACTGCTCCTAATGAAGTCATGATGATTTTATAATAGTGAGCAAGTAGAAATGACAGATGTTTGGGGTAAATAGAGTCCTCTTATACTAGACTTAAAAAAAGGTGAAAATTCAGAGTATACCCACTTCTCAAGAGACCACTACACCACTGACTCCAGGTCAGAATCTGCTCCATTTGATTGGGTTAAATCTTAAAAATTTCACTTATTTCAACCATTTTTTTTCTTCACTTCATAAAATGTTTCCACGCAGAGAAAAGTTAAATGTGATGAATTAGTTCTTAACTGAGCTGCTAACGCTGCTAACGCTGCTAACGCTGCTAACGCTGCTAACGCTGCTAATGCTGCTAACGCTGCTAACTTATTATCCTTGTTTCTTTTTTTTTCCAAATGTTTTTTTGTTGTTGTTATTTTTATTTATTTATTTATTTTTTTTTTTTTTTTCTATTTTACTTTCTTGTGATACTCACACATGTTTGAAATAAAAGCATAATTCAAACGCTGCTAACGCTGCTAACGCTGCTAACGCTGCTAACGCTGCTAACGCTGCTAACGCTGCTAACGCTGCTAACGCTGCTAACGCTGCTTATTTTAACTGCCGCTCATCTTAAACGTCTCTTACTGACCGGCAGCCCGTGCCCCTCCTGCCATGACGTCGGCCCCCCAGTTTTAAAACCACTGCACTAACAGAAGATGAACCATATCACTGAGGAGGACGTGTGTTTTGTCAGCCTGAAGAAAGGTTCATCTCATCATGGCCTCTTTTAAACTCAAGATTTTTATTCTTTTATTGAAATTTTCACAATGTAACAGAAAGGTGCAGTGCTGGAAAACTTCAAGCAAAAACACAGAGGAAAATGTCATTGGTTCACAAAATAGCAGCTCACACCAAATATTAGATAGTTCGATGGACATGTATGGATAATAAATTAAAAAGAAAAGCAAGAAGTATAGAAACAACACTCTTACAGAAGCTCTAAAAAAAGAAGAAAAAAAAAAAAAAAAAAAAAAAAAAAACAATCCCTCCCTAGTCACTACCCCAATCACGGCCTCTTTAACCCTAGAACTAAACGTCTGCTGTGATTTATTACAGATCTCGTAGTCGTTGCCAGTGTGATGCCTCCCTGAACTTCCCTCCAGTCAAATTTCCTCACCTTTTCCAGCAGGATGCAAACAGCAAACTGTTTCAAGCGGGACTGGCATCCATCCACTTTGGCAACTTTAATTGCCAGCAGGCTTGAATAAACTTATTTCTGAGGTGAGTTTTAAAAATCCCTCCATATCTGCCGAAGCGACTTGCACAGACAAGCAGATTCATCTTCTTTCTGCTGCATGTGCTGTGACCACATCATGGCACAGTAAGTGATAAGCAGCATGGTAAAAGAGTCAGAGGGATTTATCTGCAGCGGTGCTGAGTGCACAGCTGATAAAGGGGAAACCCAGATGACTTGTTTTGACAGTAAACCAGCAGAGGAAGAGGAAATGTCTCACCAGCATTATGCAAAACAGACGTTTCTTAATCAGGAATCGACAGCAATGACCTACTAAATTCATCATGCTGGAAAAGTGCTGCAGGAGTTGAGTTAATAGACTCCAGAAAGGATAACAAAAGGTTTATGTATATCTTTAGATAAGTGTTAGAATAGTTCATCCCTCCCTCCGCTCAACCAAACGTAAATAAAAGCATGTTGTTTCTTTGTTTCTGGAGGCTGTTAACCCGGCTTGGAGGTAAATTTTGGGCAGAAACCAAAATTGATTCAATGAATAAAAGACGGACCCCGGTGAACGTCCTTATTCATAACTCGGAGAGAGAAACACCAAGATTTTCCACGACTCCAAGACTGAAGGCCAAACCAGGAGCTCACAGTTTGTTACGGGCAGTTAAATCGATATGAGGTCATATTTTAACATTGTCTGGCAGCTGTTCAGACCACAGACTGAGTTCCTCTCCACACAGCATCAGGAGTGCTGCTCTTTGCTGTCCTTCGGTGAGAAGCTCCATCAGCGTCTGTGCTGCTACGAAGCTCCAAAAAAACACAAATCTCTCCCTCTTTCTGGTTTGCTTTCATTTTGCTTTCTTTAAATGAACAGTCAAGGTTTGCTAGCAAACACTAATTGGGTATAAATAAAAGCAGAACAAGCAGAAACTCTCAGCGTGGTTCATTATGAGCTCTGGTGTTGGGTGAAAACATCCTCAGAGGAAGGTTTTGTGGGGGATGCTGAACGGCTGCTCTTCGGATCAGTCGCTCATTATTTCCTGCTCAGATTGAGGCGCTCCTTCTCATATTGCATACTGGGATCAGTCCTATAGCATGCAACAAACCATTCAGGCAATATGAAAATATATCACCTTGGTGACACTCCATTTCTTTGCTCTACATGGTGTTAGAAATGATCCTCCTCATTTTGCTCTGAATCCCTGAATTACACACTCAGTCTACAGCCATGACTCTCTGCCACACACCGTCTTCTCTCTGAAGAAGCACTCAACCAGGGATGTCTTTTTCAGCTCTTTTCACACATTAGCTTTGGAGCATAATTACCCAGCATGCTTATACAACACTCATACTGAGTGAAAACAAAAACTTCTTATTTATCTTTCCTCAAACTCTGTAATAACAGTTATCGTCTGAGCTGACAGACTCGTTGACAGCGGAGGAGCCTCCTGCCTGGATTGATATTCATGTAGTGTTGCTGTTGCTGGTGGAGCTGGATTCTTGGGTCCCTCTACCTGCCCTTTCATAATAAAAGGTGTCCGGACATCTGTTTCCACAGGCAGCGATGAAGTTATCGCACAAGTTTAACCAAAAAGTGGCGATAAGGAGCAGACTCAGACCGCTCCACCTCACAGGAAATGGATAGAATATATTCTCTTCTGTTTCAAAGAGTCCGGAGTGATGTTCTGTGCTGTGAAGCTAATTATCGCTGCATCACGCCTGCTTGTTAGAGCTGCAAAACAACGTCTGACTCAGTTCAGCACTTTGGTACAGAAAATCTGCCTTTTGGGGGATGAAGCTTCAGCGTGCATGCCTCGCTTTTCTACACCTGTCCAGGATCAACGCTACATGTTTTAGAAACCAAACTGGGACTCCTGTGAAGTTTACATGCTGTAGCATGAAGCAGAGATCACTGGATGTCAGTGGAATCACACTTCCTGATACAGATTTGATATTGTGCCCAAAAAATAAAAATGAAACAAACTAAAGAAATTGATAAACATTGATTTTCTCAGTGCAAATATCTCCTCCCCCTCAGTCGAGGCTTCAGGATTACAGGTACTACCCAGAAAATTAGAATATCCTGAAAAGTTTGTTGTATTTCTGCAATTCCACTTAAAATGTGGTTTTTATTTCTTTGGATTTTGCTGATCAGGTTTTGCAGCTTAAAAAAATCTCAAATTCAAAAGCTCAGAAAATTAGAATATTACATAAAGTCAACGTAAAAAATGATTTTGAATACAAAAATGTGAGGCCTCCAAAACTAAACTCTTGCACCTGTATTTAGTACTTGGTTGGGCCCCTTTTGCCCGAATGACTGCCTTTACCTGGCGTGGCATGGATGCTCCCAGTTTGTGGCGTATCTCAGGGGTTATGGAAGACCAGCAAGCTTCAGTTGCGGCCTTTAGCTCTTCTTTATTGTTTGGTCTCTTCTGTACAGTTTTCTCTTGACGATGCCGCTCAGATTTTCAGTGGGGTTCAGGTGTGTTTTTCCCACCTTGTGGAGAGAGTCAATGATAATTCTCTGCACAGCTGTCAGATCAGCAGTCTTCCTCATGTCTGAACTCTTCTGAGCCGACCCAAGACAGACTTTTTAAAGGCTCAGGACCCTTTTGCAGGTCTTTAGGATTACTCGCCTGACTAGAATTTGACTCTTTGAACCTAAAAACCTGAAGTTTTCCACAGTATTCTAATTTTCTGAGTTTGTTGGTTTGTGGTTTTAATAAGCTGAAAATCTTAATCAGCAAAGTTACAAAAAGGAACTGCTTGAAATGTGTCAATTTGCGTTTAATGCCTCAATAAAATTTGTTGGTTTTATCTTTTATGTTAAATTGCCAAAATAAAACAACTTTAACTTGATATTCTAATTTTTCGGGTAGTACCTGTATATTCGTCAGAAAACCAAGGCTCTTATTTTTTGTCACACTGAGTTAACCCTTAATCCATCCAAGTCTCCTACAGGCCACAGGTCACCAAGAGTCAGAGATTATGCCTGGAAAGCTCATCTTCTCCGTGATTTTTTTTTCTGTTGCCCGAATAGTTGAAGAGTTACGGTAATGAGAACAGCTTGCATCAATTATTGCCTATGATTGGAACATCATTCTTATCCCGTACTGTACAATAACTCAGATATCACCGTAAAACTTGTCAATTCTTCTTCAAGAAGCTGCTTGAATTTCCTCCGTTGCCCAAATCATCAAGGAGTTACGGTAATTTAAAGAGCACTTGTAAAATTGGAGCACTGGCACTCCAAAGGATTTTTCTGCACTTAAAAACTTTCAAACTGTCAGTTACTGTGAAATAAAGTCTTAAAAGAAAATTCTGACTTTAGCAGAAAAAAAAAACAGTTTGACATTTTTCAGCTCTGAAACGGCTGAATTTACTTTTCCATTTTGTTGGATTTTTCATTGTTTGGTTCAGCAAATAATGGACTAAAGCTGCAGAACACACCCAAACAATTTAGATTAAAGCGCCGGCCTTGACCTGAAATATCTCGTGGATCATTATCGTTATTTTGGAAGTCGGTGAGTTGAGTCATTTTTTCCACAGACCGCTCAAAAAGTCTTCTGCTCGGAGTCAAACTTTCTTTGGTTTCATTTTATTTCCTGTTGATATATAAAAAAGTTGTCTGAAGCAATTCTTCTGCAAATCTGTTGGAAGGAGAATCAAAGCAGCATATATTCTTCTGAAGTCGATATCTGGAGGTAATTTGGACGTAAATGTTGCTCAGGTGACACATGCTGAGACAACCACACGAAGGGATCCATCTCTGCTGGTTCAATTTCCTTTCTTCTTGTAAAAATAGCCTTTTGTAAACCAACAAACCAACAAACCAAAGGACTATTGGACACCAGTGAGGATGCACATACTGGCTGCTCACCACATCGAACCGTTGACCTTTCCCTTTCTTATATGGCCTCCAAAAGCGCCGCGTCCACCTGCCAGCCTGGAGTGTTCCTTGGCTGGAGAGGCTTTCCCAGTGACATTCGACCGTTTCCCCCCAGAGATGCTCTCTTGGCTTTGGCTTCTGCATTTTACAAGGTCCCACCGTCTCAGGCAGTCCACAAGCAGGTGGGGATAATAATTAAGTATGATTACTCGACATTAATCCATCCATAGAGTGACAGCCACAGCTGCCACCACGTTATAGAGGGCTTCTGGGTGACTTAACGCAGCCTCTGTTTTGCAGCTTTAATGGGCGCGCTGTGAACGACTCATTCACTTCTCGTCTTGGCACCTAAATTATGCATATTTGCTTGGCTTGTCTGCATCTCCTCTTCACGTCTTCGCTCCTTCCTATCAGGGTGTGATGGGGAGATGCAGGGATGGAGGAATAATCACATGTATTTACCAAATGGGACATTCAGAGGCATTATCATAATGTGATGTAAAGTATAAAGCATCTATCTGCTAAAGTACACACAGACATCCCACTCTAACCTCTGCCTGAACATGTATTTAGTTTGATCATGTTAGAAAGTTGGACTGGGTGATTTCAGTGGAAAGGTTCAGTCTGAGTGTATTCAGACTCTGTCCTTGTGCAGTAAACTGTACTCAGCTCTGAATGGAGACTGCAGAGCGATGGAGTCCAAACTTTCCGTGAGCTCACACTTTTTCTGGTCCTGGTCAGTCAAGGTCCATTTCTAGAAAGGTGTGTTTTCTTTTCACGTCTTTCTCAAAGAACAACTCGCACGAGTACGAACCTTTTCTTTACAGAAATGATGAATGGGTTTGTGTGTGTGTACGGGAGCTGTAGGGTTTGAGCAGCAGATATTTCCTTTACACACAAAAAAGAGAATATGTGTTGCCTGGGCTCTTCTTCAGCAACATAAATGAGTTCATCAGAGGCTGAAGCTCCCAAATGGGTCAGAACCAAAGATGGCCCCCATCAGCATACTGTTACGCAGCACCGACTCGTATATAGACTGTATACAAACGCACAAACAGAATTAATGGTGTATAAGACAAACTGAGGAGTGAACAGCAGCGTGCTGCAGCCTGCGTGATGTTCGTCTTTGGTCTCCAGAGGAAAACATGCGTCTTTGGGACGGTTAGCGCACAAAGCTGAGCACGTTAGAGGACCGGATGTCCCCGTGTTAACCAGAAGTGCTCCTGTTGATGCCCCGGTGATAGAAGAAACATGATACAGTGGCCTCTGTGGTCGCTGCATGTGTGGGTAAAGTTGATAATGTGGTCTTTTGTTGACCCTTTTAAAGGAGCAGTCCGTACAGTAATACATTTACTCCATATCTCCAGTGTTTCCTCAGCAGGGGGGCTGCATGCACTGGGGGCTGGCTGGGATGTCTCTGTCCTTGGTGGGCGTCATCTTGGACAGGTGGGGGGTCTGCAGCAGTGCTTTGCTGCAGTGGGCCCCTCGCTGGTCCTGTAGCGAGTCATGCCCGGGTGGCGGCGTCCTGGCTTTGGACCGTGGGCGCCGCCCAGTGCAGTCGGCCTCCTGGCGTTTCCTGACCTGGCTCCTCTGTACTCAGCCACACGATTTTAAATCACGCATTTTATATCATGTTATGTGTGTGCGTATTTATGTGTGCGTGTGTGTGTGTGTGTGTGTGTGTGTGGGGGGGGGATATGCTTTGGGGTGGAGTTTGAATGGGGGGGTGGGGGCTGTTTTTAAGATGTATAGCACCTTGTGCTGCATTTTTAATGTATGAAAAGTGCTTTATAAATAAAAATTGATTTGATTTGATTTAACCCTTTAACTCATTGGCTGCCAGCTGCTTCAGAGCATTTCGATCGATGCTTCAGCACCCACAGAATAAACACTGAAACTACCAAAAGAAAGATCAGACTCTCTCAAACGTTTGTCGAACTTTTTTCGGTTCTTTAGTGATTCACAGTAGAACATAGACTGGTTTCACTCTCTCTCCAAACTACAGCGACACATTCTCTGTTGGAGTGTGAGCTGCCTGAACTTTTCCAACTTGCAACGTCTTGCTATTGTCTCTCTGTCATCTCGTCATCTCATATCTTTACTGATTCATCTTAAGAGAGCGCTCCTGGTGGTGGTTTCCAAGCCTGATACTAATAGACAAGCTACGCCAATCCGTCCCCCAGCCCACCCAACTGAAAAACATCACTGATTTCTACAGACGTCAATGGCAGCCAATGGCTTTGAACCATTTCACTGTTTAAATGAAAGGAATATGAAGTCTGTTTAAAAACGTGTGTGGGTTTCTCCATAATGAAAACTCTTATTGGGTTACTTAAGCAGGAAAACAGGAAGTAACTGACGAGCAAAGTCACCACTGTCTGCAAAAAGCAGCTGCAGATATATTTACAGACTATAAGTGTAAACGTCTCCCTGGCAGGAATGTAATCATGCACTGGGCATATTCCTGCAGCTGAACGCACATTTCCACAAAATGAACCCAGCGACACTTTAGAGGCTACATTGCATTATCATGCACTACAGAGGACTTCAGCGATAACTCACTCCCAGGCTTTATTAGCTTTCTCCCTCCAGACAAAAAATAATTTCCAGACCTCAGCCAAATGAAGCAGAAGATCTCATCAGCAGGCCCTGTAAGAAATGACACTGCATTATAGATCAAAGTCAACTTCAGATTCATTTGTACTGTGTAGCTCTAAATCACAATCTGCAAGGACTTCACAGGAAAGCCGGAGCGTGTGCTCGACAGAGCTGATAGGAGGCTGTGCTTACAGACGTGTTGCTGATAAAAAAAAACACACACACACCACCCTGCAAACACACGGCAATGCAGAGAAATGATGTGCTGTGTTTTTCATACTGGAGGGCCTCTGAACATGAAGGCTCTTTCATGTTTACATTTAATGATGCTTCCTCGACAGCTGGAAACGGCGGAGAGAGGGGGAACATTTGACTCTTTAATGGGACGTATTCAGCAGGAAAAATGCACCACATACTTATATTTGACAGTAGTGGAGTAAGTAGATACATGAAGGGCGTTTGCATGTTCTTAACATGTTGTTTGGACCATAAATTACACACACTGAACAGCGTAAATGGTTGTCCATCAAATTAAAGTAGATGTAGTAGCTCCGTGATGGAGAATCAAACGCCACTCCAGGCTGAGGGCGCAGAGAGGAAGCTGACAAAGATGGAGTCATCTCAGATTTCTGTTTTCTTTTTTGATCCGAGATTAAGGCTGATGACAGTTGAAGACACGGACAAACTCTACATATATCCACCTGCACCTGCACCTGAAGCTCACTGAAACATAAACAAACTCTGTAAGAGTTAAAAACAAAACACTCGGATGACTCGGGGTTCACTTGCTGTGGTTTTTGAGCTGAACTCCAGTTGAAAGTGCAGAGCGGAGGGAGAAATGGTCAGTGACCTGGCATGTGGTCAGCACAGCTTGATAGCACTAAATTAATCTACATAACATGAAGAGCTCTCCCAAACGGCTCAGAGGGCTTCTGAGGAACTGTCAGAATCATTTCAGCTCAGAGATGTTGGAGGGGCCACTCTCCATTAAATCAGCATCATCCTGACCTCGCTCAGGCTGCTCGTTTCTCTAACTTCATCTGTTTATTAGGTATTCCACACGGGCACCGGTAGGAGTGAAAAAAAGGAATTCTCTGGATTCTCATTTAAAGGTAAAACTTTGAGTGTTCCTGAAGCAGAAAACGGCAGATTTGCTCTGGGGTAATTAGTCGAGTAAGGTCCATCCATATCCTGTGGCAGTGGCTGACAGTCGGAGGCTGTTGGGCATGTGAAAATGAATTTGCTCTCACTTCGAAACTAATTATAGACATAAGAGCTGAGTGGGAGATGGTTTGGATTGGTGCTGAGACGTGTACATAACTGACACACATATCACCCGCAATTCACACATACAGCATGAGAGCCGCGGTCCGTGAGAGCCGCGGTCCGCTAGAGCCGCGGTCCGTGAGTGCCGCGGACCGTCAGAGCCGCGGTCCGTCAGAGCCGCGGTCCGTCAGAGCCGCGGTCCGTGCCGTCTCCGGCGCGTGCTACCAATGGCTGCTCGCGGCTGTTCCGCTGCGAGTCTATTCTTGCCGGAGTGCGCTGCAGAGACGCGTCAATCTCCGCAGAGCAGATCGTACCAAACAGGAAAACAGACACGAAAAACCATCAGAGTTTCCGGTTTTTTCAAAATAAAGCACCATGTTCAGACTGTCGATCGTAAAATTATCCTCGTATATTAAAACTACGACACTGGCACAGGGCCAGCAGTCATCAGCGGGTCAGACCCAGAGGAAATCTGACACTGTGGACGAGGAAAAGTTACTTCAATGAAACTTTTGAACTGGGAACTCGTTTAATTATTTTCATACAACACAACAGGCACGTCTTCAAAAACAGGGTCCCAAAGCATGAAGAAGGATTTCATAATAAAAATGATGATAATGGGAAAAAACTAAACTTTTGGAGTGAGATGTCCTGGTGCTCATGGTGAAAGCCGTTCCTCCCTGATTAAAGGCATAAAAATCCCACAAAAATAACTTTACAAAAAAAAAAAAAAAACTTTTGTGTACGAAAGAAAATCTTATTTATGCTCAACGTGGAGAGCAAAAGCAGGCAGACATGTGGGCTCCATTCAGCTGTGATCTGATGAGGATTTGTTCGTCCCTGTTGACTCATCATCACTCAGGTACAGCTAACAACATTTCAACCTGAAGCACGAATCTTTTCATCGCCATGAGCACGAGTTGATCGATGCTGAACAAAATCTAATATAAATATTCATGAGTGAATTATTTGAAGAATTGGAGAATGGAAGCTTGATTCAGTCGTATCCTTCACAGTCTGGAACAGCTGCTTTTACTCGCTCAGGGTTGGGTCGATGCACCTGGGTCTGAGCGCTTCCTGTCTTCCTGAAGGTCGCTCTTTCTTAAAGTTAAAGCACTCGTGTGTTTTTTTTCTCCACCTCACGCTGCGGCCTTGCAGCAAAGGGATTTAGCTGAATTCTAACACCACTTTGGAAGTTTACGAGCAGAAGCTATTGTTATAAATGAGACCTACAAGGAGGAGCAATACCATAACACATGATTTCATGGAGGTCTAGGAAATAATGTAACTGAATAAGAAGACGTATAATTGCACTTTCCCTATCTCTGATTAATTCAGTGCTGCTAATTACCCTTCTTCTTTTTTTTCACACTCTGGAGCTGTGATAATTATTTTTACTCTTTTTGAGGAGGCATTTTGTGAGCTGCTGGAAAAGAACTCGATATTTTAATAATAAGAGAATAAAGAAAGTACCATAGGGGCTCGGCTTTCCAGATATAAGGGAACGTGATGCCTATGAGCAGCTAAGTTCTGCGTCTTTTTCTCTGTTATTGTTTTAATATCTGCAGGAAAAAAAAAAAAAAAAAGACGTTGAAACAGCACGAAGCTCAGATTTAAGAAGATTAATTTAGAAAATCAAGGTTTTAACGACGTGTGATTGAAAGACTTTAATAAATCTTGACGTAAAAGCTAAAAAACTCCACAGATTCAAACAATGAAGTCTCACTGATTCCTCACCAGAGGAGGTGTTAGAAAGTGCTCTGTTCTTTCCCTTCTTTTTTTTTTTTTTCTTCTTCTAATGCTTTGTATAAAGATTACAAAAATGGAACATTTCATTTCTAATTTTTCTATTTCATATAGCCACAGGACATGCTATTGTGAAAATCACTTCCTTCTTCCTGCTAATTTATGAAAAGAAGAGAAAAAATCAATTATTAATCAAATCCGAAGGCAGATATGTTATTTCACTGCTGTCCTCGTCTAACCTGATTTCTGTTGATTCATCCGCCGTTCCCTTCTGCTGCATCACCTGTTAATGTTTTTTCTTTATTATTTATTTTACTCCCACCTTTTTCCTTTTTGAATTGCTTTTAGTTTCCAGCCTTATCTCAGTAATCATTGTGAATAAATGCTGTGGATTGCTTCATAAATTACACCGCAGTGGTTGGAATACATGTATGAATAGAAGCCCCGCGGTGGAAACATAATTGATTAAATAAAAGAAAGAAAATTAGAGAAACTTGGTGTATGAAAAGGCCAAAGCTCAGAAAAGAAAAATTACTTTCCAGCTCGTGTTGGTCACAGTTGCATGCTGGGTTTTAATGTATTAGTGGAATGCCTAATGGCATTATTTGGTCTATAGTTGAACATTATTATAACCAACTGTCGCCTCTTTCACTTTAGCTGCAGGCGATCTTACTGGTTACCAACTGGGATGACAGCTACGCAAAATAAGTGAATATTTACAAAAATAAACAATAAAGTTTATCAGTTTGAAGAATAAATATCTTATCTTTGTGGTGTGTTCAGTTAAATATAAGTTAAACAATCTTCACAAATCATTGGATTCTGTATTTGTTTATGTTTTAAAGACGTCCCAGCTTTACTGGAATCAGGGTTGTCGTTCAGTAGAAACAGACGGAGTAGATTAAGGTTTGTTTATGTGTTTTGTGACGAGCTCGTCCGAACAGAGTCTTCCTCCTACTCTCACCTGATTTATCTATCTGATAAATCTAGTTAAATACTATGTACTGCTCCTTTAACAATCAAACACATGACACACAGACAGTCTTTGTCATGGAAAAGGTGAAGAAATTAATCAGCTAACCCCTGATTCACACATACAGAGTGCCCCGGTCGTCAGCGCCCCGGTCGTCCACTCTAGTCAATCAATGCATTCATACAGCCCATGCTACCTGCGGCTAGTCGTGGCTGTTCCACTGCCAGTCTTATTTTTTCCCGGAGTACACTGCAGAGACGTATCAACCTCCCTAGAGCAGATCGTACCAAACAGGAAACAGACACAAAAAAACGGTCAGAGTATCTGTCATTTCAAAAGAAGAGATGGGCTAACGAAGCAGGTGTGAATCAGGGGTAAAGCTCCCTGACATTGTTTTTGAACATTAAAAATTATCTGAAATATTTCATCTTTCAGTTCATGGTCATCCCAGGTTTTTTTTAAGGACTGATAAATAAATGTACCTTCAACATCAGAAGACGTTTAAAGCAAACATGTTACAGAAACTTGTAAACTGCTGCTGTACCGACGCTGAACTGGGAGCTGGCCAATCATGCTCTATGGGCTGGCACACTATGATGGTTAATTAAATTCCAAGGGGGTCTCCAAGCCTCTCCATGTCTTAACTCCTGTTCCTCACTCCTACACTGCCAAAAGATGCAGCTTGATCAGAGGGCCAAGTCCTCAAAATGTGACACTACAAGTTACCCTTTGGCTCCGTTTCTGGAGAGCGTCCTCTGGACCGCGTGACAAGAAGAAGAGTGTCTGAACCGGTCAGCAAAGAGTCAGGGGGGCGGGGTTTGTATCCTGACTTGAGCTTTAAAGGTCCAAACAGTCCGTTGGTAACTTCTGCACATCTACAGCTCATGGATGTAAGTTTCCCATGAAGCTTCTTCAGTCAGATATCATCTGCAGCTGCGTTGTTTGTGTCCAGATCTGATCACAGACGCATGTTTGGAGGCTGAACTCATGAATGCAGTTTCATCAGAAGTAAAGTTTAAATAAAGTGAGTGCATAATGAATGATAAACCATTGTTACTGTATTATTCAGAGGCAGAGAGCATCAGCGACTATACCCAGAAAGGTAGACCTCGCTCCATCCAATCATAAATAGACCACTGCTCTAATCAAACGAGCGTCCTACTGCACACTCCTCAGGATGCCCCATTGCATCAGGATATTCCATTTAATTAGGCCAGATCCCTTTCAACTCCGCCGCAACGTCACTGTGCAGAAATGTCTCTGGGACCAGCATGGACTCGAGGTTCTAGTCATTAAGGAAATCAGGTCAGGCTTAGCGTCGGGAGGAAATCCGTGGTGAAGTATGTAATTACACACATGCATCGCAGCATTGTTTTTAATGAGCAATTTCAAGAAACGAAGGCTTGAAACAGTCCTCACCTCTAACCCAACCATGCATACTTTGAAAAATTACAATATGTCTGGGAAATGGGAGGAAGAGTTTGGGTGTCACCGGCATCTTGTGATAATTTTGTCACCGCTGCACAGAAATATTAGTGAGCATGTGCGGATATTTAATTCCCTGGAATAAAGAGATAACTTCTACTGCAACAAGAGGAAGCTGCAGCTGAAAGATGTTTGGTCTCAGGTGACTGAAGCCCGGGGTTGTTCTTTTTTTTTGTAGATATAAAAAGCAGGAAAACCATCTAAAGGGATCTCTTGACTCCCTGATGTTCTCTTGAGACGTGTGTCGTTACAGAAGCAGCATCCAGTCCAGCCAAACTCTGCCGATGAGTTTTTACTTCCTGAGAGTTAAAGTGTTTCTCTGGTGGTTTCTCCTCCCTCTGATGGTGCATGTTTACAGCGTCTAATTATAAGCACCCAGGTGACCCAACAAAAGCCACTCAGAGTAGCAGACACTGTTTATTGGACTGCAGAAGTGAGAGAATCGGGCAGCTGTGGAGCAAGAAGAGACACTCGGTTCAGTTCAGATTACATAAGATGATGATTATAGAACCGTCAGCTCTGTTTACTGTCATGTGTTTTCTTATGGAAAAAGCTGAACATGAGCAGCGTTTACACAACAACACTGTGAGGAAGTGGAGGAGATGAAGCCCCTCATGGCTGAAGTCAGAAACCAAACAGTGGTTCCCACCCTGAGATCAGCAGAGCTCCTAAACAGTTCCTGTAGGGCTGCAAAACATTTTCAAAGTTGGAAACTTTCCATGAGAATTTTTGGAAATTAACAGGATTAATTTTTTACCTGGTCATAAACATGTATAAATATTAAACATGTTGGTTTGTTATAAGCAGACATGCATGCGAACATGTGTAAAGCAATATTTTAAAATGATGGAGGGATTCATGTTGGGTGTTGGATGTATATATATATCTATATATCTATATATATCTATATATCTATATATATATATCTATATCTATATCTATCTATCTATATCTATCTATCTATATCTATAACTATATATCTATATCTATCTATCTATCTATCTATCTATCTATCTATCTATCTATATATATATATATATATATATATATATATATATATATATATATATATATATACACACACACACATATATATGTATATATATATATATATATATATATATATATATATATATATATATGTGTGTGTGTGTGTGTGTGTGTGTGTGTGTGTGTGTGTGTATGCACAAAATGAGGAGCTTTGTGCTCTGTTGTAAAGTGTCTTAAGATAACACTTGTTATGAATTTGCGCTATACAAATAAAGATTGATTTATTGAATGACTGAAATATATGTCATGAGCAAACACATCAAAAACACGCCTGAGATACGCCATTTATAAATGACACTCATCAGTTTTTAGACCTGTAGAACTTTGTCGGTTTGAAAAATAAAAGAATCATGTTTACGAAAGCTGAAACATCTTCCTCACATCCCCTCAGCAACCCAACATAAATAAATACATAAATAAAATTGTTACTTCAACTTAAATGTGTCCATTTTTAAAACGTTAAACCATCATATAAATTTACATCCATCATGAAAACTGAATTTGACAGGACTTCTAAACTCCAAAGCAGAGACTGATGATGATGATCAAATGTGCTTTGAACCGTTTTGCACCTGTAATTCATGGTTCACAGTTTATTTTTGGTTCAGTCGTGTTGTTTCAACAATAATCAGTTTTGAAAACCTCATTCAAGTTTTTTTCTTTTTTAAAAAGAAAAATTCATTTAAATTGACGACAAAAAACCTACAAGTTTCCAGTGTTCCTGAGCTTAAACTCTCAGAAATTTTCAGGAAATTTTCCGTCACTTCGTCTCCCTCATTTGTGTTCATTTAACTACAAACTGTGGTTCTCAACCGGTGAGCTGCAGAGACATTTTGGACTGAATGTGTAACTGGCACAAAAAAAAAAAAAACAACCCAAAAAGTTTTTCCTTTATTTTGTCAGAGCTGTTGTCTTCTGAGCCAGTGCACATGCAGAAGTCAGGTCGAAGTGTAATCTCAGCACCGCATTTGGTGGTTTTACTCTGAATCTGGGTTTTGAGCCAACATTAAAGACAGATTTCAGATATTTGGGTCACACCTGTTCATGACTCCTGAGGGGGAACCAGCTGGGAACAGAGAGGCAGCCACCACCAGTGAATATCCAACACACCCTCTAGCTCCAGAAAACAAGACAGCCACGGTCAAATGCCCAACCTGAGACTTTAAACCAGCCGTCTACAAATAAACTCAGCTTTGATGCGTTCATAGCGCAGACAAGCCACAGCAGTTCCTCTTACAGTGTGTCGTTGAAGCCACGTGTCCCCAAACGATGGGGGTTAAAAAATTGTTTGTGCGCTCAATCTGAAAAGCCAGACAGACTCGTTATCTTAATTGCAATCTCAGTCTTTAATTAGTAATGTGCATACCGAGTCGTTCAGGTGTGATCAATGCGCTCTTAATCTCCAACCATAAAATGAAAAGAAAATGAAATCAGTGTTTTGCTATCTTTAATTGGAACGTAATGTCAGAATTAATAACAATCAAGTCAATTAGCATCCGCAGCCGGCTGATGTTTGCCGATTCCAGTCTCTTAATATCGCTGTGATTCCAGGTTAACCGTCATCATTACAGGAGGATTCAGCAGAGCGTCGGAGATTTAATGGAGTGAGCTGGGCAGACAGAATGGATTAGAAACTCTGAAACTGTGGAGATAAAAAAAAAAAAAAAGAGAGAGAGAGACAGAGCAGAAGAAGTACGGTCTCACCTCAGCAGGATCTCTGATTTAACTGCGTCAGAATAAGATCTCTTTCCCAGAAATAGAGAAACCCACGCCTTTTTGGAGAACCCATCCTGTCAAGGAAATTACTTCCCTATTGGGAAAAGGAAGTATTATTTCAGTGTCTTCAGACCCCCTACCCGACTCGCTATACGCAGTTCATGACAGCCTAATCCACAGCGCCTTTGTTCAACCCTGCAAGACAAAGACCCTTAATACTCCTCCTTTCTTCGGCTGTAATTTCGGACTCTTTGACTGGGCTTCAAAATAAATATGTCCTGCTTTAGGGGTGAAATGGACCAAGACAAGGTCATTTAAAGATCCTTGCAGAGGAGCATTGTGCCTTTCTGCAGCGCCCTATTAAAATGATCAAAAAAGATCTTACAGAGTGGAGTTCCAGGCAGCAACGTGTGAGGCTGTTAGTTAGAGTCTACTCTCACTCTGCTCGCAGAAATACTCGAGCAAGAACGCAGGATCATCAATTAATGATTTACCGGGCTGTGGTTTCCCACCCCAGAGCCTGCTGTTGTAATCTGCAGTGAATAAATTTGTATAGGAAGGCTGCTAATGAGAGTTAATAAAGACGTTCGCCATGGGCTGCAGTGGACGGACTGGTGTCCTATTTAAGAGTCAGAGGAGCCGCCCTCTGGGAGCAGATGACCCACCCGGCTCTGTGTGGGGGCTGCAGTGTTTACCTTACAGCACTGGGTCCCAGAATACACAGCAGGCCTTTGTTAGACCTCTTTAAAGGCTGGGTCATGGTTCCTGCACCAACGGGATGCACGGAGATGATGAACTGTAGGGGGCGATGTATCCCAAACACACATCTACCACAGGACTAAACCAAGGGGCGACATCTGGTTTGGAAAAATGAAGCCCATCCAGAATCTATTAGAGGCTGCTGCAGAGAGACAGGAAGTCACACACACATACACCAAAACAAAAAAACAAACAGACTTTTACAGCATTAAAACATATTTACGACTAATTAAGACTTCAAGGGAAGCTCAGCTTCCCCTCAAATGTCCCCTAAAAAGTGTTGATATGTCCTGCTGTGTGTACATTTCATTGCCTAAATATGCGCTAGAATACCTTCATCTTTTGTTCTGAATCAGCTACTTATCACAGGTAACTGGTGCCACTTCCTTCTCATTCATCCCCGCAGCGTATGAGCGCTTTAACACAGTCGGACGCTGAGCGTCTTCAGACTTCAACAGTGTAGGGTAGAGTGGGTTGTTCCACTGTGGAAACTGGACGCTCATTGGATAAACGCTGGGCTTTGTCCCGCCCATCGGACGCTCAGCGTCTCTGGGGGTCTATGAGGCAGTGGGCTGGCCTGGACGCTCAGCTTCTGCATGATGATTGGATGATCTTTCTGAGGCTGAATCCCTTTTTGATTGACAGTGAAACGAGCCAATCAGCGATCTTGAAGTAAAACTCTCTACCGGAGACTTTCGAACTTCTACATTCAGTTGTTCTGGACTGATCCGGAGGTGTAAAATCTCTGGGAAAGACACCTAGTTGGTACGACAGGGTCACAGATCATTTCCTTGAAAAGAAACGGAGGGTAGAATTGACGTTTAAATAAATAAACAAATTTATGATGTAGGCCAGAAAAAATTGAGCTTCCCCTCCTTGACTGACCAGCAGCCGCCACTGATTAAAAGATTATTTTTATTATTATTTTATTTTAAACAGTCTGTGTACTTTGCTAACACCGTTTAAAATACATTTATATATTTTTTACACCAATTCCTCTTCTCTGCCGAGTTTGGCCGCACTTTTACTCCAGGAGTTCTTCATCACACAGTTATCACGCTGATCTTTGAGTGATGAATCATATAAAAGCCTTTTTTTTTTTGTACTCTGGATGCCAGAAGCTCCTGTTAGTCCGTACGTCTCTGTGCAGAAGTTAGCAATCTTCAGATATAGTCACTTGAAAAAGGAGCGACGAGGGAGGGAGGCTGCTAAAATGACGTCGTGGATGCATCAAGCACAAACCAACCTTCAGTCAGGATCAAATACATTTCATAACATTAGATTATTTGGACCGTAATATATAACAGTAGCACTGAGATGGAGATGAAAATCCCAGATCGCACCTTGTTTCTGAACTCAAACTCTTTCCCGTCCTCGGTGCCAGAAGGAAGCAGCTTCCAGAGTGATAACAGGAAATCATGAAGCCAGCAGTCGTTCATTTCCTGTTCCTCTTTGTGTGCAAACCAGTGCTTTAAACAGCTAACTAGAACTGTCCAAGGTGAGGTATTACACTGGAAGTGTGCACCGCCATATTGTTAAACCACATTACGTCTGACCCGAGGAGAGAAGGTGAGATTATCTCAATGCTATTGTCTTACATTTGGAGTACAGCCGAGGGTTTAATCAAATCTGGAAGCAATCAATGCAGCCGCTCTGATGGACACTTTCCTTGCCCTTGGAACCCAAGGAGTGTTCAGAAACGATACCACCGGCAAAAAAAAGAGTCACTTCGGATACATCATCGTGGAGAATGAGATTAACCTCCCATCCTCCGCCCACTGGGATATCTAATGTCGCCGGGCTTATCTTCAAAGCATTCAATCAACCTCCAAGAGCCGAGTCTATAAACACCTTGCAGTCCTTTGTTCCTCTTCCCAGCCTCCACAAAACTTGTTTGTACACCCAGAAACTTTTCATTGTTTCTCGTCTGTGCTCTCCTTTCTTTTCCCCCTCTCTCTCTCTCTCTCTCTTTCTCTCTCTCTCTCTCTGCAACGATTAAGTTAACCTGCTGTGCTGGTGGGTGTGTTATTGTGCATGCACAAGAGAGAAAAACAGAGACAGAGGGTGAATCAGAATATGTGACAGTGGAGCAGCGTGTGCATGCACTGCGCTGTGCTGCGTGGTTGGAAGTATCAGGACAGGAAGCCCCGTGGCTGGACTGGAAAGCGCCCCGAAAACAGCTCATCTATTATTAAGAGCTTTTCCTATTTCCCTGTTTTCTTTGTAGGTTTTCTAGCCAGGCAGATAAAAGGATGGAGACATGTGGGCGATCTCAGCAAATATCTATTAAGATGAACTGATTTGATCTGGGATTAACAGATAAAACATGGCAGCGAAAAATGAACACACATGTGCAAAGTCCTCAACACATGCGGAAGGAAAACGTAAGAGGAGGCATTTTATTTTTGTTGGGGAGCTCAGGAATTAATTATTAAAAAGAAATTTGGTCCACTGTCCTGATACACATCCTGGAGGTAACACGATCTTTCCATTTTCAATTACATCTTTGCTGTACTCAATAATCCTGAACATCCCCGGGCTTTGTCCTGTCCTCGCTGCTCTGCAGATATGAACTCTGAGAGCTCTGCAGCTTTTTCTGCAAACTAAAGATTATTTTTTTAATGCTTTAACAACTGGATTTATATCCTTACTTGAACGGCCATCGCTTTACAAACTCATTGAAAAAAAAAAAAAAAAAAAGAAAGAAAAAGTCTGAGAGATGACCTACATGCATCTGTGCACATCAATCTGCAGGTCGGGGTCCCTTAAACCAAAATGTCCTCGGGGTTATTTCTTACTCAGACTCATATCTCAGGCTTGGTTCGGCTTCGCAAAAGAGACGAATTAATGCAAAGACAGGAGTGTTTCCAGGAGCTGGAGAAAGAACTCACACTTCTGTTATATTCTGTCTTTAATGCATGACTGAAATGGTCATTCAAGGTGAAGATAGCTCTCAAATTTGACATTTTTTCGATCGGGATTGTGCGTTTTAAAGACAAAATACCAAACCTGTGTCCTTGATTAACACTGGTTTTATTTCAACAAAGAAACAACACTGTCAGATTTGAAAAAGTCAGAAGTTGAGAGCATAAAGTTGGAGAAAATGCTGCCTGTCCTTGACAGAGCAGGAAAATACATTCCTGCCCCAGCTGCAGGTAAATTCAGCGGGAACAAGTGTATCAAATTGCTTATTGTTGTGGGAGGTTTGTGCATTCACTGGAGAGTCCTTCAAACCCGGCATTACACACAAAGGCCTTAATGTCATAATACAAAATCCCTGACAAGAATTTCAGTCCAACGTGCAGAATGTGACAAGAGGCGCCTTATCTGTCCTCCGCAGTCTCGTTTCTAATTTCTTATTCAGCATTTGCATTTTACAAGTAGGTTTTTGCTGATCTGTGTAACCTTTGGCGTGGGGCGAGATCAGTGGCACTTGAAGCTGCACGCCGTGAATGGCTCTGAGCTGAAGTAACCGGGTGTGATAACTTTTGCCTGGCAGATAAACACTGCGGCTTTCCTATTTAGCATTACAATGAATACGCTCTTGGGTGCCAATGTTCTTTTATGTGCCCTTACTCCGTATGAGGCCCTGTCCTTTTTTTTTTTTTTTTTTTTTTTTTTACAACACAACAGCAATCAGATGTTTTTCATTCAGCTGTGGAGCACTTGTGCTCGAAAGACGCTGAAATGCAGATAAAAATAGAAGAACAACAGGAGGAGAATGTCTTTCCCCTCTTAAAACACACACTTATCCAGACTCAGCCGCCATCAGACTGTATCATGTGCTGATGTGGCGCCGCACACAAAGACGTTTGATGCATTATATATAAAAAGTACAGTTGGGTGACAGTCAGGGTGCTGAGTCTAATATCAAAGGCTTAATACCAGTCTGGAAAGCAGATTAAATAAGATTTCTACCCTTTATATGAGCGCAGAGTGCCTTCTCCCCAAAGATTTAGATTTAATCTCCTTTAACCCTTTAAACTCTGAGTGGAACACGTCTCTGCCACTGGAGCATCTTCAACTGGTGCTCCTGTCACAGGCTGCCAATGGCATCGTCCAAAATCAGACCAATCGTAGCCTGAGCTCCATTTTTAAACAGCCTTCAGATTTCATCTTACAGTGTATTAATTATGTCACTGAAATGACTCCCTGTGCAGCGGCTCCCTGTAGCTTTAAAAAAATATCATAAACAAACAGAAGTTTTATTTTTATTACAGGGGAAATTGATGATTAACGACATTAATACAAAATGAAATCATGATTTAGCATTTTGTTGAAGTAAATGTATTGAATTGAATTGAATTATGCTTTTATTTCAAACGTGTGTGAGTATCACAAGAAAGTAAAATAGAAAAAGAAATAAAAATAAATAAATCAAATAAAAATAACAACAAAAAAAAAAAAAAAAAAAAAAAACATTTGAAAAAAGAAACAAAGTTAATAATAGAAACCCAACATGTCCGAAAAGGAGTAGGATGAAGCATAAGCTTATTTAACCCCTTCCTTACTCAAATAATGTCACCAATTAAGGAAACTCACATATTCACATAACACATTTACAAAAGTAGAAAATAATAGAGTAATTAAACAAATACATAAACCAAACACACATATTTACATAATATACATTTGCAAAATAAATAAAAAGTAAATAAACAATGTGCATCATATCTCGCAACGAAGCCTCCTACCTCTCTACGTCACCTCCTACAACATCAACAGCCCTCCAGCTTCCACCGGTAAAATAAGTTAATCTACAAAAAAGACAAATATGGAGGAAAACCGAGATTTGAATCTAACAGCCAACATGTCGACTCACATGTTTGATATGCAGCATGAAATTAGCAAACAACAAATGATGTCATCAAATTCAAGTATTGCTTTTGTAGTTCTGCAATTTCATAAATTCAGAAATTGTCCTGTTTAGATGATTATTCAACAGACTTTTATTCACCGTTGTCTGATTGAATGGGAATGGCTAAATGCACTGTGATTGGCTCATCATGTCTGAGGGCGTGGCCTCGCCGTAGGTCAGCTGAGGGACAGGTGAGGTTTGGTTTGATGAGTCTGTAATGACAGAGACGGTTCTCGTAGCCTGATGGAGCACAGGATGAGAGGCAGCGATGAGGAGCTTCTGTGATTGGCTGACGGACACACTCACAGTTAACCCTACGATGACCTTATAGCACGGAAGCTGGAGCACCTGAGGGGGAATCCAGCATGCATAGGAAGAACATGCTAATTCCACACAGCTGGGAATTGAACCATGCACATTTTGCTGGGGGGCAACCCCTGCACCAGCATGCACCACCACACAGCACCTGTTTTTAAAGGGTCGATGATAATACTACGTAAAAAAAAAAATGTCTCAGTGCAACTTTTCAGTGCAGCAGAAAGCTTCTGTGGACATGCACACTCATTACGGGTGCTCAGAAAGTCAGTGTTTCAAACCCAGCTTAATGGCATAATGGCCCTGCTTCATTGTTAAACAGCCAGAGCTCTTGTTATCTGTGCCCCGGAGGAGCAAACTGGACTCTTCCAGACTGGGTGAAAATGTCAGCTGAATATACAAAACGCACATTTACATTAATGTGACCTTTTTTTTTTTTTTTTTTTTTTTTTTTTGCTAGCGTTGGATTTAACAGGAAAATTAAAGCAGACCATTTGAGGTCAGATTTATACTGTGTATGTGGATGCATATTTTAACTGTTAAAGCAATTTTCTGGCTGACTCTGTGTCAGGTCAGCACTCCTCATCTCTTTGCCCTTTCCTGTTGTAAGCATTGTTTCCCTAATCTAAAGGGATGAGGATTAAGGGTATTTTGTCAGCCGGGCTATCCATGTCTGCCTGTCCCGAGGCTGCGAGCCGCCATCACACGAGTTCATTCTGTTTACCCTTGTCATCCGCAGGAATATTAATCTTTCGGCGTGCTGTCCGACCAAACGGCTTTGGCTCTTCATATTCAGACAAATCCTACAACTGTCCCATATCGCAGATTGAACCGACAGTTGCTGAATGTTTGAGGATCCAGTTTTGGACGGGGCGGACGTGAAAAATTCCAAGAAAACAGGGTTTGTTGACAACTGGATAAATGGACAAATTCAACCTTCTCCTTGCTTTCACTGTGGAGGATGAAAAAGAAAGCTGCTGAAAACTGAAACTGAGAGGAAAACCAATCCAGCAACAAGACAAGAATCAGAGGGCTCAGGCCTCCAGCTTGATGTGAACCGTAAGAATGAGAATCTGACGTTGTTTGGCCCAAACTTCAGTATCTGTGTGTTATGATTGATCCTAATCTCTCTTTCAAAGCTCACGCTAAGAACGTGTGGTCAAATTCAGCCCAGTCAGTTTGAAATATATTAGAAATGCATGAACTTTTAATGCTGCCAAGCTGTTTATGGATGTCATGATTATGTCACATCTAACATACTGTATGACAAGCTGGGGTCAAACTCGCAGCCTGTCATTAAAGCCATTAGCCACTCTCTACAAGTAAACCCTCAAAGTGCTGGACCAGGAGCTTCACAGTCCACATCACTGTTACCCCTTTTCGACCAAGCTGGTTCCAGGGCTGGTTTGGAGCTAGAGCCAGACGTAGCACCAGTTCTTTGGTTTTCCACAGACTAAGCACCGGCTGCTGGCTCTCAAAACCGGTGCTTGGCAAGCACCCACTCTTTGGTGGGCCAGCAGAAAGAACCACGTTACGGGCTTATGTCAGGGGGTGGGGGCGGGATTATTGACCAACCAAAGCAGAGTCAAAACCATAGACTGTATAATTAATGGACGTAGTCTCCGCGACGTCACCCGTCTGTTCCTGAAACGGACTTTTGAAGCAAAACGGTCGGCGCGGCCATATTGGAAATGAGGCGTGCTGTGGGTCTCCACAGTAACAACCATAGGGCGCTCCACAGTCACGTGATCTGAGCTGTGCCTCTGATTGGACGAACTGGCGAGCTTGATATTGTGGACACTGCTGAATTAGAAAAAAATTCACCCCCCCTACAGTGCGTGCTGTTAGCGAAATTAGCGATTCAGACAGCAGACATTCTTTGTACCAGGCTGTAAATGTGCTAATTTTGGCCGTGAAAACTGCTTTTTTTTTTGGCTTGGTGTGTTTGTGACTTCCGGTACTTCCGGAGCCAGCCTCAAGCGGACACTCGAGGAACAGCAGACTTTAGCACTTCCGCATTGCCTCATATTTTCAGACCGGAGGTTGCCGCTTGGTCAAAACACGAAAGAGAGCCATTTTTAAAAGGACGAGGTTGGGGTAAGAGAGAAACAGAAGAAGAAGAAAAGTAAAACAATGGATTTCAAAGCAAAACAGCATGGCCGGCACCCGTTTGTGGGAAAGTAAACGGTTCTTAACCAGTTCGCACTTGAACCAACTGTGAACCGGCTCTAGCACCAGCCCTGGAACCAGCTTGGTCGAAAAGGGGTATGTGTGATATTAAATAACAGTGAAATACTGAGCTGAGGAGATCCAATCGAACACAAAAACATCAGCCTGCTCTGCAAAATCCTGCACAGCACGGCTCCTCACAGCACCACACCAGGAGACCTTCTGATTCCATCCAGGTAGAGCTCCTGATTGATGATTTGGATGTGACATGACAAATAAAACCCTCTATTAAAACCAAACACTGGTTTAATCATGACAGAATAATCACTCGAAGCAGGAGATACAGATATGAAACGGTCAACTGAACTGAAAGGTCACCTTAAAATATTCATTTACAGAAGCGGAAGGAGACCTTGGTAAGAGGATCCCTGACTCGTTCTTAGATATAAATCATCAATAAGTCAGTGATCCAGCTTGGAGCCAGACCTGTTAGTGTTTTCAGTCGACTCCTGAACGCTTCCTTATTTTGGTCCTGTGAGCACATTTATCACATCAGCGTGGAGACCGAGCCCATATCCTTCATCATGACAGATTTCTTCTTCCACGAGCGTTGCCCACCGCGCTCGGGTAGCTCTGACACCTGCACAGAGAAGCACCGAGAGGAGAATGTAGGCCATGCCAATTTGCCTCTGGAAATTGAATTCAAACAGTGGTCGACAGTCCTTTCATTAATTCATTGTGTGGTAATTGGTTACTTTGATGAATAATGGAAGAACATGCACACTTGAACATGTCAGTCATCCAGGAGCACCGCGCCTGTTTTCATGCCCTCGCTCGGTGTTTGTAATTTAAGCTATAACAAGTTCAACTTCATTTATATTTTATTACAACTTAATTGATGCAATTCTCAAACTACTCTGCAGCTTTTCTTTATCTGTGATTTTACTCTGGAGGGATCTGGATCACCTGACCACGTGCTGGACTCTGCTTGTAGGTAATGAGAAGAAATTTGATTCAGGATGTAATTGGGTGTTAGAAACGAGCGGGGTACGGGAAGTCCTCGTCAGCGCTGCAGCACAGCAGCATTCTGCACACAGAGTGTGTGATAAGCCATTGTTGCTAGGGCACATAAATTAGGCCCTGCAATCACGAAGGACGGATAAGAATGAGCACTTTGCTCAAGAGTGTTAATTGGCAGAGCAAAACTGATTTTAAAAACTGCTTCTGAGCTGGAACACTAAAAGATACAAAGCCAGTCATGTGGAAACTTCTAACACGAGCTCCAAGACGACAGTTTTCTGTCCTTCGACGTGGTTGTTAGTTCAGACACCTTTGGTCGCTGAAGAGGAAACTTGTGCATCGTCCAGTAGTTTGATAACGTGTCATTCGTCTTAATAAATCTCAGCTGTTGATTGTTGTTGAAGTTTTCCGTGTTTGTATTTGGCTCAGTTTGTGGTTTGTTGTAGCCCCACAGAGCTGCCTTGAGGTTGAGCATCAAACCAGCCATTGTTTCCTCCAAACAGTGAAAAACAGGAAGTGGCCCAAGGCTTCAAAATGTGATGGTCTGGATTTGCTTCTGGCGTCATTTCTATGTTGTTGTTTTGTGACCCTTTGCAGTCATGTGACAAAGTCTGGAAAGCACAAAGGTCCGCTCCAGGCACCGGTCAGATTTGATGGATTGGTCTGACAAACAAAAGACTTTCATGCTCTTTTTTTCTAAACTCTGTAAAACCTTTTTCTATTCTTAGAGTCTAAATCTGTCATGGGTTTAACCTTGTACCACGTTTTGAACCTGGGGAAAGTGTCTGAATCAGGTGCTGATTTGTTAGATAGAAACACAGCGATCGCACTGTGATGTGGAACTAAACCAGCAAGCCGAGGTCACCACCAAGGACACTGACAACATCAGAGAGTTCCTTCCCATCACTTGTTCCTCCATTTTTGCTGAGCCAGTCTCTCCCAAATTTTATTAACGGTCATATGAAACTGCTCAGGAGAGCGCTGAGGGTCTGTGGTATAGATCCTCCCTATTCAAGCGTCGACTTACAAGCTTTTAAACTTCTGTATTTTTGCGAGCGGTGGCCAAAATCTCATGAATATTTAACTCTGCATACATGTAGTGATGCATTCAACGCTTACATGTTTTGTTCAACCTGTTTAACTTTGCTTTTCACCTGCAATTTTAACTGTTATAGTTTAGATTTGTTTTATGCTCGAGTGGATTGAATTTGTTTGTTTTTCCATGTCTGTATTTGATGTTTATCTGAATTTTATTCCTGTAAAGCATCTTTGAGTCCTTGAAAACACTATATAAATAAAATGTATTATTATTATTATTATTATTATTATTATTATTATTATTATTATTATTATTATTACTGAACCACTGCAGACGTCTGTTTCCAGATGTGAAGCCTGATAAGAAGGTTAAAGAAACCCGTTAGTGATTATGTAACAAATAAGATACAAAGTACAAAAAACAAGTGTATAAATTATTAACACAAAGTGCCAGAGTGAAAAAGCAAAATACAAAGTTTGTCAGTCAAATACTAAAAACATCGAGCCACATGAGAGTGAGTGGACAGACCAGTGAAAACGGCTGGATATTGATAAAGTTACTCATGCATTACATTATTACTCAAGTGAAAATATTGCACGTATTAAACCCAAGAAATAAACTATTTCCCGTAATGACACAACTGAACTAACAGATGAAATAGGACTGCATCTATTGATACTGAACTCTGTGTTTTGAGTCTGTTCTGATCGTTATGTGTCCTTCCTGCAGTGAAGGAAATATTCAGCATTATTAACTATATTTTGTGCATTAATCAATAATAATTGTGATCATTGCGGGCTTGTATTAATGTGTGTATTTACAGATGGTTGAAAGCTCCTGGAAGGCTACAGATCATCCAGCATGAAGGAAGAATTGACACCATTAATATGAAGGGTTCATTTTAACACTTTAATACATTTATATAATATGTTTATCCATGTGTATAATAACTTTTTTACTTTGCAGCAATAATGGAAGGAAGATGTAAGATGTGTAAGATGTCTGTGTGTGCACTAAAACTTCTTTTTAGGGACACCCCAAAAGATGCTGACAGTGATGGGAAACATGCTGCGCCAGGCTGCACCGAGGAGGACACCGTCCTAGATCAGGAAATGAATGTCTAGGATAGGTGGAGATTCATCTATTTAAAGGTTCAAAGGGCAATGTAGAGGGGTTGGAAGTACCCAAACCTCTTGACTCTGTATTAGAGAGGGAAAGGTAATTCTGAACCCAGAGACTCTGTTCTTCAAGCCACTTCATGTGTTCATGCTGGAAATGGTTAAAGGTAATTAGGAGTCAGATTCATTATTTCAGACAAATTGTTATTTTTGAGGATGAGAAAGGTGACCATTTCCAACATGTCGTGTAAATCTGATTGTGATCCGGTAGGCGTGGGCTTGCAGTTTGGCTTCTAGAATCGCATGTTTTATCTGTGCCACTTCCAAAATGCCTCGAGACCTCCAAACAGGAAGTCAAGCAAAACGATGTTTCCTCACGTCAGTAAAGTTGACCAATGACAACACAGAGCGTCATTTTAAGAGTGTAAACAAAAATGGCAGCAAAGAGAAGAATCAATCGGTGAATCTTTTTTGGTGGTTAGTTAGCTGGCTAACGTTAGCTGGCGTCTTGGGACCACCTGCCTGATGGAACCATGCAAAGAATTCATTTCTGTACGCAGTAGGAAAAGGAGGATGTGACATAATGTCTCAAGGTCGATTTATCTTAACAGAGCTTTGACTGTGAAAGATGATCAGTTAATATAAACAAGAAGCAGAACAGATCTGTGTTGTAAGAACAGAGAGAAATTTTTATCTTCATAAGATGCTGTAATATGAACGAACGTTATAATTGAGGCCACAAGGTCTCACCAGCAGCACCTGATCGACTGAGTCTGAGTCCGGAGGAAAAAATAAAATAAAAATGAAACTTATTGAGAGAAAGTTTGAGTACGAGTAAAACCAAGGTAGCCCTCATCGTCAGTTTTTATTTGCTGGAGTATTTTCCTGAGATAAAATAAAATCAAACATAAAACCCAGCGCTGCTGCACTCTATCTGTTTGGATTGTCAATTTCCACGTGAAAGGGAATATCATCTTCAAAAGCCTTTTCCTTTAATTTAACAAACTGAAAAGCATCACTTTCTCCTCTTTTATGCTTTCCTGGAAGCTCCAGTGTTTTTTACTGCCTTTCAGCCTCTCTACCTACACATAAACAGGAGATGAACCCCTTCTGAGGCACTGGAAACCACTAAGAGATACACCTGAATAGTAAATTACAACACTTAGGCCTGTAAAGCAGTGATTGATTGATGGACTCCAACCGTGTCAAAGTGAGCAAAGCTGTTTTTTCTCCTGGAAACAACATAAAACTGCCTGCTGTGCTGCAGCGCGACTCTTAACGCGCTGCGATAAAAGATGACTTCTTACACGCTCATGAAGTCTAAACTGGTCTCCTTTTTACAAATGTTGACCCTCAAACCGGTTCTGATGTGATATTTTTAGAAGGACTATGCAGATTAGAGTCTTCTGTTTGTTCGTCATGGATCGGGCCCTTACAGATCTGAAAACCTCTCACTGCAGAGTTTAACAATGATGTTTTTTTTAAGTACCATCATTCTTGGGTTATGAAATGATGATATAAAGCCAAACGATGAAGGTCGCTACGTTGGAAATGCTTTCAGTCAACCAAAAAGAGAGAAAGAGGAGAAGCTGAAGCAGCTTTTGAGCCTCTTGACAACAATTACATCATAGCCACCTCAAAGCCAACTCAACCGAGCCTAATTATGCAAATATATGCACAACTTTCAGTCTGAATATCTTCAAAACAGACCAGCCATGACAAAACCCCCTCCTGTGGGTACGAAAGTATTGTAGTACTCAAGTCCAGGACTCAGACTCAAGTCTGACTTGAGTCCGGATATGTTGAACTTGTGACTTGACTCAGACTCCCGTGCTGATACCTCAGACTTCGACTCCATTTCAAGTTCTGACTACATGAGGACTGGAAGGAGGACTCAAGCATGAATGTTTTGTTCATTTTTATTTATTATTTCTTCTGGTTTAAAGTCCTAATAACAGATCAGCTTTCAGGCCACGGGTTTGTTTACCTTTACGCACGTTCACGTGCCGTCTCTTTCAGCAACAGTCTTTGACAAGATGTCAAAGGAGTTGCCACAAGTTGTGTGGTTTGTTTTCAATTTTTGCCTGGAATCACTTATAAAAGCCTTTTTTTCCCTCTGCCTTGCTTGTAGTGATTGTGACATTATTTTCCCCGACTCTCTGTCCGCCATACAGAGCATGCTCACTTACAGTCTGTGTAATTAAGACAATGTTTCTAGTAAAGATTCTTCACTTTCCCTCTTTAAATTACAGAACAGCAGACACTAATGTAAGTTAACTGAAAGTCATATCAAACTTTTCTAACACAGTCAGTCCAGGTTTACACAGCCCGTAATTTGTCGACAAACAGCAGATTTTTCTTATCCTGAACTCAGTCTTGGCTTTTTCATCATATATACTAAAAGTTAGAGACTTAAAGTGAGTTTCCTGTATCCTGCTCTGGGGACTTTTCCAGGACTTGGGGCAAGGTACTGAGGACTCAGGACTTGACCTGAACTCAAGCTATGGTGACTCGACTACAACACTGATGCAAGAATAAAGAAACAAACCACTAGGAGCAAAGTCTGTGTTGCTCCAGACCCTAAAGATGTCAAATTGGACATTTTACATGAATGTTAATGGGAATTCCTCCACTTGCTGCCACCACCTAGTGGAGACTGGAGGAACTGCAGCCAAATGCAGTGAATTTGACATGCTGAAAACAGTGTTGTGCATTAACTGAAAATGTTTCAAAGTGGATTATTTTTATGTTGGTGATCAGTACAACATTCATCTTATCAGGCTTAGCTCTGAGTGTTTGAAACTGTTAGTTTCAGATTCATGTTTTTTCTACCAAAAGCCTGAAAAAAAAAACACCCATCAATCACAAAAGTGTAGTAGAACCAACTCATCTTACACAGCCATCACTTCCACAGAATAACAGTGGTTTCTTTGGATGAGTCAGTTTTTAGTGTCCACTGATCAGAGAGAAGAAAACATCAGTCAAAAGCAGCAGAGAGTACGAAGGCTGCTTCAAGGCCAGAGACTCTGACAGAAACACGCCAACATCAGCAACAAACACATGTTGTACTTTCAACAGAGTAAAAGTCCAGGTTTCATTTCTTTAATCTAGTTTAAAGTACCATATTTTCCACACGATAAATGGCTCCGGACTGTAAGTTGCATCAGTCAAAAAGTGCATCATGAAGAGGTTAAAAACACGATCCAGTCGAGTTATTTACAAATTTATTTAACTAAATCAAAGACAAAGACAGTGTGGTACAGGAGCAGCATATACAGGTACTACCCAGAAAATTAGAATATTCTGAAAAGGTTTGTTGTATTTCTGCAATTCGACTTAAAATGTGGATGTAACATATTCTATAAACAAATAATATGCAAATCAACAGTTTTTATTTCTTTGGATTTTGCTGATCAGGTTTTGCAGCTTAAAAAAAATCTCAAATTCAAAAGCTCAGAAAATTAGAATATTACATAAAGTCAATGTAAAAAAGGATTTTAAATACAAAAATGTGAGGCCTCCAAAACTAAACTCTTGTACCTGTATTTAGTACTTGGTTGGGCCCCTTTTGCCTGAATTTTGCCAGTTTTCTCTTGACGATGCCCCTCAGATTTTCAGTGGGGTTCAGGTGTGTTTTTCCCACCTTGTGGAGAGAGTCAATGATAGTTTTCTGCACAGCTGTCAGACCAGCAGTCTTCCTCATGTCTGAACTCTTCTGAGCCGACCCAAGACAGACTTTTTAAAGGCTCAGGACCCTTTTGCAGGTCTTTAGGATTACTCGCCTGACTAGAATTTGACTCTTTGAACCTACAAAACTGAAGTTTTTCACAGTATTCTAATTTTCTGAGTTTGTTGGTTTGTGGTTTTAATAAGCTGAAAATCTTAATCAGCAAAGTTACAAAAAGGAACTGCTTGAGATGTGTCAATTTGCGTCTAATGCCTCAATAAAATTTGTTGGTTTTATCTTTTATGTTAAATTGCCAAAATAAAACAACTTTTACTTGATATCCTAATTTTTCGGGTAGTACCTGTAGTCGTCACAAGCCCACAGGCCGAACTGTAAATCTTTACTCCTTGGTTCATGTCAGTCAGTGTGAGTTAACACTTTAGTTAACACTGAATTATATCGAAATTTGATATATAAGTTGCAGGACCAGGCCAGAAATTGCAGTGTTTTTTATTTTTTTTATAAGGATGGAGGTTAGCCTGGCATCCACAGACCCATCAGCTGGATCAGCGTCACTGTTCTGCTCCTGTGAATGTCTCTGGAGAGTAACAGAACCAAAACATTCAGCTAAAGTATTTCCCACCAGAAAACTGACGAATGAAGCAAAAAAGGAACAAGACGAACGACGATCGGATTGCAGAAAAATAAGGCGTCGAGCTATAAAAACATACGTGACATGTACAAATTCTACTTCTGAGAAACTCCCACCTCGCTTCAACTCTCCCAATCAACTGGTCGCCTCCATAACGCAGCAGACAGGAAGTGAAGTCAGCTCATTGTGACCTTAACGATGTGTTCCTGGATGCCCTCTGGGGCTCTGATCGGGGCTGATTGCACCTGGGAGCAATTAAAACTGATGAGGTTAAGTGTTGTTGACCTGTTGCCTCTTCGACTCGGGTCAGTGATGGATGACTGTCGGACTTGTGTCCTGAAATCTTTGGAGACACTTTTGTTTTCTTGAGTTTATCCTCGTGATACGGTGCTGGGAAGGTTGAATCAAGTATTTTGAATCCTGAAACTATAATTCATAATCACCTGCACTCATGACACCAGTGCATGTTGTTTAAGCTATAATGCATGCATATAAAATGTGCTAAACGTGTGTTAACACTGCATGAATTCATTGTTATGTGTGAGGAGTGTGATTTAATGCAAACTAATCAAACATTTTAAAGGCAGGAGGCCAAATTAGCAGGATGCTGGTGTTTACGAAGCAGATTTTACAAAGAAACCATAGTGTGTGATTGTCGACTGGGGTTTGGTGTTTATGGAAGCTCATGTATAGAAACATTCAGTATATTTACAGACTTTAAAAGCCTGCAGTATAATTGCTCTCTCCCCTGCGGTGACAGCACTGTATCCTGCACTGTATTTGCTCCTGCTCTTTATTCCCCCTGTTTATTTTCTCCTGTGTTGTGCAGAGGGGTCATCAGAGACTCTGCTGTCAGTCTCTTAGCATCAGATCTCTGCCGTAACACGTCTCTGGCATTCGACGCAGCAGCAGCAGAATTCACAGATGAAACGCTCCTTTGATCAGCGAGTCCTTTGAGTGCGCTCTTTAAACCTCCGCTGCCACTGTGGGCATTCAGGGGGGCATCAGCAGCAGCGGTGCCACAACACTACCATTGTGCCAGGGCTGCTCGGCTGATAAAACTCAGTGTGAGAGTGCACAAACACACCCAGCCCAGCGATCAAACTGCATCCCTCTAATGCCCGGCTGTGCTAAAATCATCTTAAATAACGTCGGACACGAGCAGAATCCCTCCTTGTCCAACATCTTGTTTTGAAGTGCTGCAGTTTGGTACTTGTAATGCTATTCCAGCGCGTTCTTTGCACTTGCATTTTTCATAGACAGCTCCCCCCAAAGGACGCACTGTAGCTTTCAATACACGTCAACATTTTCACTACGAAGAGATGTTGATCTGACTGCCTACATCATCGCTGAAAGCTCCTTGTACCTGGGAATACAGCACGGCAGAGGAATCTGGGAAGGAGGCTGCAGTCAGTCTGGGTTACCCTGACATAAAAATGCTTCTTAGTGCTGCATTTTGCATTTTTTAATAATTTAAAGCGTGGATTCCTCTAAAAAAAAAAAAAAAAAAGAAAGAAACGTGCAAATCGGTGAACGCTTCTGGAGGTTTGACGTTAAACTCCAGGAAGCTGCTGTTAAAGTGGCTTGGATTCCATAAGAAGCCTGCACATTATAATTGCACCTGTTACTTAATTCACTGCCATTTATTTCATAGTTGCTGTTTTCTTTTTATATGCCCGTAAAATCAGATTTATAAGGATGCAGAAAAGGTGACTTCAAACGATCTTTTCTGCAGCTTCAGGAAGCCTGAGATTCACTCATTACAACTGCTGGGGAAATACAAATCTCTGCGAACTCAGAGCAAACATCACCTGCACAGCAAAGATTATTAAAAGTCTAATTATGCATATCAAACACCACAGACGGGACAATTAGAACTGGGAGGCTTCAGGCTGCCGGGAACAGATGGTTTGCCCCGTTTAAAGAAACGACAGACACACGTAACGTGAAAACCTCGATCAGCGTTTTTGAACTTTTTATTCTTTATTGTTTCAGCAGCTTCCCCGCTGATGCTGAATATTTGATCATAGGTGCATGATTAACACATGTGCTTTTTAATGGGCATGTTTCTTCACACAAAGGCAGCGTCGGATTTTATGACACATTTTTACAACTGCAATGACGGTTTAAATATTCGGTGTTATTAAACTTCTGCTGGCTGCATAATAAAAGAGCACACACACACACACACACACACAGGCACAGACACATACGCACACAAACGATCCACAAACGAACAATCTCATGTTTTTCAAGTGTGTGTGTTTCTAGAAATTTCCTAATGACATCCCATGACACCTTAAAAAAAAAACACAGTTGCTAAGTTGTGAAAAAAGGAAAAGAAAGAAAGAAAAAAAAGTCAGAGCTGTGATGGAAAAACTACAAAAGAGAAGCAGCTGCGTTTCTTTACAGAGCTTCAAGTATTACACTCGCATCTGCTCCTTGAACTCCCCGGATAAACACATTTCAGTTTGTAGTTTTAGTTTGACGACGAGATGAAATGTGAAAAATGTGCATTCAGCACTCGTTTATCGCTTCTTTCTAGGTTTCAGTTATTATATCATTCTGTTTTATATATTCTTATTTTAATGTTGGTCTGTACACTTTGCTGCTGTGATGCTGTAAACAATGCTGATGAGTTTTGGAGACAGAAATATCACATGTCATCTAGGAGTCACCAAAAGGGTCTAAACTCCACATTGGAGGGAGATATTAACAGTCTTTGTACCAGCCAAGAGTGTCTGTTGATTCAAGCATTCAGAAGAATGGGCTATTACAGATAAGCTAATGAAGCTAAGCTAACGTTAGCTTAACTAGAGCCCTTTGGACAACAGCTAACAATGATGGACGATCAGCAAAGAACAAAAACTAGAACAAAACAGACAAAAGAGACATGACGAACAACGCAGCTAGGAGCTAACGCTAGGCTAACTTTAGCTAACCATAGAGATGTTAGAGATAACTTTATATTTCTTTACAGCAAAGTGCCGAAATGTTGCCTTACATACGATGCCAGCTGACTTTAAAACAGACGTAAACATCCTTTTTCATCTTTTTTTTTTTTTTTTTTTTTTTTTTTTTTAATTTAACCTTTATTTAACCAGGTAGAAAACCCATTCAGATCCAGATCTCTTTTGCAAGGGTGACCCGGCCGAGAGGTCAGCAGCACACGTCAATACATAAATACATTACAATAATTCAATAATTTTAAACAGACAATACTTTGAGACCAAATTTGAAGGTAAAATGCTAAAGTGACTCACAAAAACAAACAAAACAAGAATATATTATGGAATATAATCAAAAACAAAGTGCTATGGGGGAAAAGTGCTAAAGGTGACTCACAAAACTGGTTCATAAACACAGGCACTGGTCCATGGTCTCTCGTCTGTCATTTAGCATGAGTTGATGTTGTGGTCACAACTTTATCCAAAGACGTCACTTTTCTGGGTCCAGATGTGGTTTAGAGAAGGGTTAAAAACACACCCCGTCAGCCAGCCTCTCTGGATATTTTGTTTCAGAGTTGCATGAACACCATGTGACCATTTTTAAACTTAAAATCTCACAAAAAAACAACTCATAAAACCAAATGAAAACTGACTTTCTGCAACGCATTTCAGTGGACGTCCAGGCAGAGCATGTCAGAGCGTATGGGAATGGATATATGCACTATGATTGGCTCATCATGTTTAAGGGCGGGACTTAGCGATAAGTCAATTGCAATGTAGTAATTTTTGTCTAAAGCGGCACTATTTTTATCGTTTTCACTCATCCTAATTTAGCAGCTGCAGCGGCGGATAACAACACCACGCTGCACGTTTTAAAGGAACATTTCACCACGACAACAACAACTCCTACACGGCTCAGACGACAAGCCAAAAACAATCTGTGTCAGAAAGAATCAAAATATCACAACAACACTTTGAGTTTAAGCGACCACATACAAGCTCGAGGTGCTCGGGGTTGTTTTCAGTGATGGGTCACATGTGCTGGGTGGACTGTCTTCTGCGTACACGACGTCTGTTTTGCAAAGAATCTTGATGCTGAACTTATTTTGCTTTGATTGTGTGTTATAAATAAATAAATATTAAGATAATTGTAAAAATCAAAACCATGAAGAACGCTTGATTGAATTCATAATTCCTTAATAAAGACACTGGAAAAAAAAAAACAGTTGTAAATTGTTAATCTGGACTTCAAAACTCTGGAGCGAAATGATGGAATTTTAAATGTTCAGTCAAAGATGGAATCAGTTATACTGCGTCAATTACTCACAATTTAAAAACATTTTAAAAAGCAGCATTAAAGAATAATATCAAGGCCTTTGTGAATTATATATCTGAAGTGAGAAACTACGCACATTTATCATCTCTGTGGAATAAACAATGGCTTTGAAATGTTTCAGAACTTCGCTCTTTGACTGAAATTCATCAACATGTTTAAAAAAGCAGCAATCAAAACGGGAACATAAAAAAGTTTGAAGCAACAGATGATTGACGGATCCTTAAAAACTTCAATTAACACTGCCGTGCCAAACGACAGAGACTAAAGTTTTTGGAGTCTGCGGGTAACACTCACTTAATTAAGGTTAATTAACTCCAACCTACTTTAACATTAATCACAAAGCTTTTAATTTTACTTTTTTTTTGCTCCTAATTTGTTTTAAATTAGGAGAGCATGCTTGAAAAGTTAGAGACTGCTGACTGAATACGGGCCCTGCTTCAGCAGCAGCATCAGTAAATAAACACACGAGGCACAGATGAGGTCTGAAAGGAGCTGAATCATGACCTCTGATTGGTTAAAAACTAAAACTAAAAATAAACAACTTTTCGTTCCAGGCTGGGGTTTTTATTTATTTTCTTATTTGTCTCTGTGGTGCAGTTTTTCTGCACAGGTTTGGAGTCGCTGTATGTCTGAGTCTCATTACAGAGCAGGGAGAGGAAAGAGGACACACACACACACACACACAGACACACACACAGATGTATACAGGAGCAGACCTGCAGATGTCCAGGACTGAGCAGTCATATAGCTAACACTTTGTGACTTGTGCAGAGCTCCTGACTCACCTTGCTGCCAGCGCACCGCAGAGAAACGGCGCAGGAACATTTCACATTCAGGAGCCGTGAGCAGGTCCAGCTTGGCACCTGAGCCAGGACCACTTTCACATTCAGTTAGCTCACTTCTTCTGTGACTACTTAGCACTACATATTCTCAACACAGCCAGAGTAATGACAGCGCGCTAGAATGACAACTGAGCATGCAGCCACACACACACACAGAGTCTCTCTAACTCTTACCTGCACATACATGAGACGCTCTCTCTCTCTCTCTCTCACACACACACACACACACACACACAGAGTGAGACACTGATATGCACAGAAAGGAGCTGTTGGGGGGAGCTTTACCAGAGAGACTTGGACTCATTGATCTCCTCAGGAGGGGGTGGGGTTGGGGGGTTAGTGGAGATCAATCTCCTTTCACAACAGTGACCCCTGGTGGAGGATCAAAGCCCCCTAACAACAAAGACTTCACTGCATTTCCCCCTTTTGATAAAAGGCATCCAGTGACAGTGATACACCTCCAACCTTTAACGTCTCACTCAGACAAAACATCCCGATATTTAGATTTCCAGATGAGAATGTAAACAGAAGAATGGGAGGGAGAAGCATTCTATCGACGTGCAGGCTGTAGAGAAATTTAAGAGAGAGTATCATCTCTGGAAACGCCTCGACTTAAAAAAGGGTGCAGAGTGATTCTGCATGACTGAACTGGGCAGAGTGAGGCGAAAAGCTGCTGTCAACCCATGCAATATTGAGTGTGAAAATCCTGTTTCTCCCTCCGTGCACCTCCCACACCTTTCCCCCCGTGTACCCCAGTTAAGACAAAGAAGTCCTGGACTCATCCATTCATGCATCAGGATCAGCTGCAGAAACACTTTCAACCATCAAACATGCAATTTTATTTATTTGTTTTAAACACCATGGAAGGTATTTTTTTTATTGTTTCGATTAAAAAGAAAGTAAATAAAACACAAAAATGCAACAAGGATGAAAATACAGAAATCTTACATGAGCAGCTGCCTTTGATAACCCGACCTCAGCTGCACTCTCATTGTGATGATCCGTTACATCCATCCTTATCAATCGAATGCATGTAGTAACACATGCAGACAGATTCTATATTTATTGATTCATACATATTCTACACACATCTTTTCATCTGACTGGTATTGATCGCTTGTAAGTCTGATGATGCAGCATCACTCTCTTGTGGAAATACGCAGAATAAACTGACCTGGTTCTTCATTTTTAATGTGATCATGTCAAAAATATGTTCTATAAACTGAAGACAACATTTTATTTCCAACATTTTTTATAATCAGGGGAAAGGTCAGGATCTTCCCGATGTGGCGTCAATCACCGCAACACCGTGCAGCTGCAGTGTTTACATATCGACCCAAAATAAACACATTAGTCGTTTTTAGTTACATGCTATTTTATCCTTTTTGGCACACCGTAGTTTTGCTGCTGCAGAGTCTTCCTGATTCCCGCTGCTGCTGTGATGGATTTTTTGTTAAGTTATTTTTGGGTTTATTTGTAGAGGACAGGGAAAAGATATCAGGGGAAAGATGTGGAATAGGGGCCGCCCTCTATATTGACATGTAACTTAACCACTATGCCTTAAACATGTGCTTTTGGATGGTGAATTTCACTTAAAAAATCACAAATTCGTGAACTCTGAAATTGAGTTACCTCCTCTTAACTGAGCCTCTATTAGCAGCTGATCAGACTGATGTCAGTCTAGGCACGTACTCCGCTATAGAACACAAATTCAAACAGCTTCCTAACCTTGTCACTCATGACTCATCTGTAAGATTAAAATAACACAACTCATGTCGGGGACATAATTCGAATTTACAGATACGGGTGAGAAATGTTTTAAAATAAAGGAACTTTAAACACATGCTCAAAGGTCAGATTCATGACCATTAACTCTTAAAATTCTCAAATTATCTGGGATTAAAAAATCTTTAGATTCAAAGAGAGGAAGACAGTTTGACTCCAGCCTTTGACTCTCTTCTCAGAGTCATTTTCACTCTTTTCAGCCAGAGTTTCCTCTTTCTGAGTCACTTTATACAAAGTTTAATGGTTATAAAAATATCGTCTGCAGGTTTCATAAAAGTCAGTTCAGAGAGCTTTTATTTTGACGTGTCTGTTTGGATTTCTATAAAATTAAATGGGTAAACTTTTTTCTGTGCACACAAAGAGCCAGACGCCGAGGCAGCCTCCCTCCTCGTATTAAATCAGACTCCATTTCATTCCACCATCTTAATCTCACAGTCTGAACATCACATGCAAATGAACGCGTCGTATGTTTCCTATTTGCTGTTTCATTTATATTAATAGGATGCCTGTGATCATCGCGGTCCTTAGGCCGGCATTTCTCCTCTTTTCTTTCATCACATTGATCCCCCTGCTGCGTACGGGCCTCATGACCACATGTATAATGCATGGGCCTGGACTTATAAATATATCAAACAATATCAATAAATAAAATGTAACCTGCCATCCTGGGTAATGTGTGAATTTAACTGCTGACTGGGACTTCTTGGTCAGCTTGAGTCGAACAAAAATATCATATATCAGAAATTCACCCGAAGGCAGGAACCAATGGCTGACAGGTGTGGTCAGAGAAGAGAGAGCTGTGTGAGCTGTGCCGTCCTTATTGTTTCTTCATTTTACTGACAGACTCTAAAGTTTGATCAGATCACTGCAGAATAACTGCTGCATGTGGGCTGGAACGAACATCATCACAAACAGATTAACCTGTGGTTTAGCCTTTAGCTTGTGTTTTAGCCTTTAGTTTATGGTTCAGCCTTTAGCTCATGGTTTAGCCTTCAACGTGTTTTAGCCTTTGGCTAGTGGTTAAGCCTTTAGCTCATGTTTTAGCCTTTAGCTCCTGGTTTAGCCTTTGACTTGTGTTTTAGCCTTTAGCTTGTTATTTAGCCTTTAGCCGTGGTTTAGCCTTTAACTCATGGTTTAGCCTTTGACTTGTATTTTAGCCTTAAGCTTGTGGACTAGCCTTTAGCTCGTGGTTTAGCCTTAAGCTCGTGGTTTAGCCTTTAGCTCGTGGTTTAGCCTTCAGCATGTGTTTCAGCCTTTGGCTCGTGGTTTAGACTTTAGCTCGTGTTTTAGCTTTTAGCCCGTGGTTTAGCCTTTAACTCATGGTTTAGCCTTTAGCTCATGGTTAAGCCTTAATCTTGTGGTTTAGCCTTCAACATGTGTTTCAGCCTTTAGCGCGTGGTTTAGCCTTTAGCTCGTGGTTTAGCCTTCAACATGTGTTTCAGCCTTTGGCTCGTGGTTTAGCCTTTAGCTCGTATTTTAGCTTTTAGCCCGTGGTTTAGCCTTTAACTCATGGTTTAGCCTTTAGCTCGTGGTTTAGCCTTTCGCTTGTGGTTTAGCATTTAGCTTGTGGTTTAGCATTTAGCTTGTGGTTTAGCCTTTAACTCTTGTTTTAGCCTTTGACTTGTGTTTTAGCCCTTAACACATGTTTTAGCCTTAAGCTTGTGGTTTAGCCTTTAGCTCATGTTTTAGCTTTTAGCTTGTGGTTTAGCCTTTAACTCTTGTTTTAGCCTTTGGCTCGTGGTTTAGCCTTGAGCTTGTGGTTTAGCCTTCAGCTTGTGTTTTAGCCAATAGCTCGTGCTCCATCTCTCTCCTGTTTAGGCAGATATCTAGAGGAGAGACCCAAGGCTCAAAGACAGAAATAGACCGGGACTCAAACTGTTTACAGATGATGTTTTGGTTCCATTTGGGGTCTTGGACTTCATTGTAATAACAAAGTTGTATTCTTTGGTTATGCCTGATGAAAATCATCGCCACAGCTTCAAAAGGACTCAAAGCGTCATACTCGTGGATTTTTCTTTGAGAGGTCGTGACTCATTCGAAGCATCCAAACAGTGGGAACGTGGAGGGTCTCCCAGTACCAGCACCACTGATATCCAGCTCATCACAGCACTCTCGATCTTGCATCATGCTTTACATTTTCAATGCTTGCAGCGTTTTCACACTTTCAGATGCTTGATATCTACTGGCCCATGTATCTCTCCCATTCCAGCCTGCCAGCACTACAGTATCCATCTCCATTACATGGTCACAGATGGATAACAAGGCCAGGCCTGGCACTGCTCTCAGAGTGGTGCTGCTCCTCTGAGAATACACCCCTGCCATCGTATTCAAATGGACTCTCTGCTGGCTGTCCCCCCCACACACAGACACACACGGACACACACACGAAATGGCAGATAGGAGGGAGATATGTGGGAGGAAGAGTGGGAGAGGAGGAAGGTGCTGGGGTGAGACCGAGGTGGGCTGATGAGAAGAGGAGAGTTGTCGTTGTCTCCAGGGGAAACAGGCATGCCAACAGTGAGTCTCTCTGCAGACAGAGGAATTAGATCATTTAGAAATTCAACCCAGCCCCAGTGCACCAACTGCTCCTCTTCTTCTTCTTCATCTTCCCCCCTTCACACCCCCTCCTTGTTTTATGCCCTTATCGAGGCAGGTTGGAAGAAGCTCAGAGACAGGCGTACACGGACGCAGACTACCTCTAAAGTCCTTAAAAGGTAATTGAGCCTTCCAGCCCACACCGCTAATTTGTGCCGCTCTGCCCACTAGCTAGCAGTGTGACAAAAACACAGGGAGGGAAGGCGAGAAAATGACTCCCTCGGACACAATATGTTAATTGGTTCTCTACAACTGACAGCCATAAGAAAGGTTGAGGCTATATAGAGGAGAATTACCAGAAAGGGCATGGTCAGGAAAATGATAATGGTTGGTCCCTGCAGTAAAAAAAATTGCACTGCGAGAGCTACTCTTTCATCCACATCTGCATAACGATAATCTTACAGTGATTTTGTGCAACAATAGAAGCAGTTACGATGAAGTATTATGCAGCGATTGCTAAGAAAGAGATAGGAATAGCAACAATAATAGCTCTGCGACAAAAACAGTGGAGATGTTAGAGGCCAGTGCTTACAGTGGATTAGGGAGGATGGGTGTTTGTGCGTTGGGGGGGGTATATTGTGCAGGTAATTGAAAGATAACTGCGAGACCTCAGAGGAGGCTGCAGGTAAGCGGGAGGTACAGATCCGCCTCTGGCCCTGCTTTAAATTCACCTCAAGGATTTGATTTCTTCAAATGCCAACACTGTTGGAAATGAACTATTTGTCCAGGGTCTGAATTATGAGGAAGACCCTCCCATGAATCACCTTCACTACCTCGGTGGCCTTCAGCGCAGTAATATCCATATCTCTTCACTTTCCTCCAATCAATAATGAGATGACGCCCTTGGAAATGCAGGATAGATGGTTCAAATAGGACATTTCATTTGTTGGGACCACAAAGAACAGAGCCTGTCTGGATCCGATCTGCATGTGTTTTTTTGTCCCTCTTGTTTTGAACCAACACTTTATTAAACGTTAAGAGGTGAGGACGCCTTTCAAACTGATAGAAAAGATTCCAAAAAGTTCATGTTCGTAACTTACAAACTCATTCCAGAATACAACAAGTGCTTGAAAAGCAGGATTTAATCGTACCATTAAGAGTTGACACTTGCAGAAGTTCATAACTTCCCTCCCACCGACTTTGTTGCAATACCGTTGCATCATCAGCGTAAGAAGAAAGTTTACAGAAGTTCTTCTCATATATGAAGGTGAAGAATATGAATACGAACTATAAATTTAAGTGAGCTCACGTGATCTCTTGGGTGTAATGAGGAATGCATGCGTTAACCCTTTAGAGCCTGGGCTACGATTTGCATATTACGTTTTTGATTGGCGGTAGATTTGCAAGTAGATAAAATAGATGGATAATTCTTTATTTCATATAAAATCTGACGAGTTACACTTTCATATTATGTCCTCAACATGTCCCAAAGCGACGTTTCCTTCCACTGACTGGTTTGCAGAAATCCAGTATGCAAACAGTACAGTCCAGACTGCGGTTGTTGACACTTCTTCCTAAGTTGAATACGTCTTCATGTTTGTTTGTTTGAGGGATACAACCATGACATTTTTGTATTTAGAAAAATATGTGTAACACTTTCAATTTTTAAAAAAATTATTGCACTTTTTTACGAACTAATTGTAAAATAAAATATAGAGGATTTGGCTCAGTAACCCATCATAGAAGTTCATTTCACTGCTGGTCAAAGTCACATTCCTCTTCTGATTTTTCTCTAATGTTTGTAGACGATCCAAGATGAAGCATCCTTACAGGAATTACAGCTCACAGTTGCTTAAATGACGTTTGTTTGCTAGCTTAACCTGCTGCCTCTGTAAACAGACTGAAGGGAAGAAGTGAAAGAAATCTACTGGATGGATGAATTAATTAAAAAAAAACACCAACAAAACTCGGTCACTTCAGTTTCCTAGAAGATAAAACATCCTTTATGTGTTCCATGATTGAGATCAAACATGATATTCATTTTTAAAAGTATCAGACACTGGCACTGGATACAGTACGAAACGGTCTTATGTTGTATTTGCTTTTATTTCGATCTTGTTGCCGAGCCCCCGAGGTTGAGAGTTCACATTTCTAACATTACTACCTTTATTGACTTCTGATCTGTACAAGTTCAGGGAGACTTCAATGCAAGACCTCACTTTGTAAAACAAGGTCAGGAATCAATGCTTGGTGTAGAAAAATAAACCACTGACAGCAAAAGAAACAGAGTGTAAAAAGTGGTGGGAACTAACGTGAAGACGGACTAACCAGCAGCAGCAAATCAGCTCTTTTACCGACTCTTTAAAACCATCAACGTCTTAAAATTCAGAGGAAAATGTTTTCTTTTTAAGACAAAGTGTCTCAACTTTTCAGGAATAAAAACAGCGTGGACATGTCTGTCCACGCTCCCGGTGTGAAAGTGTTTGTTGTGTCTCCAGTGTCCCTCTACACCTCCTCTAATTATCACCTCCTTTCCAGACTCCATCATCCAGCTTAGCATCAAGTGTCTCACCTGCTCCGCCGTTGCGTTTTACGTCAGCCCGCCCGAGCTGCCGCAGTGACAACAACAAGTAAGTGTGTCTGAATAATGGTGTGTAGATGTGGGTCACAGTCTCTCTTTATAAGCCAGAGCCCAGGGCCCAAAGTGAACATAATAATGTAGTGTAGCCAGACTCGGGTGCGAGTAAGAAGAGCCCCCTTCAGGCCCACAGTTAATAGAGAGGACTCTGGCTCCCTGCCCCCTCTCCCACCCCCACTGTCTCACCCCCTCAAGCTCCCTCTCTCACACGACCTTCTCTGTCTTTTCTCTCCTCACCATCAATTCATCTCCCTCCATGAAATCTGCAAGCAGGACTCTGTTAAATCAACCACTAGGTGTCAAGGATTCACCCCCTTTTCCTTTTTATTTTTATATTTATTTTTCAATCAGTCTTACAGCAGCTCACATGGATCAGAGTTTCACCGAGTGATGAGCTTACAGCTGTGATCATAATTGATTATATGGACCGACCCTGCTTAGATGAAACCATAACGTATATCTAATTAAACTGATGCATGGATACACACAGATATACGCGGTGTAAAAGCAGGATTTATGGCTGTCCTTGGAGTAATTTGCCATGTATGGAAATTTTAATCAGATGAACCTTTGCTTTCAGTTTAATACCATCTCAATCATCATTTTTAAATCATGTGTTCACGTTCCTCATGTGTTAACTTATCATTAAGTTAAAGAACCAACAGGACACATATTCTTTATATCCATCTTTCTTTTTATCTTTTTATCTGTCCATCAGTCCTTCCATTTATCGAGGTCTCTTTAGATCTACATCTGAGCATCTTTCCATAAACTTCTCCCTCTTTTCACTTCAGTTTTTCATTTAACAGCCCATTCTCTCTCTCTCTCTCTCTCTCTCTCTCTCTCTCTCTGGTTCTCTCATCCATCCATCTTCCTTATCCATAAATCTACCCATCTAGTTCCTATCACTTCATCCAACCTTCTATCTACACATCCATCCATCCATCCATCCATCCATTTTTCATCATCCATCTATCCATCCATCCATCCATCCATCCATTTTTCATCATCCATCCATCCATCCATCAGTCTATTTTTCATAATCCATCCATCCATCCATCCATCCATCCATCCATTTTTCATCATCCATCCATCCATTTTTCATCATCCATCCATCCATCCATCCATCCATCCATCCATCCATCCATTCATTCATCCATCCATCCATCCATTTTTCATCATTCATCCATCCATCCTTCCATCCATCTATTTTTCATCATCATCCATCCATTCATTCATTCATACATCCATTCATTCATCCATCCATCCATCCATCCATCCATCCAACCATCTATTTTTCATCATCCATCCATCCATCCATCCATCCATCCATCCATCCATCCATCCATCCATGTCTTTGCACCTATATTTCTATTCATTATTTAACTTTCATTCAGTCATCCATCCATCCATCAGTCTTTCTACCCATCCATCTGTAGGTCCATTTATCCATCTTTCCATCTTTCTCTTCTTGTTTCTGTTTTTCTTTTCACAGCTCTTTTTATCCATTTTCCCATCCTCTCTCTCTCTCTCTCTCTCTCTCTCTCTCTCTCTCTCCTTCTTTCCTTCCATCTGTCTGTCTGTCCCTTTGTCTAAGCCTCATCACCCCCCTCCCTCATTGAGCCCGTGTATCCCTCCATCTATCTCTCCGTCTGTACATTCATCTTTGTTTGTCAGTCAGCACAGACGGCAGCAGTGGGCTCACTAATATCAGCTGAGCTGTAAAGGCTGTATTCATAGCAGCACTGAATTACAGATGAAAACACATGGCAGCATTACAGTCTTTCTGTACACACTTTACCCCTCACTGTCATTCATTACACACTTTTGTCACCCAGTGTGACAAAAGCTACAACAGGCATCTGAGGCTACGCTTCCTGCATCTCTGCTGCCATCGATGATTCACACCCAACCAGGGGGAAAACAGAGGGTTACTAACTAGGTCCTCCAAGGCACCAGATGTCAGTGATTAATCTTGATGAAGTTGGGACTCTATGTCTCCCTAGCTGTCTCTCTCTGTCTCCCAACCTGGTGCTTAATGACCCTTTCCCTCTGTTTTCTCAGCCCATTTTTTACCCTTTTAGATCATGTGCAATATGGCTTCTTCTTTATGCAGATGAGTGCTGGATGGAGCCGGGGCACTCGTGGCAGGAACTGATTGTCTGCTGCCAAATACAGCAGAATACACACTAATGTAACCATGAATTTAAAACGATAGAGAGCTCAGTTCTTGCTTTTATACATTTCCTCTCTTACAGGAGACGGTTTGATATTTATTCACCAAGGAGTGCAAAAAAAGTGTGTGTGTGTGTTTAAGTCTGCTTGTAATGCTAAGTAGCCAGCTTGTCTGCTGTACCTTTTTCTTTTTTGTGGAAAATCTAAAATACCATAAAAGGTTTAACTCATAGAATGTTGAATAATTTAAGATGTACATGAGATGAAAGCATATTTTTGTGCATATATGGAAATTTTGATTACACACAAATTTATTTAGGGTTTGAAAAATATTTTTTACCATGACTTTCAGTGCTGCTCCTTGGAAATTACTGTCCTGTACGTGAGCCTTGCCTTGCGAATGTCAATTGGTGTAACCAGTGTTTTCTTATATATATATATATATATATATATATATATATATATATATATATATATATATATATATATATATATAAAAATCAGATATTGTGAAAAACAAAAGTTACTCTCCATATGATTCTATCAGTCTGTAACAGAACAATAACAGCCCCCGCTCACTGACCCAGATAAAGCAGCTCTTCACAAAGTTCTGAGATGAAACAAATAAAGGTGTTTCTTTGACTTTGTTCATTTCTCAGACACTGATTTAAGTTTCCAACCGTCCACCAGACATAAAAAAAAAACACACTTTCATCATCTGTATGCTGGGCTGGTGCCTTGCCCAAAGCAAAAGTTGATCTGGCCAATTAAGTTCTGCAAAATTATACCTGTTGGGTATTGGAAGCACAGAATTGTACTGTTGAGTATTATGGGCTGGCGGATAATTGGTGAACTGATCCTGGAATGGCAGACACAAAGGATGACCCAGCATGAAGTCATTCTGCACATGAATCCAAACAACCTGCAGCGGAGTGCGAGATCCTTTCCTCTCCGCCTGGAAGACAAATCCATCAAGACTCTCAGAAACAGCAGCAGCAGCAGCAGCAGGCCACCGGACACACCTGTATGTATATATAATGCATATGTAAACCTGACACTATTCTTAGCTGGCTAAACTAACATTCATAATTCATGAAAACATTGCGTTTACGACACTCAGCAAAACAGAGAATCAGGATGAGTGTCAGAGGTTGAACAATGAAAGGAAGTGTGAACCTCATGGCAGTAAACAGTGAGCGTTTGTTACAGTAGGTCAGATCATTTGTTCCCAATCTGGACCTTCACTTTCTATTCATGATATACATTTCTCCCACATAACCCTGACAGTAACATATTAAAACTGCTCTTTCTTTCACTTTGACAGGACTCTCAAACCCTGAGGAGACAGAAGCTGGGGGAGCTGGGGGGGGATCAGGGGGATGAGATCAAACTGAAGCAGCTTTCAGAGAGTAACAAAAAACACAATGAGACACTGACAGCTTTGGAAGGGAAAAAAAACGAGCTGCGCATTCTCATAAACGCCTGTTTATGATGAAATAAAGACGGATAAGAGACAAACAGAAACATTGATTTCATGCGACGTCGTAAAAATATCAAGGACATTTGCTGAATTTGAGAGTCTCAGACTGTTGTAAGTATTTCTGCAGCTGGTAAACCATAGAAAGCATTTGGACTTGTTTATTCTTGTTTATTATGTTTTGGAGGCTCACAAACAAGCTTCTGGTTGAACTGGATCAATGAACGGGGACATTCAGCAATCACTGTCCACATGGGGGATCAAATCCAGCTTTCACTGCTGACCAGGTGTGCCATTGTCACGTTCTGTTTTCCCATTAAAGAAAAAAAAAAAAAGAACAATTTCTAGAAATTTTTGACTATTTCACTCCCAGCCGTAAGGTTGGTTTAAAAACGAGTTTTTCCACAGAATTAGTTTGTGTACTTCTGCAGCTGTTTATGCATATATGTGGAGTGATGATATTACATTCAATAGAGTATGATATATGATATGACATGATATGATATGATACGATATATGATATATTATTGATATGATACATGATATGACATGATATGATATGATACGATATATGATATGATATGAGATATAATATGATATGATATATGATATAATATGATATGATATGTGATAAGATATAATTTGATGTGATATGATATGATATGATATGATATGATATGATATGATATGATATACATGATATGATATATGATAAACATGATATGATATGATATGATACGATATGATATGATATATGATATGATATATGAAATGATATATGATATAATATGATATGATATGTGATAAGATATTATTTGATATGATATGATATATGATGTGATATGATATGATTTGATATGATTTGATATAATTTGATTTGATATGATATGATATGATATGATATATGATATGATATGATATACATGATATGATATGATATGATATGATATGATATGATATGATATGATATGATACGATACAATATGATATGATATATGATATGATATGATATATGATATGACATGATATATGATATGACATGAGATATAATATGATATGACATATGATATAATATGATATGATATTTGATATGATATATGATGTGATATGATATGATTTGATATAATTTGATTTGATATGATATGATATGATATATGATATGATATGATATACATCATATGATATGATATGATATGATATGATATGATATGATATGATATGATGATACCGTAGGGTAAAATAACATACAGTCAAATATAACCTGAAATAAAGGCTGACATAAAATAAATGTTTCAGTAAGGATGTGACACAGTTCACTGAAGCATGAACTAAGCCGAAGCTCCACCCAGTCTGTGTTTGGTTTGACTCTGGTCATCTGCACTTGAGCTGACAAGTTTCAGTCTTAGTTAAATGTCTGTTTACACTGATTCTGCTGTTTTGTTTCTGCTACATCAACAGATACACAAGACCTTCATTCCTGCAAAATGCTGCAGAAAGGCGGCTCAACTGACACGGGTCAGATCGAGGGGGACAGGAAGTCAGACAGTCAGAGAAGTTGCTCTGTGTTGACACCAGATTTTACTCAACTCCATCAACAAACTGCATCATGAGAGGAGCTGGGCCTGGAGTCAAAGGATGAGATGTTTCCTGAGGCTGATGAAGGCAGCATGGATGAGTAGTCACAGACCTGACTGGGATCCGTCAGAAGTGTGTCGTGAATTGTGCTTCCTGTTTTTGGTAGGGAAGTTTCCCCTTTGCAGCCTCATACTCTTAGTTGTCTTAATATCAACATTAAACTATCAACAAGTATTAAAGACTATAAATCGAGTATTAAAGTGAACCACCCTCCTGCACGTGTCCTGCCGCTGTGAGTGTAAATTCAGCTCTCTGTCTGTAACACTTACTCCGGTCTGTGTCTGTATAACATTCATATAATTACAATCAGAACCAGGATAGAGAAGCTTGGATCATAATAACATCCTTCAGAAATCAATTTCAATTTCTCCATGCATGTTTGCAACACATGGGTCGATAGTGTTAGGCTTAAATGAATCTCAGAAATACTATTAGAACAGAGCATGTACCATCTCCATCCCTCTCATGGTGAATCTTACATCACTGGGGGAGAAACTGGGAAATGAACTGTTGTGATTTTTTTTTTCATTATCAGAAAAAGCAAAAAAAAAAAAAAAAAAAATCCACTGATTGGAAAATGAAGACAGACATTACCACTGATACATGGAGCTCACGTGTGACATGGTTTCTCCGAAGAGTTCCAGACGTGGAGTGCAATTAGGAGAGTGATTAAGGTTCATCATTGACTGAAGGTAACCACAGCGTGACAAGTGATCCAGTAACATCAACCCAATCAAACCCATTACACTCACACACAGGGGCAGATTGTGCTATATGAGAAAACGACGCGCTAACGTGAACTCATCAACACACACTGCACTGACACACACACACATACACGTCTGGTCAGCTGTAGTATAAACATAATTAAGAAGTGATCTGTGCTATAATGGAAGTCAAAGGAGAACAGAAGAAGAAAAGGTCGAGATATCATGAAGAACATGGTTTCTGTTCGTATCCATGAGCTTTAAATTTAAAAATTAGAAATGTCCAAGAAAGATACCAAAAACAAAAACATGTGAGAGTTAATCCTGCTGTTTGTGGTCTCCATAAATGCACTCATCCATGACTCCAGGCAGAGGAATTCACATGAACTGTGCTGTGTATTATTTTGATCCCGCACTAACTGCAAAGCGGACGGCTCCATTCAGGTGATGTATGTGCTTTGAACTCATCATTTCCATACTAACGACCCAACTTTCCTGAGCTGAGAACGGCTGTAAAACTCGCAAAATAGGAGAGAGTCTTCAAGAGCAGCCGCCCCACGTCCTCCAACTTACTGCAGAAAAGCCCCAGACCAGTCAAGGAGCCTCATTCTGTGATGCGATTTACAGCGGGATCTGATTACCCTCTCTCTGTTTCCCCTGCACACTTTATTTTTCTCTCTCTCACTGAGAAGCTGGAGCTTGGACACCAGCTACCTAGAAATGCACTCAGCCCACACTGCAGCAGCGCCTGTTTCTGGATTCTGGCGTCTGATCAGCACCGAGTCCCCGTACTGTCACCGCACTGTACCCTGATCTGAGACAGTATCCCAGGGATCATTTTAATAGAGCCTATAATGAATCTCTCTGATCACTGGATGTGAAATCCTCTTTCTGTCCCTGCTAGTCTTCAATCTCTCCTCTGTATTTTATCTGTGTCTCTCTGTAATACATCACATTTTTACACTGGGATACGTATGTAATGCAGGATGAGACATGGCGGCTCAGAAGTCTGTGGAGCCGAGACAGCTGCTCTCTTCTCGAAAGCTGTAATTGGTAGACCACTGCAGCTTCGTCTGACAGATTGCAGCAGATACTTTCCTCCAGACATCCTGTTGAGATGTACAACTTGGTCCTGGCTGAAAGTGACGTTAACACATTTTACATCACCAAATATAACATCTCTGAAAAGTCTGCAGGTGGCAGTCCCTCCTTACCAAGTGCTTGAGATCTTTTTAACAAAGCAGAGCAAAGGAAGAGGCATATTTTTCAGGAGGAGGAAAAACTTTTTTTTTTTTTTTTTTTTGTTGAGATGCAGACTTCACCTGTTTTGGCCCAGCGGCACCGGCGCACGCTGAACCCAACCACACAACCACACAACCACACATCCAGCCTCTGAGGCACCGAGAGTTCTTTATTCAGCTCCCATTTAGAGCCTGTTGTAGAGGCTCTTAAAAGAAAACCACACCTCTGAATAAAAGAGCAACTTGTCATCTGCAGACTGTCTCAGGTGTTATATTTGGAAATAAAATAAAAACTTGTCACCTCACCTTAAGACGGCAGAGTGCTGAGGTCTATTTCTGTCCCCCACTCAGCTCTAGGGCTCCACAAACCTCATCCCACACACCGGATGGAAACGGCTCCATTATCTCTTATTGCATGTTTTTATCCCCTCACAAACTTATTATATATTCATTCATATTTATAGACATATGGAAATATTCCATGAAATAATTGCCTGTGCTTATATAGTCATAACCTCAATGGAGGAGCTGGACTGAACACATTTTGTTTAGTGTGGACCTGGACACACACTCACACAACAAATAAAAAAAAGGCTGTTAGATCAAACCCCCTGGTGGCGCTGTCCGAATTCGGTGAATCCAGAATCTTTGCCTTATATTGTACATCTGATTATTTAAAACAAATGAAGTGATAAGAAAAAAAAACTGTCATCAACTGATGAGTTCACCGCATATACAGCGACATCACTCATAATGTAAAGGTGTGAAGAAATGCAGACCAAGACGGTTTCAGCACTGCCAGAACCAACTGTTCATGAACCGAATGTTCCCTCAAGCAGCTGATTGACGTGAACAAACGTCCCAGGTGTTTATTCCCAAACAAAGACTGGATTATTTCAGTCTTTAGGTGACAAACAGGATGACCAGTTCAATGCACAAACAATGAATCACGTCCAATCAGGACAACAGCCGGTAATAAACATCTGGCTGCAGAAACATCTGTGCAGCGTGTTCGATTTCACAACATCCAAACCGCAGGTGACCTCTGAGAGGAAATATACACCTGATGATTTCAGGACTGTGAGGAATTCATTTTCCAAGCTCCTGAAAAGGACACGAGGACTGACAGACTCATCACTCATTGGATTTGGCAGTCACTGACGGTCTGATGCGAGAACACAACCTGCCAGCATCCATATTTTCAGTCGGTTGATCCAAGCTGGACTCGAAAGCACACAGAGGTTGTAATTATGATCAACCAGCTGGCAGGTTTCTTGAAGCTGGATCGCCCGCAGCAGGAGCGCTACCACTCCTCACGTGTTTGAGGTGTTTGAGGTGTTTGAGGAAGCATGTTCTCTGGAATCTGGATCCTGCCAGGGAGCAGGGATGAGCCACGGGGGCTATAAAAACGTAAAAGTAGACAATGTGGGGAAAAAATGTGAAAGAATTCTGCAGAAGTGCCATAAAATTCAGATTTAATGACCTAAACAGAGCACATTTTTCCTCCAGACTAATTCAGTTTTTTTTTTTTTTTTTATATTTGGTGATTTAAACGACCTCAGGCTCTCCAGCCGGTTCAATAATGCATCTTATTCTGCATGAGTGTGTGAAATATGCAGGCCTCTGCATGGCATCGAGGTGAGGCAAAGGAAAAACAGCTACACGTGAAGCAAGAAAGCAAAACAGGAATATGAGACTCGGTGAAATGTGCAGTTTTTGCAGCGTAATGATGAGTTTAATTACAAAGCTGAAACTGGTGATGTTTACACTGCCAGTGTTTACGCTGCAACACGTCGATGCTCCAGCAATTATGAGCATAATGTGAGAAAAACATGGATCAAGCAAACATCTTAGAGTGTTTTAATGGAGGTCATAAAGAGGGCATTAAGACAATACAGCACGCCGCTCCTAGCCTCATTATTTTAGGGTTGTTGGGTCATGTAAACAGCAGACTTCTGCTAAGCCTGTGCAGCAGCTTTTATCTCCCTTCATGCGCGCTTCAATCCATTCAGGTCTGTGGAAATCTTATTGGTTACACGGGAGCAACTAAGACGCTAAAAGGAGCAATGCAACTACAGCGGGAAGCGGGGAATGCTGCACGCCGGCTGTGTGAGGTGAAACGGGGCAACAACACAGCATCTGGAAATTATTCTCTGAAGGAGCTGAGCGATATTACTTGTTATGAGGTGGAGTTTGGCGTTATTAGACTTGTGTAGCAGTAACCCCGGTAAAATTTCCCATGTGTGCTTTTTAATAATGAATCTATTTCATTAAAGCCAATTAGTTACAGGACCGAAATTAAAAGATAATGTTTTACCCATGACCACTTGCAGCGCCCCGTGCAGAAGAGCTGCAGGGAATAAGTTCCATATTTTATTATTACGCCTGTTAATGATTTACAGAGCTGTGATCACTCCTACGCTCTCTGTTTGGGTGATTTTATGTTGTTTTTTTTTTATGTTGTACCGTCAAACTTTGAGAATCCAAAGTCAGACTCACAGAGTCGGGAAATAAACGTCTTTTACCTTCAGTGCACCTTGCCTTTCACGTCATCTCAGCTCCTCACAGTCACCAGCAGCCTCTGTGAGGAACTCGGCGTCTTAAACCCAACTCCGAAGAGAGTGTCGGATGGGGAGAGTCACGCTTTAAGACCACCAGACAATGAGATTATCCAAAGGCAATTAAACCAGGGGCCTTGTCTTGAGAAGTCTTCAATCCAGTCCGGGTCCTTTTCATCCCTACCTTCCTTCCCCTCCTCGGCACCCCATTGTTGTGTGATTAACTCCAGAGCACCAGCAGGGGGAAGTCCACATACCCATTAACCAGATCTGTGGCGGGGACAAAACATTTACTAATCACCAATCACAACCAGGAGCAGGGCACTCCAGTCTCAGTCAGCTCTGTAATGTGAGTGATGTGCTGCCAGCTTCTTCACAGACCCTGTTCCCTCTTTAAAGCAGCTCTCAACACTTCGTGAGGAGGTGCTCAAATGCATTTTAGCTACAGTTGCCATGGCACTGTACCCGGCAGACGACGGTTTTATGCTGCGATCACGGAGTTGTCACTTTGTCTCTACAGTATGATTTATGCTAAGAGCCGGGGGGACAATAAGGAGACGCACTAAAGATGCTGATCTGACTCTGATGTGTCATCACCACGTCCACATAAAACACTTCTCACACAATTTAATTCCCACCTCAATATTTTCACTTTGCCGGTGAGGTCTTGTTCTCCTGAAATTCAAAGATCCTGCAGAGTTTTCATTTCAAATTTCTGCTTCTACTGTAAAACAAGTGGTCTTAGATTTTCAGTCCAAAGGACCTCAAGTCTTCCAAAATTTCCTCAGCCTCTGCACTTCCATCATACATCCGTCACACGGTTGCAAACCATCTAAACTTAGAGCGACCCATCAGTCACAGCGTACAGTGACCCAGAGGGGGTCGCTACTCTTTGAAAAAATAAAGTAAAATAAAAAATATATAAGCAGTAGCTCAGACTGTGAGGGGACAGCATGGTTGCCAGTTTAGGAACACTGAGGGATGGAAATTGTGCTGGGAAAGCCAATGTGCCCTTGTGCAAGGCAACAAGCCATCAACGTCTTTGAGCACTCATCTGTATGCAGCCCCCCCTTTGCTCTGACTCTGTTAGCATCTGTAATGTCCATAGGACCCTGTTAGTGCATCAGTGTGTATTTCTGGCCTCTGTGTGTGTGTGTGTGTGTGTGTTGAATGTTCAGTTACAGAATATAAAAACAGAGGATCCTCTCAGGTATTAATACAGGAACACGCTTTTAAAGGGGCACAAACACAGGAAGGTCAGAGACATGTGGACCAGAGGGGTTGTGAGCCGAGCTGCCACTGGACCTTTTTTTTAGGGGACCGTGTTTTTGAACCGTTTAAGTCAAAAACAGAGTCGGCATGACCTGTTTAAAAATATTACACACCTGGTCAACAGGTACGTCAATAATCCAACATGTTCTAATGTTGTGCACATGTGATAAGTTAAAGATTTGAAGTGATGAAAGGGTTAAAATGTGTTTGCTTCATGAAAAAAATGCTGTTTACCTTATTTCATGGTTATAGCGATCGGTGATCGACTTAGTTGGCTTGATCTGTTTTGATCTGGGATTGATTGCTTCTGGCTCCACACATACTGAGGGGAGATTCGCGGTTTTTCCTCATTCCAGTAAAAGTTTACACAGAGGAAAACCCACTGAGTCACTCTCGTGATCATTTATCAGCCTTAATATAGGAGTGTTGTGGAATGTGTTTTCAATTCATGATTCATATGAATGTAGGTGATATAAATGAGTTTCAGAAGGCCGATGATGCATTTTGTGAATGTTTGGACGAAAGAAACAGTTAGTGTGTATGTGTTTGCTAGCAACTGAATTCCTACTTGTTAACTGCGTTATGTGTGTGTGTGCGTGCTAACGAATGTAACGCAGTTCGTTTACCTTGTCGCTGTAAATTGTTGTATCTTGTGCAGAATGAATTCCAGTAAAAGTTTACACAAAGGAAAACCCACTAAGTCACTCTTGTGATCATTTATCAGCCTTAATATACGTAGGAGTGTAACACACACAAGATATAAACTTTTCAAACAAGTTATTATCTTGCTGCAACATGATTTTTCATGTGCAATTATTTTTGTGCCATGCTGGTAAATTTATGATGGAGACAAGAAAACTTGTTCCTACAGGTTAGTTATTATGCAGACAAGTTATCTTGCAGAAATAAGTCACTGACATCGTGTGCATAAGATATTCACCTGAGCAGTCTTTGTTTGGAACACATGTGGGAACATGTCATATCTCTTGTGCACTTGAGAATATACTCGTTCTCACTGGATAATGACTCGTCCACACTTTATACTCATCTATATGCACAAGATACAATTTGTCCAATTACAGCCTTGGATTCTACAGTTTGATAATGTGCATAAATGATTTCCTCGTAGAGGGTGAGGGGTTCTATCCATATCAGAAGAGAGAAAAAAAAAGACTAATAAATATTTGAGATTCTTCTTTATTTAGAATACGTATCTGTGTATCTTTGTATGTGTTCGGTATAATCTGTGTGCTGATATAAGAACCCACACTAATAATAATCCTACAGCGGGAGTATCTGCTAAAGATAATCTGAAAGCCTCCGACCGCTTCACGGGTTAATGCCAATAACTAATGAGCTCACACTGCTGTGACATATGCAATTCTCTGTCCTCATTTGTATTTCAAAAGGTGCATTTGTTAATCCAAATAACAGGCTAATGAGAGTTTTAAACTACATCAATTTAGCTGGAGCATTCTTAATTATGATATGTAATGAAAATCATAATTGATGAATTGACTAGTAGCTTAGTAATGAATCACTTTCCATGCACATTTAATGCCAATTTCATTTTCACTTTGAATAAACCCTAATTATCTACATTAGTAGAAGTCAATGCCTTAATATTTAATAAATCCTGGATAATCCCACAGCAATCAATTTAGATCAAAATCGCTCTCCACCAAAGGTACGAATGCTCGGCAAACCCATCCACTGTACCCTCTAATGATGCCCATTTATATGCAGGAGCTTTGTCGAAGTGCAGGATGGGTAATTACTTTATTTACTTCTAATCATGTCAATGAACCATTGTGCGAGGGTTAGACTGGCTGAGCTCATTATTGTTGTTGTTGTTGTTCTCTTTCTTGGTATCACATCAGGAACTGGATTCTGACAGAAGCTGAGTTTGAGGGATTGACCAGTTCGCAATGTGACAGCTCTGCATTAGATGCACATTTTCAGAGGATCCAATAACTGACTTTGGCATCAATTCTTAAACCACATTTATCAGTCTGGGCTTGCAGACAATGCTAAACAGTTTTGAATGGATCGGGGAAGTCGTGTCAGCATCTGGGTGAAGCTGGGCGGAAAAAGAAGAAGAAGAAGAAGAAGAAGGGGAATAATGATCTGTACTGCCAACAACTGCAACAGCAAGCCTTGATTAAATGGGGACATAATGGGTTTTCTTTAATATCACTGCATTCAATGACTATTGATTTTAGTTTAGGTATTGATTGGAAGGTTCACCATCACTGCGTGTAGTAATTCAGACTCAATCAGCCTGCAAAGCAGATATAATTGTGCCGATGGTTTTAACAAAACAAGAATCGATGAATCTGCAAAGGTTGGATGGTTTCAAAACATGCAAAAACACCTCATTGTGAGCTCCTGCAGAGCATGATATCAACCCAACAGTTTTTAATCCAATGACTTTATGAACAAAACGACTAAAGCAGAAACCTGAAACCTAGCGCCGAGCATTTTGGACCCCCCCAAAAAATTGGCCAAACTTTCAAAAAAGTTATCAATTACAGGACATTTTCTCCTGTCTGACTTGTTAAATCATCTTTTTTGTGTTTTGGTTTTTTAATCAGTGAATTTGACACACCTTTAATATCTTATGTCATATCAAATGTCAGCTAGAACGAGCTACACATCTGCATATCAGCCACACATTGCTGAATGCAAAGGATACTTCATGCAGGAGGCGGACTGCATCCATGCAGCTTATATTTTAGCTTCTTTTAATTGTTGCAGCCCTTAAAGGCAACATTTGAGGATCCACTGTGCTGCTTTATCTGAGAACCATGTGTCGAGTTAGATTTCCAGAGGTCGCTTTGACTCCTATCTGATGTAAGTGCTTTTTTCTGATTAATAAACCAACACGGACTGAGAAAAAAAAAAAAAAAAAACGTCTTCCCTCATCTTTCATTCATCCAGTTCTTGCATCAACACTCACAAGAACTTTAAACTCTGCCTCCCTTTAAACTGATAAGCTAAAACTCTTAGGAGTGCTTACATTTTACACATTAGGATGATCTTAATTAGCGTTTTAGCATCAGTGCTGAAACTTGTGCTGAATCCTGCAGCCATTTTCGTCCCAAAGGAGATTTAAAGCTAAAGATCCTCCGCCGCTAACAGCTGACTGCGATTGTGAACGACTTTCTTTTTTCTGTGACTGACTTCCTGCCATTCAAGGAAAAGCAGAAAAGGTGGTGCGCTGCTTGTGGTAGGCTTCCCATTGAAATGGAAATGGGAAATGTCAAATCCTCCTTGAAAAAAATCTAAATGCCAGCAACACATGAGAGGGCTTTCAGGTGACATACACTTTGTAGTGTCTCCATATTGGAGGTCCTCATCTGTAAGCCGGCAGCAGCTGTCATGTCAGTGATGGATGACAGGTCTGTACAATAAGGCAAACTGCACGCAATAGGCAGAGGGAAATCTGGCACCACAGAATCATTTGTTTGTGTTTTTCCAAAAGGAGATGAAGTGGAAGATGTTACATCATGCAAACAGACAGAGCAGAGGTGGTGCTGTGATGTCTTCCTCTTAGCTAAACTTAGCTCTGTCCTGGAGTTGGTTGCTGGATGGAGGTGAGCCAATGAGAGCTGAGAATGAACTCATATTCTGGAGGGTTAAGATTTGTTCTGACAAACAGTCTCACTCAGTGTTTTCATTTAGAGATCAAAACACTGATTCAGCGCACGAGATTTTAAAGATATTGGTTTTCCTGGATGCTTTATATTTACATACCATCACAAGAAGATGTGATGAATTCTCCAAGGGACCTCCATGATGGCACCACCTGCTGTTGCTAAGAGACTCGTGCTATCGACGTACATTAGGCCGATTGGATTTTTGAGTCTTTGTGGCTTTTTGTTTGACACACAAACTGGTGCATGCAGAAAATGCAGCACCTGTGATAGAAAGAGGTCGAATATTTCAGATGCATGCAGGTGATGTAAATGCATGCTGCACCAGACAGCTGATTAGCTGCAGATTATACTGAAGCAAAGGCAGCAGATTGGCGTGTATCTGCTGCACAGCTACTCTAACGAATGGAAAACCAACCTGAAAGCAATTAAGCTTCTCAGTAGTATGACTGTCTACCCTCTGGGGGTCTTTGTGCTGCAATAAGTTCCTAATTGCTAGGGCCCCAGTCGTTTTATCTCTCTTTTTATCTCTATATTGCAATGTTAATGTTAATTTGCAGGAAGTGGGCTTGATTAATGAGTGACTTTAATCAAGGTTGGAAATCATGGCGTGCTCTTTTAAATCTTGGTGATTGTAATTTTTTTTAAATGATTTGAATTAAAATCAACGCTAGAAAAATCACAATCACACCAGAGAATTCTCTGCCCCCGTCGATTCTCCTGTGAGGGATGAAGCCGAAGTGAGCCGTCCTTTTAAGGATGAATCGATGAAACCGCTTCCTTTGTGAAATTTGACTTTAAAAGAAACAGCAGTGATATATAGCTGGTGATATTAAATCCCAGTGGTGTCATTATTCGAGGGTACCTAGATAACCAGTGTCTCTGATTCCTCAGCGAGTGGAATCCTCTGCTATCAGATACAATAAAAAAAAGACAGGAGGAAGAGGCAGTTAAGCTCCAGTCTTTGCTTCATGTCATAATCCTTCCGATCTGAAATCCAAAGTGTGATTTTCTCCTCACACTCCCAGAATTTCCTCTCAGAAAATTACCATTTACCAATTACACGGTGTCAGGAGTGATTCATATCTCTTTAATGAGAAATGACAGTAGATAGAGGAGAGCCACCTCGGGTTTGATTTCATTCTCAGTGGGGTGGGATGATCTGTTGACAGAACTACCCGGCAGACACAGACGGAGAGAGAGAGGAAGCCGTCAGCAGTCTTTCAGTCATATCCTTGCCAGTACAATGGAGAGCAAGAGGCCACCGAAAAGGAGGTGGAGAAAAGCTTTCAATCAATTAAATCTAACCGTGCTGGTGTAGAGTAACTGTCAGCGTGGGTGCTGCAGAAACAGCGACTTCATTTCACTGTCAATATGTAGGCTGTGTTCAGTCTTCATGGTGGCTAATGCAGGAAAAGTTAACTCGATTGTTTACATACATACATACATACATACATACATACATATCTATATATCTATCTATCTATCTATCTATCTATCTATCTATCTATCTATCTATCTATATATATATATATATATATATATATATATATATATATATATATATATATATATATATATATATATAGAGAGAGAGAGAGAGAGAGATAGATAGATATAGATATACTGGGTTGGGTTGGTGTTGTCATTCACACTCAGCTACTGCTTATACGAGTTCAACACAACACAACACAACAACACAACAGAGAATATATATATATATATATATATATATATATATATATATATATATATATATATATATATATATATATATATATAATAAAAAAAAATATATATATATATATATATATATATATATATATATATATATGTATATATATATATATATATATATATATATATATATATATATATATATATATATATATATATATATATATATAGATAGATAGATAGATAGATAGATATAGATATAGATATATAGATATAGATATATAGATATAGATATATAGATATATAGATATATATAGATATATAGATATATATAAAAATCTCTCCCTCGCCCACCCTGGGTGGTACTGTGTCTCCTTCAAGCTCGGGTCTTGAGAGCCTGAGGGTTCTGCACAGGATCTTAGCAGTAAACTAAAGTTTTTAAAGTTGCTGTATTATTATTATTATTATTATTATTATTATTGTTATTATTATTATTATTATTATTATTATTATTATTATTATTGTTATTATTATTATTATTATTATTATTATTATTGTTATTATTATTATTATTATTATTATTATTATTATTATTATTTATTTATTTAAATTCATAATACAGACCTACAAAGATGGTCTTGTTTTGTGTCTAAGATGCGACGCAGGAACCTGCCTCTAGCTGGGGCTGTTGCTCCAGTTAAAGGCTCCTGCCTCACTGCTTTGACACTCTATACCTCGATACAAACAAGCACAGATTGCCGACTGTGGCATGACATATTTTCTAAGCAGTTTGATCATTACAATCACCATAAAGTTCTTGCAAATAACCGATCAGACCGATGCATAACTGGCACAGACTTGTGGACGTCATGCTGCGTGGAGGACTGAAGGCTGGTGATGCTAGCTCTGCTAATTAGCAACACTCGCAAAATAATTCAGATTTATTTACCTGCAGACAAAGACAAAATAATGTTTTCTTACCTTGGGACTACAGTTGGTAAGAAGGACTCTCATCTCCCAGTTATTAAGATAATTAGAAAACTTTGACCTCATTTCAAAGCACAGAGACATGAATGATTTGTTTTTTTTTTCTAGCGCTAACACTCTGCTTTTAAGCTAATGGTTTTACTGTAGAAACAGAAAAAAAAGGTTGCTAGCATCTTTCTGTTTTGTGTAAAAAGTAGCATAGTGATAGTTTTTATTTGTTCTTAATGTAAACATTCAGCATATGTCCTCCAAATCCACAGCTTCCTCTCACAGTTCAGGTGTTCGGCTCCAGTGGATGAAGAGTAGCCTCCAGTGCTTTCCTCTGCTGTGCCTATATGCTGTGACACATACAGTTTCACAAAGCCTGTGTTTGAAATTCTGCTCCCACAGTCTCTGGGTCAGTACAAAGGAATATTTCAGAAGTGGTGGGTTTCAGGGTGAGGTGGGAGTTGGGACCGGGGGTGGGTAAAAACTGGGGTCCAGAAAGTAATACCAGAAAAAGGTTCCTGCAATCAGGATTCTTGTGAAGTAGATGGCTTCCATAAAGAGGCGCCGGGTTCCTGGACAGGTTCCCGTGGTTAGTGGGAGCCATCTTAATCAGTGAGTTAGCAATCAAACGGCTGCAGCGCCGTATGTGCGGTATGGTTGATATTGAGCGTGTGGTCGATAGAAGGCGATAGAGGGAGTTTAACCCTGATTCATCCCGCTAAATTGACCAACAGCACATTCTTCTGTTCAGCAGCAGGCAGAGGTGAGAGCGGCAGAGAGCAGCTTTATGAACACAGGCGCTCACATCATAAAAGTGCTTGATACAACAGCCGGCCACAGCGCTGCCCTCTGTGCTGCTCCACGTGAACACCTCATTGGCACGTTGCACTTGTGTGTTTGTGTGCATCAGTGTGTGAATTCGGTGGAGGCGTGTGTGTGTGTATGTGTGTAGATTTAAAGCAATTCCCCAGGACCTGCTCCTGCCGTGTGGTCGGGCCTCGGCTCTTGATTGCTACAATCAGTTTTTGTCTGGGGCTGGATGGACACACATCTTGAACGCTCACAGAAGCTCAGAGCTTCACTGTAAAACACTCTCCACAGGTGGTGAAGTCTTTACTGGTTTGTTTTATTTTATTTTAATCTTATATTTGATGTTTTTATGTTCAGCTCTCTGTTTTTAAAGCGCTCTTTAAATAAAGCTGAGTTGAGTTTTTTGGTTCGTCTTGTTGAACTGTTGGTATCACGGGATGACTGAGGATTTTCCTGGAAAGTGACTGAAAATAATGTAAAAAATTACTGATCCATTCATCAACTGCTTGATCCAGCTTCAGATGAAGCCTCTCCAGATTAAAGATGGAAACTTCAGCTCTTTGTGGTTCGTTTAAGTTCATTTAGTGATCCTGACGCTGGAGCATCTTCAGAGACGTTATCTTTGTTAGTTCACACATAAATCAAAGATTTACATTTTAAGTTCGCGAGTCCATCACTGGCTTCATTCTGTTCTGCTGTCCAAGCTTTGAAATATGTTCCCCATGAATTATTTACTGATCTCTGCGCTGCTTTGAAATCTGGAGAGAAGTTTGTTTTATGTACAGATCAGGCTCTATATGTCACTGCAGTGTGAAGCCCAACATGTGCTTATTGAAAGAAATGGGGCAAAGATGGAGGGGGGGGGGGGGGGGTGACAGCCTGCGGGATGACAGATTTTCGGAGGCTCGGGGTGTTTTTATTGGCTGAAAACAGTTTGTGGTGCTAGCCAGGAGTATATATCAGCTTGGCATCGCTGATTTGTGTCTGTGGCAGAAAGCTATCGAGGCATGTTCTCCAATACTCACTACATCGGTTGCAATGGTCACCATGACAACTATGACCATTTTCTTCACCCCTGGTGCCATCGAGCGGGGCTCTGTGCATTAAACAGCAGCTGTCATGAACATTTGACAGCAGATTTTTTCTTTTTTTTTTTAAAGATGTTTCTAAAAATTCTGATCACGTTATTCTGAAATTAAACTCATTTAGCAGATTGGAGGTTGTTTGAAAAATAATTACGTGTCAAAGGATTTGAGTTTTGACAGGATAAATATTTTAAATGGGATTCATGTTTACAGTGAATGAGACCAGCACTCATCACCTGCTTACTGGTCAGGTCATTTCCTGTCCTGGTGTTTTCCTCCCTCTGTCCTGTGCCAACCTCACCGAGTATTCTAGTAGCTACTTTAGTCTTGTGCGGTTATTTGCCTTTTGTTTTTTGTTTTGCCAGCTCAGCTGTGACTTTTCTTTCTCTGAATTCTCGATCAATTCGATCATTTTTGTAATGAGGAGCAATTTTTGTCTAAACTGTTGCACATCTGGGTCTCCCCTGACGGTCTCTTTGTCAGCCGTGCCTCGTTTCTGATCTTAAACACTCAAACACTCAAACATAACAACACCTACGGCCCGATGTTTTCTGATCTGTGCTGCTGTGGAAACATGACGGCGCAAGATGGTCAAACCTGCTCCTGATGTATCTATAAAAGATCATTATTAGAGAAGAAAAACAACAAAACTACTTTTATTTTTCAACATACTTATTATTATTATACTTATACCTCGTCTGTGCTGTTAAATCCTGCTGAATGTAAAAAAAAAAAAAACGGCACCGTTAACCACTGATTTGATTTTTTTTTTATTCTGATTTACTGTTTTACATTTTAACCTGGTCGTAGTAATTGTCACCTATCACCTCTGAAGTTTGTTGCTGCTTTTCTGTATTTATTTATTAGTTAATGGCACATTACATGTAAATGTTCATTTTGCACAATTCCTGTACCTTGCAATTTGCATTTTCTTTTTTTTCAATCCAAAACTAAACCACATCTTTTTGCACATTCTGTTGTAGTTATTGTATATAATTTTTGTATTTTCTTCATATTATCATTTTTATATTGCACAGTGATTTTATATTTTCTATATTTTATTTTCTGTTTTGCTGCTGCTACAAAAGAATTTCCCAGCTTGGGACAAATAAAGTACCTATCTTACCTTCTCTTATCTTTTCTTATCTTTAACAGATTCATAATCAAAGTAAACACCGTGATATGATCCTTAAGAATTTAAAGGTAAACACAACACGTAGGAGTTTATATATAAAACGATCTGCATGGTTAGTTTATGTTCTACTTCAGCTCTGGGATCCAAAAGGAAAAACAAACACTTCATGAGTTCCATCAGGTGGTCTCTACAGGACCAGGCAGGTCTAGAGCTGAAGTATCGACACGTCCGTTCGGGTCTATTGATGTCAAACGTTTACAAAGAAGGTTTGAAATAAAGAAAAAAACTCTACAATGACAAATCATTATTGGTCCAGACTGCAACAACCTTTGTGTGGTAAACATTTTAAATCCCATATTTCATTTTAATAGCAGGAAAGACTGAAATAACAACAACAAGAAGAAGGCGCAGCAGTCTGAAAGGGACCTCATCATTTCTCGCCCTGGGCCTCTTCTGACAGGTCAGAATTTGATTACCTGAGCTGTGTTTGCTGTCCGCTGTGAGAAAGATGGATTTAAATGAGGAAAACACTGAATACCTGAGCTGAATCTATCTCACAGCCTCCTTTTTTTCTTTTTTTCTTCTTTGTAAAATTATCGAGCATGATGTGCTGCTGTTGAGTCGATAGCAACGACCTCAGTTTACCTCACCTGAAGCACCGATATGATGATCGATGAACGACAGGAAAGAAAGAAAAAAACAACATGCCATGAGCCCCGAACTCGACCCTGAGACTGCTGAAGAGGATTGTGGATTATCTCCTCATCATGTTTAATCAAAGCTTTATTTGATAATCAGTGCAAATGATACACAAGAGTGTGTTTGAATGTGTGTGTGTGAGACGCTGATATTTCCTCCTGCAGCATCGTCTGCGTCTGTCTGCCTGTTGGACACGACGCTGCCAAGAGGCCCAGAATATGAATTTTTATTCTAATGTACATTATGTTGTGGAGGATTAAGACGTGGCCCGCTGACTTGATTTTGGAGCCCTGAGGATTTGTGTGACAATAAAAAACTTCATGAAACTCCAAGAGGAGGAATAATCCCCGTCAGCTGCGCGCGCGCCGAGGAGAAAAAGAAGAGAGGAGACAGTTTTTAACTGCACCAGAAAAACAGATCACTTGGAGGAACATGGCTTGTTTTCAAGAATTATGAGGAAAAATATGGACGGATGGAGCTGCCAGGAAAACAAAACACTCTCACTTAGAGATATCTTCATGTTTCACGGTCGGAAGACTGATTATATTCTGCAAACGAGCTTTTCTTAAGATCAAAGCGACGTCAGAGTTGAGTCCCATAAAGTCCAAGTCACCTGAGAAGCCCAAGACATGTCGTCCCTGTTACTGAGAATTACTGAGACTTCATAAAGAGGACTTCTTTTAACTCTCATCTAATGAATCTTAGTTAAGTAAAACATCTTTAATTCAGGCGTTAATTTGCAGAAAATCCAACTGGACAAAAAGTACGGTGATGTGTCAAATCCAAATGGATTGAGTCGTTCTGTTTGTTCGACTCGTCCTTGAATTTGTTCACATCAAACAGATCTGAAATCATCTTGTTAAGTAAAGAAAAACCAAATAATATATATTTAAGGAGTCGTTTTGAAATGTGTTCATGTTTATTATTCTCCAAAGTTCATTTCTGTATGTTCGTCCTCAGCCGTCACAGAAATCCAGACCCTGTTATTTTGGGACTCATTGTTTTCAGCGTGGGCTTTCGTTAAGGCCACTCTTCATACAGCCGCCATGACAGCGCAGGCACTTCCTTCTCTTCAAGACAGTGTTTATCCGCTGGGTTTTCTGTGTCCAAGGCCGCTGTCAAAAAACAAAACGCCTCTGCTTACTCCACTTACATTTCTCGTGTTTGAAGCCCCCGAATGTGCTGCTGTCACTGGCGATGCATTTGTCTGCTCACCCATGAAAAACAAAGCCATTGTGTAAACTTCCTGTTGTTTTAACCTCCTGGAAGGCGGCTGCGCGGTAATGCTGTTTGCATTATTCTCTTTGAATCTTCTGAAACCTGCACCGCGATGGGAATAGAAGCTGTAACTCTTTATAAAATCAGAAAGTTAAGGCTTGTGTTTCTGGTGTCAACACTTTCCATGTTTGTTCATGAAGATTTAAAAGTCGGGCTGGAACTTGTCAAAGTCAAATTGATGTCTGTGCAAATACCGAACACGCTACATGTTTTTAGATTCCATTTGGGTTTAAAAGCTGGAAGCCTGGGCCAGCCATCGTGATGTTTGAACTGCTTCAAACCAACGTGTTGCTACGACGCTGAAAATTAATTGATTTTTCCGTCGCTTGACTCCTGAGTGTTTGATTTGGGTTTACCTTCTGTTTTGTCTGACTTTTCCAGAGACAAAGTGGGCTTAAAGCAGAAATCCACCCTCAGGTGCTCCTAACCCTCCTAAACTTCCGGATATTATCGCTGTGTGATGCTGCAGCTGACAGCTCTGCTGCCTCATCCCCTCCACCTGCCTCATCTTCTCCGCTTAAGTAAGCCGCCGCCGCCTCCATCTCCTGGGAGGACTTTTTAAAAACTCCAATCCAAGGGGTGTGAACTTGTTGCTCTGGATAAATGAGGCATGAATGGGCACATAAATATGTTGAAAGTGTAACCATTGAACTGAGAGTTATGCATTTAGCTGGCGAGTGATACAGCAGTGCAGTCATTGAGAGAGAGCCAGAATAAATCATGACTGGATGTGATTCCAGCACGACGCGAGCGCGCTGGCCTCAGACCAAACTGTGTAAAACAACAGGAAATTTAATTTACTCTCTTTAGGCTCTAATGCAGAAAACACTGGACTAACCCTTTAAACATCTGGCCTGGGAGGTTGTTTTTTTCATCATCTTATTAATCCATTAATGAAAAAAAGGCTTATCTTCAGACTCCCTTCTTAATGCAGCTGATTGATGCTTTGGTTTGATTTGTTGCATAATCCTGTTAACCATAAAATAAAATATTGATTCAAAAAGTTTGAGAAAAATTAAACATATTTTTTTTAGTAAAGTCTAAAGTCAAATCTCGAGAGTCTAAAGCTCCTGAAAGAGTTTTAAAGCTATTTGTAAATCACACTGCAGCCACTGCAGGAGATACAAATACAAAACAAAACAACAGGGTTAAATAATAATAATAAAACTTTGTCCACAGGGGGCGCCAGAAGCAACACAAAATGAAAGTGTAAAAGTGTGCTGATGTGACCGAAATAAATAAATAAATAAATAAATAAATAAATAAATAAATAAATAAATAAAGTTTAAAGAATAATAAGGAAGTTTAAATAATTTCCTGGTTTTGCACATTTGCACATCCAGACATGTTTAGAATCAGTTTGTTTTGCAGAATCTGTTCAAAAACTTTGTTTTTAAGAAATTCTTGTCAAGAAAAAAAACAAACAAAAAACAAAAAATCTAAACTATTATCGCCCGTTCAACCAAACGCTTTCACTGAGGGTTGTTTAGTCGAGGAGTATGATGTGTCGTTCCTGAACGATTCGTTCAAAATGACCAAATCATCTGAGTGTATGAACTGAATCACTTACTGAAAGGAGTCATTTATTTCTGAACTTCAGTTGTGCTCTCCTCTCTCCGGTCTCATGCCTCTTTCTCTAGACTGTAAGAGTCCCTCGTGTCGATGAAACGTACCGACTGAACCAACAGGGCGGAGTCGGCTTTGAGCCCTGTGTCGCTCAAACCTGCTCCTACATCTCCTTCTCATGCCTCCAAAGTCAAGGAAGTAGAAAATGTGTTGAATGTTTTTGCTTTTTTATAGCTGCTGTCAGTTTGCAAACAGCTCACATATCCAACTTAATTTCACTCAGCTGACTCAGAGTCTCGTACATTCACGTTCAGTGAGTCGTTCACTGAACGTCCTGAACAGGAGCTCCACCTCTGAGTCTCATCCTGCTCTCAGACAGTCAGTGATTCGTGTAACGTGCTAAACAGAACTGTCCTTTTTTTAGCATCTTTCAGTCTGCATAGAGAGGTACTGAACAATTTGGTGAATGAATCTTTTGAACGAATCTTTTTACTGAACTGATTCTACCGATTCAGTGGACTGAAAACAAACAAACAAACGAACAAACTGCTTTTCCCATCACTGAACGATAGAAACTCCAAGCATCCACATTTCATTCAGTGAAAACGTGCTCAGAAGTAGAATAACTTCTCTGTCAATTCACCAAAGACATGCAGTCAACAATAGAAACGGTTAAACGTGACTGATGTGCATGTGCAGGTTAGCCGGAAATACATGCACTGTAACTGAACTTGTGTGTGTTGTGTAAACCGTCTCCTGAATGACATTTAACACAGCACACAAACACACACACACACACACACACACACACCGCAGACTGTCTTTAGTGTGTGTTTGTTGAACGGTTCTGCAGTTTGTTTGGAGGTGAAGGTGTGATGGAGGCCACAGCTCAGGGGAAAATCTGTGTCTTTGTCTATTTGTGCTGGATTTCACCGTCCTGATCCGCTTGTGGGATAGCAGAGGTTCAAACCGTGAGAGTCAGCGATGAGGGATGCATTCTCATTGAGGCGCCATGTGACGATGGTGTCCAGGTTTGGGATGATGTGACGTTTCCTGGACAAACAGAGCGATGCACGTGCTCACAGACTGCTTCAAACAGCAGAGCTGAAGAGTTAAAGAGTCGTTTGAATCGAAGGCTGAAACGAATCTGAATACAAAAAAAGCTTCTCCTGCAGAAAACCTTTACGTCTTATTATCAAGCCCACATTCTGCATAACTTCCACATTTTAATATTACATAAATACATCTCTGGAAAAACTAAAGCCTCCTTGTGTTCATGAATAGTACATAAGAGCGTCAGTGTTTAATTTTAATTGAATGGTGGGGGTGGATTCTGAGTCAGCACATTATTTAAGAGGAGACCGAGCAGAGTGTGCTGCTCGCTGCATTTCCACTTCACTGCAGCTCGGGTTGTTACAGCACATTAAACCATGGATTTCCTGTCACTCTCTGTGTCTACCTGGGCTACAAACCCTCCAGCTCAAGGTTCTGGGGGGGGTCTCCAGTCTTTTCCCAGCATGCACTGGTGCAGAGGCCAGGACAGACAGAAAGACAGAAGCCTGATTAGAAAACCTTTGTTTCAGCGCGTCAGAGGGAGCAGGCTGGATGTGGACTTAACTACAGCAACATAATTTCCCTCAGCTGTCAGTCATGTTTTAAGTATAAGGGTTCTCCTCATTTAAATATGGTATCTAAAATAATTATTGTTGACTTTTCATCACATTTCTATTTCAGGACTCCATATGTTGTCCAACAATCTGCTGTAACAGCTGCACAAAGCAGCTGTAAGTAACTGCTACTAGAGATACAATTAAACAGCCCAGCACATGCCCACACACCACATTTCTGTTCACTTTAATCACTGTTTGAGGAAGTGTTCATCCTTATTACTCATCTTCATTTTCTTATAATTTAACGGAGACTTTGTCAATCATTTCCTGGCACAAGAATTCACAATCTGCCGATAAAATACGTCTTTATAAGAAAATTTCACCGCAGCTTTTTCAAAATAATCCTGTTTTGGCTCCTTTGAGGAGCCGTACTGTACGGTGGCCCTGAGGGCTCACAGCACTGCTACTTAAAAAAACACAAGTGAATTAATAAAGCATCTGTGAGGATCACAACACAACTCATTAGTGTTTCCAGAAGACACTTTAAAGTGACGCACACGTTGCCACACGCTTGTTGTTGTTGAAGTGTTTTTGATTTATTTCAACATTGTGATCACATGATTCAGATATTAGCATATTGGCTAATAACTGACGTGTGCAACACTTTTAAGTGTCCCCCGGAAACTCTTCTGTTACGTCGTGTTAAAAATCTCGTGACTAAGAGTAATAAAAGTTACAGATCAGGAGTGTCTCATCGACTGTAGGGCTGCCACACACGATTATTCTGATAATCGACTAGTCATCGATTATTTTTTGTGATTAGTCGACTATTTGGATCGTACATAAGTTGCAGCTTATTGCACCAGCATACAGCTAACATCATTAGCTTCCAGCTTCAAGTGTTTAAGGTATGTGCTAACTAAAAATGAAGACAGTTAATATCATAGTTCATTCAGCTTTTAATGAACTTTGCAGCTTGTAGCAGCATTTCTGACATTTTTTTAATGGACCAATTTTCTATTCAAACATGACATCGCTATTAAGTAGGTAGCTCCCTGTTGACGTTAATGTTAGCAGCTAACTAGCCAATTAGCTTACCGAGATTGTCATTCTTTGTCAGAAAATAAATCAGCCACGGCGTGCTGTCTTTTCAGATGCTCGTTCGTCGCCGTCGTTCTGTCATGGAAGGACATTTCTGCTTTGCAGATTTTTGCATTGCACACTTTTCTCCTTTATTTTGGAAAAATGCTCCCAAACTTTCCAGCTCTGTTGCCGGCTAGCCATGATACTGTTGGGCATAACTTTTCCAGTGACATCACGGGTTACCCTGGTTACCACTTCTGCACGTATGCGTCAAGGACAGAACGGCAGACGAGACAGGTGAAAGTACAGCGGCAGTTTGAGGGAAAAATAAAGTTTTAAAAAATATTAAAACAACGACGTCGATTATTAAATAAGTCGCCGACGAATTTGATCCTCGACGTCATCGTGACTAGTCGACTAAACTTGGCAGCCCTAATCGACTGTGTCGTGCAAGTAAAATTAGCAGGTTATGATTTGTTTGTTGTGATGCAGATGAAGAAACGGACCTTCAATATTTACACTAATCAGACTCATACAACCAGCCCTGATTCTTTAATTAAACACTTCTCTGAATATTTCTCTTCTCTAAACATTTTCTTTAACTGAAAACAAACTAAAAACCACTGCATCAAATTTAAAACGGCCGTATGGATCGTAGGACTTGCCTGGGAGTCTCAACATCGATCCATCTTCTTCCCTTGTGTTCCGTCTCTTTGCATATGCATCCCGTTGAACTGCTCTGTCACATTTCTTGCTGTCGACTTTCCATCTTGCTCTCGTAAAGCTAAGGAGGCATGCACACAAGTTTGTTTTGGCTGTGGAAACACACGCCCAAAAGAAAAAAAAAAACAAACAAAAAACCTGCCATTTGTCATTTCATTATTACACCCAGTCTGTTCTTGTCATACAAAGAGAAGGCCAGTGTTTGAGAAATAAGGGCTTTTTGTAGCCGTTCCAGCCTCATCTCTCTAATGCCTCAGTGTTTTTTCTTCTTATTAATCATCGGCCACGCTGACATGAATAGAAACGCACCGTGCTGTATCGATCCCTGGACTTTGGGCTTTCTTTCTTTTTTCCCAACAAACATTGCTGTTGGTGTTTGTGCTGGATGAATAATTGTCATGTCGGACAAGGTGTCAGCAATGTCACTGTGAAATGACAGGGAGCGAAAAGAAAAAGTGTTTGAAGGCTTGATATCAGCCACTGGGGAGATGTAAAAAAAAGAGAGAAGTATGCTCATGCCATATAACAACCAATATGCCCTCAAAGTCCTTCGCTGTCAGCAAGTACACACGAGTAGTCACACACACGGCCAGGTCGTTTTTCTTTGCACAAACATCTCAGGTACAGTAATGCAACAGACCAACCAGGAAGTATCGAAGCTGACAGCTTGTCTGGCAGCTATTTTCAAACGTATTTCCATGACAAGCATTTATTTCAAACACATCATGTTCCGCTGCATCTGTCGCCATCACATGTTATACCTGAGAACGCGCTGATACAAACAAGACGTCCTGGCGTCGGGCATTAATCATACTTTGGGTGATCAGCCTCCATTTTTGACTCAAAGCTTTGGCGTGTGATCCGTTTCCAGCCTCGCTGCGAGAAACAGCGAAAAGTAGAATCATGCACAGCTTTGTTTCAGGAGGACGTGACGCTGGTTCAGTCCACCTCACATCATGTGTGTGTTACTTTAAAGCAGGGGTGTCAAACTCATTTTCACCGAGGGCCACATCAGCCTAATGGCTGTCCTCAAAGGGCCAGATGTAACTTATAAATGTAAGTAAATGTAATCGAATGTAATGTGAAATAAACGTAATACTCCTTATTTTGGGCTGTGGCTTTCGAAAACACGCTCTGCTGCAACCGCAGTTTGCCTTTTAATTCTTGGGCAATTTGTTGCTTTTCTTGAAGGCTAGCTTTGGCGTACTTAGCTCCGTGTTTGGTGTCAAAATGCCGCCGCAGATTGTACTCTTTGACAACCGTCAACGCCTCGTAACACAAAAGACATACCGGTCTTTCTCCTTGTATTGGCCTTCCCATCTTTCTTGAAACAGTCTTCCATCTTTATCAACTTTTCTCTTCTTGGACATTTTGGGATCATTATTTATTTCTCAATTCCACTCGTTGGCATTGATGTAGAAACACTGCTGTGTAGTGGCGCTGAGCCGTCAAATCGCGGGTATCTTAGTCGACAGGCATTGTGGGAAATGTAGTTTTTGGTCAAAGCACACTTTTGACCTATTGATTTTTAAACACTCAGACCTTTTAAGCTCTCACGGGCCACATAAAATTACGTGGCGGGCCATATTTGGCCCGCGGGCCTTGAGTTTGACACATGTGCTTTAAAGCAACGCCACTGATGATGTCATTTAGAGTGCGGCCCCTTTAAGGAGCAGAGCCTCCTGGATTGATCTTGTATTGTTCCAGCATCTTCAACACTTCAGTTTCGCATTTTGATGTCGGCTGAAATATTAGGATTGAATCGCCTTCACATTTAAGATCAGCGCCATTTGCATTACTTTGATTCTGGAACACTATCAAAAGTTTTATTATACTTCTGAGACACGAGAGCCGCTGGAGGAGGCTCGTTTTTAGCTCTACTTTATCTTCGCCCAAATATTCAGCTTTAAATTAGACTCCTATATTCTATATGAGCTGATACATTATTTACATTTACATCAAGTGATGCTGAGTGCACCGGAGACTGAAACCCTCAAAGTGAGGGATGGATTAAACGAAGGGTCACGTCATGAGTTTTCTGACTTTGAAACAGTCTCACTGAAAAACCGAAGCCTCAGGAGCTCAGACGTGAAAAGGAAATGATGGTGGTTTTAGTGAGTCGGACTTCCTGTGAAAAGAGCAGTTATGACCAAAAAATAAAAAGAGAATAAATTGAATAATTTTATTCTGTTTTTATTTATGTTTAACACGACGTCCCGACTTCTTTAAACTCGGGGCTGTTTGTGTTCTTGAAGTTTTCTAAAAGTTCTGAAGGATTAGAAAAGTTTTGGTTTCTGTTGGTGCTTTTGTAGAATTCTGAGCCGTTCTCTTTTTGGTTTACAAGCTTGTTCTCATCTGCATTAATGTTTGTTTTTGGTATGAATTTGCGGAGATCAGGCGTTTTTAAGTGAAGGCAGAAGGTGGATGAAAGCAGATTAAACACCTGGGCGATGGGTTTATACTGACAGGACAAAAGCAAGCTAGTGTGCCCCCAAGGTACAGAGCACCGACTTTTATGAGCAAAACAAATTGGTATCTCATCTTCCACCTGGCAGGACATCTTCACACCTGGACATAGGTGGCCTTTTTGACACTAATAGGAGTCCAGGAGGGAAGGAGAAGGTGAAATCCAGCTGAAAACAAGCCAGTGGCAGACAGCTGAGGCCTATTTGGCAATGATCTCCTGACTGACTCACTGAGAAGTTCACAGATGGCTCAGTCACACAAGGCTCGGGGTGCAAGGTAAACAAAGTAGGGTGCATGTTTCTAATCTGACCCCTGGAGCAGAGCGGAGGCCTGTCAGGGAATCAGACGCTGGATGAGGAGCTGTGATTGCTGCTCATGTAGGTACATTCAGAGTGTGTGGCTGCAGCAGGAAATACGCTGCTCTCTCTCTCTTTTCTTATTCTTATACTCTTAATGAACTCTTCTGATTCCTGTCATTATTTCTGCTAATTGAATTCCTTGTGTTCGGTTCGGGTTTTGCTATTTTTATCTGCCGCCCGGCGTATAGGGCGAGAATGTGGAGCTTATTAAAATGCAACTTTTCCTTCAAACCATTTGCATCTAATTTTGTACAATTTTGCAAAATATTCATACAGCACGGCATTCTATGGTCTCCTGTCTCATTTATATTCCACTGATGTATGCTGCTAAATAGCCACGGCTTGATAGACTGATTCACAATATAACGTCAATCAAACATTCTGGACACTACCACCAACAGGCACCAAAGGTATTAGGCCATGTTTTATTCATACTGCTATAAAATTTTCATTTTCTCTTAACTTCCTGCAGTAAAGTACAGGAATGGTCAAGGAATAGATGTATAAATGGTGGCCACAACAAACCAGTTGTGAGCTGGTTGCGTTCATTCGCTTCTTATCTGTTTAATTAGACGCATTTGAATAATTAAACAATCTGTCCGTGGAGCGCGATGCTTTGAATATCAAGAAGATGAACCTCTTCCAAGTGCTTAAAGATTTACCGCTGAGTCAAGGCACTTTCCGAGGTAAATATGATGGATTTGCAGTGTCATAATGATTTCTTTGTGATATGTGAACTGAATCCACAAAATGTTACGGAAGCCAAAGTACCACAGAGTCATTTCTTCAACACAGCATCAGGCTGAGGCTGAAAGTTTCTTCTTCAGTGAACTTGACAGAGGATAATTTGGCCTCTTGTATGCTTTGAAAGAACAACAAGTCCTCATAATTACACAACAAAGACCAAGGACAGAGTCTGCTCATGGCTCACAACAAGGACGTCAACAGGAAATTAAAACGACTTCTTTTCTAACTGGAACTGACGTTTGATTGGTGAGCTGTTTTTTTTTTTTTTTTTAAAGAAGGTATCAGAAGGAATGAGACCGCTGGGATAACCAGTCTTTGGATGTGTTTGTGTTGCAGCCCAGTTTGTTTGCAGAGATAAGGAAAGCAACATAAGCGCCGGAGCTTTAAGACAAACAAGCTGTTTATTGCTTAAAGCCAAAGCAACAAATTTACATCAGCGTATGTCGATTGAGGCAACATGGTGGCGCAGCAGTCGGTTCTGTTGCTCCAGGTGCTTTTCCGTGTAGAGTTAGCATGTTCTTCCTGTTCATGTGTGGGTTTCCTCAGGGTGCTACAAGCTCAGCAGACGAAGGAAGAGCCACGCCATCCAAACAGCCGAGGCTCGGATTTAAATCACCACCAACAGACTGCGTTGAAGGCAAGCTGTTGAAGACATGCTTCCTCAAGCAACTGTTGAGTCATTTTCAAAATACAGGGAGGACCAGAGGCAGGGTACATCCAAAGCACACAGAAATAATGCTTAAACAACGTCCCCAACTCAGCACCTTTATGACCCAGTAACTTTGTATTTGATGTTAAATTCGTTGCCCCTTTAATCGATTTTCATCATCAAAAAAGGACACAGCGCCACCTATCGAAGCGGAGGGAGGGAGGGAGACGTTCTCGGCCAGAAGTCTGATTCTCTTTTCTTTTCCCGACTACCCATAGTTCATCGCGATTGCCAGTTTTGCTTGTCCAGTTGCACATTTTGTTAACGTCGCCATGGAGACCACAAAGCTAATGATGTTAGCTTAGCCGTCATGCTCGCTCTAATAACCGGCTTTAAAAAGCAAGAAAGTGACGAAATGAACAAAAATGGGAGGTGAAGTCATAGTGCGGATGTTTTAAGAAAAGTTTACACTGAACCTTGTTGAGCATTAAGATTTCACTCGAGTTGTTTTGAGCTAGCTTGCCGGCCACGGCAACCGGAAGTCAACACCCATTGGCTACTGAAGAAACAGGTGGATATGCGGACCAGACCAGACCCTCCACTGTGAGTCTACGATGAGTGAGACTCACAGACTCACTGAGTGTTTTCGCGACCTCCGCTTTGGGAACCAGTCTAGAAAGAGACATGCTACACATCAGTACAGAAACTGTACATTGCTGAACGTAATAAAAGTGTGTCCCAAACATCGGCTCTAACACGAGGTCTCTGGAGAGGAGTTTCAACCCCACACAGTCTGTCTTAACCTCATCACTCTCTGAAGTGTCGGTACGCTGCCCTCCTGGCTCTCCATCTGAAGTGTCACTCTTCTCTAATGTCTGGCTGTACGGGTTTTAAGAGTACAGAAAAAAATAATAATTTCAAAATGTTCACCTTTCACTTTACAGTCTTTTCAGCCGGAGCCCTGAGCCGACAGCATTGACATGTAAACAGACAGCGTGGCAGGTACTTCCAGACAAAAGGAATTCAAACTGGCTTTTTGTGCTGTGGTTTAAGGGCATCCTTCCTCCTCTCAACACCTCGCTGTCTCTAACCCTGTTCTCTCACATCAGCAAGAAAGACAAAACGCCAGATCGAGTTATGGAGGAGGATTCTGCTTTTATAGGTTTTATATTTTGACTTAATTTGAGGATAAAAAGCTACACTTTGGGTATTTAACTGTTTAGCTTCATCATTTCCTGAACTAAAGGTTCCTTTGTCTATCATATTTAATTGACTTCAAGAACGTGACCGTTCAGGTGATGAAAGACATTTTCTCCTGCTGTGTTTACACTTAATTATCTGAGAAGGGGATGATGACTCAGAGTCACGTCATAAAAACTTTAACACCACATATATGAAGCCAGAAAAGATACCAGGGTGGATGAGTCAGACGTTAACACACAACTCCATAAACAAGACGAGTCAAAGACGCAGCACAAAGTCGGTGCCCAGTTCCCACCTCGTTTGCAGAGTGTATTTTGTGACACTTGACGTCATCCTGTGTGTCTGAACATTATAATAGTTCATCCTACAGTTTTCCATCATTGAATTAGCGTAACTGTATGATGGGTTGAAATGTGCTTCAGAAAGCAAATTAATGGATTTGAAGGTAACATGGATAATTATGTGTTTGGGGAGCGTGTGGCATTTAAATGGATTCTTCTTTAATTACACTCCGTTCGGTGCTCGCTGGAACACTTGGGGGGGAAAGTACGTCTTTGGAGATGAGACACATGCAGATGTACCGAGCTGATGCTTATATGCACCATTGTTCAGAAATTCAACCACTTTCAAATCTGTGCATGTGTCTGAAGATTTTTTTTACCAGAAATGTTTTTAAAGCTGCAGGAAATCAGCAGCGTTTTGCCTCCGGAAATTCAACATATGTCTGTCTGAATCCCTGCTGGAGGGAGAATTAAGGGTCGGTTTCAGGGTCGAGATGTTCAAAAGTGAGCAGATTGAATGCCAACGAGCTGCCCTCACCCTCCAGCTGTGAACCATTTCCCCACGGTGGCCATATTAAAGTATGCCGCGCTGTGGGTGGGAATAAAAAGGGGAACGTACAGGCCGACTATCACCTCTGCTTCTGCACCGAGATTCACAAAGTCCTCGTGTTTGAATCCCACCAGAGAGAAAATTCCAGGTGTTTAATTCACATTAAAACACATAATTTGGACTCACAATAAAAGCTTCTCTCATTTGTTTTATTCTGACTTTAATTTGAAGGTCATCCATCACTGCTTCCTTTTGCCCTTCAGGAGCCAGTCCTGGGCTACCTGCAGGATTACTGACACTTTATTGGGCCACAACAAACTCCTCTGAATGACAAGCAGCGAATTCCCCCGACATCTGTCTTAAGTCAAGTGTCCTACATATTTAAAAGACCATTAAAGCCTTAATGAAGTGTTCAGTGATGGGTGATTGAATGCACACAGTCAAATAGAGTGATTATTATTCAGTTTGCCTGGCTAAATTTACACAATACCCTTCATAAACACCTGATGCTGCGCTGTTATTTATTTATTTGTTTAAATTAAACGTCTCCCAGAAGGAATTAAACCGGAATAGATGCAGACCTCTCATTTCCATAATCTAATGCTATGTTTATGAGCTACCACTGTGCAATTTGAATACGAATGAATCCTGATAGAGATTCAGAGTCTGTCAGTGTGGAAGAGTGCCTCCCCAAGGCTCCTAAGTGCCAATTCAGACACAGCCGAAGCTCCTGCTGAATCCAAATACTGTACAATCCTCGCTTAAATTGGACCGTTGGTGTGTGAGTAAAATAAATAAACAATCAAGGAGACTGAAATTATCCAGGACTATTAATCCCTGCTGGGTGGAATAATTGCTGAGGCTGCATTTATGCCTCTCAGGCTGAAACTAATGCTGATGTTGGAGGAGCAGCTCTTCGAATGTGGCTCACTGTATCTGCTCCTCTGCTGCGAAAAACAGTCAAACTGCCAATTCTGCTTTGGCACAGAGCTCCCTTATAGTCCCTGCTGCCGTGTAATATGTTCATATGTTTTGGATTTCAGTTCTGGTCCATGTTAGGACTGTATGCCGTCCAGTTCTGATTAGAAATCTCCACAAATGGGAACAGAATATAGTTTTATTCCAGTGAGGATTCTGCCTTTTGAAGTTCTGTCAACCTGAGCAATAAAATAAAATAAAACAAAAATAAATAAATAAAAAAGCAGGGTTGTGTTTCACATTCAAGGTCTTACAAAGGCAAAGACGTCTGAACCAAACAGCAAATGTGAATAAAACAAATCTTGCACCAATATTTGCAAGAAAACCTTCCAGCTTTTGACAAATTTCTAATATCCAGTTCAACTAGTTTTTGAGATCACATATATTTTGTACAAAACTCTTCAAAACTTAAAATCTTTTTATTTGTAACTAAAATAAATGTCAAATCAGTCAGTACAAATGACATTTCTTGTCTTGTCACGATGTTTGTTCAAGTAAAACGATCTGTTTTGGAGGTGGACATGCTTCTTCTTCTTCGGCGTCCACTGTTACGTTATGTTAGCCAGCCAATAATATGACCTTAAACCACTCAAGTTTTTGACCAAAAGTTGTCAGTAAACTGGGTCACAACTAAAACCATAACACCGGTGGTCTAACCTCTAATGTCAGAGATATAAGTCTTGTGGCTGAAATACACCAGATGCGTCTCCAGTCCAGCTCCGCTCCATCAAGGCACCAGATCAGACAGGTGTCCATTCAAGGCAATGTGTTGACTGCAGATCACAGCTAATACACAACCATCCATAAATTCAACAAAGGGAAGATCGAGTGAGACAGGAAGTAGTAAAGAGCCAGTGACTTTCAAAATAAAACAAATCCAGTCAAAACCAGATGATGGCTACAACAACAAACCAACATAATGAGCAGAGCCAGACCAGGAGTCAACAGGTTTGAGGTTTCACAGCCTAAACAGTACACAGAGAAGCTCATCAGTGGCTTGGGAGGCGTGGCTTCAGCTGCTGAACTGAACACACAGCTGGTGTGAGTTGACAAAAAGTCAACACAAAACGGAGCCGGACAGCAGGACGTACCTGGTGTATTTAAGTCACTGGTTTGGGAGCAGGATGAGATATTCTGTGAACCAGGGTTTGAGCTGAGGGTTCATTTTTTAATTGATCCACCAAGTTTCAGAAAACACAGAAAACAGCCACAAGTTTGAGATTAAGATCCCAGACTCTGAAAGTCAGACTGCCTTACGGTACTCAATGATTGTGTTTCTTTTTCTTTTTTTTTTTAAACAAAATATTAAAAATAAATGCGTAATAAAGTTTTTTTTTTTGTTGTTGCTAGCTCAGGAGGGGATGAATGCTAACCTTGACCCTTGTTCTGATGTTAGCTGAGGGGCTATTTGTCAAATTATCGGTTTTATTTTATTTTATTTGACTCTGGAACACCGCAGGAGAAGATGATACCAATCTTTGAGCTTCTCATCCTGAGAGAAAAGGTCCACTGCCTGTCATATCAGCAGACTTATTGTATGTATACATTTAAATTAAAATGAATGAGCAACATATACGGTATATCCATACCGCCCCGCCCTCTTTTGTGCTCTTATGCTGCGTTAGTGCTGCTTAAACCCCGCCCTCATCAGTTAAACTGCTGTGATTGGCTCTCTCACAGCAAACTTGAACCAAGAGTTGCTTGTGTTAAAAATAAACAGATTTTTTTAGTCCAGGTCCTGCTGCACACTGGGCCTCAGATCTTTGTGCAGTGACTGTCTGTGCTGCTCAGTGTTTCTGGACACTGTGTGAGACACAGGAAGAGGAAGAAAGGAGAGCAGACTGAAAGAAAAAGCTCAGGAGGCAGAGGACTTTTTGTGCTGTGGTTTCTCTGGTTTGGACTGCAGCTTGGACACTGAGCCGTGTGCATACAATAAAATATTCATCTCAGGGTTCTGGCCTATCATTCTATTGTCTTTCTCATCTTCCTTTATTGGGACTGAGAGGCTCCGTGTCCCACTTACAGCACTTTAGCTGGTGCGGCATGCGTCTCAAGGGCCCTGCTGAAAAGGGAACCGAGGTCCTTTGGAGACTGGGGAGAACATGCACAGCATATGAGATAACGCAGAGGAACAATGGAACCCAAACCCCAACAGGGCTCCACATACCGAGCCTACCTCCTGCAAACAAGACAGAGCATGGAGGAAGAATGTTTGTCCAAATTCTCATAACGTATCACAGCCCGGAGACTATTTTTATCTGTTCTTTCCGATACACAGAGCTGTGCATTGTCTGTCTAATGTTTCCCTTTTCATCTCTGTGTATACATAGTTAGAAATCACAGGAGACGATTTTTATTTTGACGTCTCTCGCCGTGAGTCGCTCAGCTTAATAATTGTGGCCGTGCATGTGCAATTTAACGCAACAATTTGCAGGAACAGAATCATTTCAAGGAAATATAGTTGCTGACAGCGTGGGTTTGAAATCGCTCATCTAACATCAAAGCATCTGAAATTACAGTCAGACTCACACTCAAGGTTTGTCTTTGAATGGCCAAATAAGTTACCTCGGACCATTTCAGCACCCCCCTCTCTCTCTCTCTCTCTCTCTCTCTCTCCATTTTCAATGCCCTTGTTTGACTTGTCTTTCACAGCTGAACTCTTGTGTCGTGTCGTTCCTCAGGTCGACATTGTCCGTTGTCAGGGCGCCGCCTTACCTTTGTAAAAAAACATTAAAAATAGATCCAAACAGACTCCTGGAAGTCAAACAGCTTTCCATGATTAATTCAGTTTTTGATGAATTTTTCAGCCCCTGCTCGGCGTTATTGAGAGAGTTGTGTTTGGTGGATGTGACCTCGCTTGGAAATGGCACTTCATTTGTGAAATATCATTCATAAAAGCAGTGAAGAGGGTGAAAGGAACCCGTGGCACAAAAAAAAGCTTTTAAAAAAATCACCTTTTAGAAAGTGTTAACGAAACAAAATTCTGGACTAACAATTTTTTTTTTTCAAATTTAATTTACTAGTTTAAATATTTAAATCAGGGATGACCGCTGCTTCTCGGACAAGTCTTTAAACTCTACAGCAGATAGGGTCAGGGGCTGTCTTGATTTCTTTTAGCCTATTGTGATGAATTTCTTGTTGTTGTTTAGCTTGATGTTAGCTTAATGCTATCATCAAGTAGACCAGTCTAGCAGCACTCCTCCTTCATTAGCGCTGATTTGATTGGAAAGACATTTGTTGCGTCAACGGACGTCACGAGGAAGAGCTACACGGCTGCACAGAAACGGCACATTGCTGAACTCAGTGGAAGTTTTGATGCAGGGGCACAAAACAGACTGCAAATCACAAAGATTTTTGTTTTTAAAGGACGCAGCACAGGCAGATATTAAAGAAACTTCATGATCCAGTGGCTTTTACTTCCATATTTAGCTTGTCAGGGGAGACTATTCACTAAAAAATTAAGACGGGAAATTTAAGAGGCTTTGAGGCGGATATACGGCAGGGTTCAGCAACAATCGAGCAGTCTGAAAACTGATGCTCTTTCAATTGGCAAGCGGTTAGAGGTCAAGTGAGAAATTATGAGCGTGTGCTTTTGCAGGTGTTGGAGCCGCAGACAGCAGCAGGTGGTCTCATCAGGTTGTTGTGCTCTACTGTTGCTTGTAGCAAGTCATGTGGAAAAGTGGAGAGGAGCACTTAGGGTTGTCTGTGCTTGATTAATAAGGACACAGAGAGGCAAATATGTGCACACAGTCACTGGGTAATGAGCCGCAAATGTGATTAGGTCTTTACGCTGCACCTGCTTCCAATTGAGCATACAGCTTAGCAACCCCATGCAAAAACCTGTACATACACACTCAGGGCGATAAACAACATCCACGTGTTTGTTAGCTGCGAGTGTGTGTGTGTGTGTACATGTGTGTGTGTGTGTTCTGATACCTTTGGAACTGTTGACAAGTGAAGCCTTGATTGCATTGCTGTATTTCTCTTACTCTTAAGACACAGATGTCACCTCCTCTCCAACAGAAACCTTGATTGGATGATTTTGCGTCGACAAAGCGTTACAACCTTGCTTTCAAACATCGAGCAGTTCATTCAGAAGAATGTCCCATAATGCAGCAGTAAAAGGTGCTGTGCTGTCTATTAACAAGTTTAACTCAGTTACTAATTGGTTTCATGTGAGGAGGTACCAATCAGGATATTATCTGCCTTTTTCTCGCTGATCGCACCTTCCTTTGCATGAGAAAGACCAGAAACCAAGTTAGAAAAAGGAACCACTGAAACCATTACTGGGACAAAAAGATGAACTGATCTGATTTGGAGATGCACCTGTTTTAACACACGATGAGGAAAAAATCAGCTCAGTTGACGTCATCGTCATTCTGACTCGAACGACGCCAACGGAAATAGCCGAGATTCTTGATCTTCCTCCAAACTTCGCTGGGTGTTTCTGCAAACCCCCGATAACATTCAAGTCCCCCTGCCAAGATTTCTTCAGCTAATTATTTCCACAATGAACTTCACCTGGTTTCACTTCCTGGTGGAGCTGAAAGCTGCTCTGATCCAACTTTTTTATAGAACTTTTGATCAGAAGACGACGTGTAAAGTAAAACAGCTTTTCTCAAGGTGAAACCGAACATCTGTGAACCCCCGAGGTGTTCTGGTAATGTTGGCGCTGGATCAGTCTCAGCACTTCATCAGTATTGTTGTCCCCCCAGAAACGAACAAACAAACAAACAAATAAATAAATATAAATACAACGACCTTCTGATCAAGCACATAACTGCTTACTGACAAAGACAAAGATAGGCCGGTGGTAAACGAGGAAAATGAAGGCACAAAAGTACAAAATCTTCACAGCAAGATGAAAAACCAAATTCAAAAACTAGATGAAAAAGAAAACCTGTACTTCCTGTGAGGAGTCTTCAGCTGGTTGTGAGACCAACAACTATTCCTGATGACGATCTGAGCAAACGAGACCACGATCAGCAAGACTCAGAGTCTTTGTACGCGTAACAGGAAGGTGTCGGATCAGACGGTTAACAGCCTGCTGAAGATTCAGATATTTAATCAGTCACAACTGACCGCAAAAAGAGAGCAGGGTCTCTCTTCACCAGCTTGTCCTCTGCATGCCCAAGATGAACATATTTCCCTGCAGGTGGCGCCAAAGTCAACACAAAACTATACATTCCTCAAAGCAGCTTTGACGATCACTGGGTTACATCTGCTCACAGCTTCTCATGTGGAACGATTCGATACGACAGGTGACAGGACGCTCCGGCCATCAGCTCTCAAAACTGAGAATTAGTTACTATTTTTATGAACCTTTAAGAGAGTCAAGAATTCGACCTTAAAGTGACGCTGCTTTATGATCATATTCAACTTTTCTAACCGAGTGTTTGCAAACATCTTCGCTTCGCGGGTTTTCAAGATAAAAGTATGTGAATCTTTGGGTTTCCAGCTTGTTGTGCTGCCACCAAGTGGTGAGAAGACGTAAAATGTGGAGTGATGTGAGAGTGCTGCATACACGTCCTTGTTTTGGAACCACTTGAATCAAACCGTTTAATCCGTATTAACTCTGTTTCCTGTCGTTGAGGAACTCTTGTTCAGCTGTTAGTATCTGTGGACAAAACAATCTGAAATTTTTCACAAGGATTTCACCTCCTTTGTTTGTATTTTTGAAGATATTAAGCGTTAAATTTACTCCAAAAAGAAACTCTTCACACCCACTTGACCTACAAGCATGTATTGTACAGACTCTTCTCGAGAGCTTTGTGAGACGAGTCCTTCAACTCCTGCGTACAGTCTTAACAACTTCCCTTCACCGCACACATTTTGATTTTGTGAGCTTTTGGAAATACAAAGAAGCTATTTTCAACCTGAGGTTTTGTTCCTTCCTGTTTCATTAGCATATCGTGGTATTAATAAAAGCAACAGCACATCTGAAGCTCCCCCCTCTGATGAATGACCCACATTCTGGGCTGATCTGTCCTTCCTCGCATGTCTCAAAGACAGGAGCCCTACGTGGGTGCGGTGAGGACACACACACGGCTCCCACACCTATCAAAGAGAGGAGGAAATAAAGACACATGGCTTTAAATGGATTTGTCAAGCTTTGAGGCCTTTCTTTCAGGAGAGCGCGGTCATACCGGTCCAATAAAGCTGTCTCTATCGAGTTATGGCTGTGTTCACACCGATGCTGCAGAAACCAGGCCAGCTGAACCCCCTCCTCTAATCTCATGACATCTGACTGCTCTTGCAGCAAACCACCAGGGGGGAGAATTAATTTCCAGTCAGGCATTGATTGCTTTGTAGTGAAATATCTGATCAGGTGACCGACCTTCAAATTTATCAGAACTCAGAGGCTTTGACGTAACAAACTCTGAATGATTGGACGGAAAAGTGGAGTCAGAGAAAACAAAACGAAACAAAGAAAGATGAAAGCCACGTACAACACTGAGCAGTTAGGGGTTCGGTGCTTTGCTCAAGGGCTCAACAGCGCTCAAGTATGGTAACACCTCTCCAGCTGTCAGGCACATTCCCAATTTCAGGTGCCACCCCTGAAATCTCATTGGCCACCCCTGTTGCCACCCCAGATCTGATAGGTAGATGGCCAAGTTGGTCAACACAAGAAACAAGAGAAAAACGCTGTCAATCAATGGTGATGGCTAACTGACGGATCTAGGGTCAGTTTTTATATATAAATATATATATATATATATATATATATATATATATATATATATATATATATATATATATATATATATATGTATATATATATATATATATATATATATTAGGGCTGTCACTTTTTATTCAAGCTTTGAATATGAGGTGAAAAGTACATATTCGAACTCTAATTATTTATTCGAATATCTGCTGCATCCTTGAGATGCAGCGCGGGTTCATCAGAGTCAGCAGAGTGAGACACAAAGAACAGGATTATAACTTTAGAGACTTTTTGGCTCATGTGAAGTTGTTTTGGTCCCAAACAGCCCTCTGACGCCCCGTTATTGTTTAAAATAAATGTCGAGAGGAGCGGTCACGGCGATCGTGTGCGCGTGCTCGTGCGTGAATTGTATCGTGCAGGTAATATTGGAAACAAAAAGAGAGTCACACTTGATTCCGATCAAGTTGACAGACTTGTGATTCTGTCAAATAATAACGAAATTAGTATCAGTTATACATTTTACCTTACCGTCTTATTCAAAGCTGTTGGAGCTTTGTCTTGTTGTTAAGGACAGCGCGTGCGCGAGGGGGGGTATTCGAATATATTTGAAGCAATAACGCGAATTAGATTTTTTGAAAAAGTGACAGCCCTAAAAAAAATAAATATAAATAAATATATATATATATATATATATATATATATATATATATATATATATATATATATATATATATATATATATATATATATATATATATATATATATGTGTTTGTGTGTGTGTGTGTGTGTGTGTGTGTGAGAGAGAGAGAGTATAATTCCATGATCACATGGCCACCCAGTTTAACTTTGTGTCCCATTCTGGCCACCCCGGTAAAAATGTCCTGGATACGCCACTGATTCCCAATCTTGGTCCTTGAAGGACTTGAACCAGCGACTCTCTGGTTACCAAGCCAAGGCCCTTTGGACTGAACTACTGCCACCTTATGTCAACAATAACAAACCTTTAGAAAGAAAACAAGAAATAAAAGTCCAAGGTCCCCAAGTTTTAAAAATAACTTTGTACTCTTTCTAAAAATGCAAAACAAACAAACAGAAAGAAAACATTACTTAAACTCTTCTTCTGAGCTGGGCTGTTGGGTTTTTGCTTTATTTGAATCAAAAACCTTTAATTCTGGTATTTTCTGTCTCATTTATGGTAAAACTGAGTTTGTTCTTCACCGTTCAGTCTAAATGGAGCTCGCTGTTTGAGCACAGGTCTGATGATACTCCATGGTTACTGTTATCTGGATGTTGAGGTCTGTCAGACAGAAGCACAGACTCACTGTACACAGAGTGTGTGTCCTGTTAGATGACATTGTTTAGTCAACCTCTGCAGCATTGTTCCACACACACACCACACAAACCAGCAGCTCGCCCAGCAGGACAGTCTGAGTCAGTGGGCACCGTCACATATCACGCGAGCGAGAGCAGCGTCTGTGGAGTTTCTTCCTCACCTGGAAATCACAGGTGCCTGCCAGTGTGACAGATGGCCACAGTACTAATCAAGGTGAATCAAAGCTCCACTCCTGACTTCTCCTCATCACAGATTATTTTTCCCTGCTTTTAAAGAGCATCTTTTCTTTTTTTTTTATTTTCCCAGCGTCAGTTATTCAGGGTTGACAGGTGTTGATTGCAGCGTTGTTTGTTCTCTCATCGAGCTGATATGTCTCTGGGGCTCCTGCTTAAAACTGTCAAAAGTGGTGAGTGTAACTGATGTAAAGTCTTTCATTCTTTCTTTCTTTCTTTCTTTCTTTCTTTCTTTATTTCTTTCTTTCTTTCTTTCTTTCTTTCTACACGAGCACAGTCTGGATTTTTACACCCTCAGTCAGATTAGCTCTTTGGGTTTCTCTGTGAGGTTAGTGGAGGTTGTGTTTTAAAATCAACATTTAAATGTCACAACAGAATCAGCTGAACAGAATCCCAGATGGAGAGTTTTAAAGGTTGATTCAGGCTGCAAATAAATGTCCTGTAATTTAAAGTTTTACCAGGAAAACAACACTTTTAATCAACAATATCATTTTCATCTAATTTTCCCTTTTCTTCAGTGATTTAATAACAAACTAAGAACAACAGCTGAGCTTTCTCCTGCTGGTAGAAGCTCAGTGTTCTTTTTTAATTCATGTCTGAAATCAAATAAAACACGTTTTATTGTTTCGAACAGGGAGCTCTAATAGCTTGTCTCCTTTTATTTAGTGTGAACATTACCAGTAAGAACTTTCATCAAAGCTCAGTGAATCCAAACACAGGAGGCCTTCATCTGAGGCAGGATCAGTGCTGCACTGACTCTGTCTCTTTAAGGTTTGTAGAGGATTTAATTTAAACAATAATATGAAACAAAACGCTCAACAGAGGATCTTCTTCAGGAAACAAGAAACGAGGATCAGATGAAACAGAAGGTTTATGGTGGACCATTCATGGAGGAACACTCACGAAGTCATAAAACCAAATTATTGAAAACATTTTCAATCACTGGAATTAAAATGAAATCAAGGCTTCATAAAGAAATGATGATGAACTAAATCTTTAGCAGGTGTTTCCTCAACTAAACTACAAATTTTAGATGAAATGAATTCATTATATCCTCTGTGATTAGTCTTCAGCTTTGGTTCTTTAAAACGTTTTCAAAATATCAAAATGTTAAAATGTCGTACGGTTGTTTTTTTTTTATCACAAACAGATTAGCTCATGGTTTAGCTTTAAGCTCACGTTTTAGCCTTTATCTCATGGTTAAGCCTTTCGCTCATGTTTAAGCCTTTAGCTCATGTTTTAGCCTTTAGCTCATGTTTTAGCCTCTAGCTCATGTTTTAGCCTTAAGCTCATTTTTTTAGCCTTTAGCTCATGTTTTAGCCGTTAGCTCATGTTTTAGCCTTTAGCTCATGGTTTAGTCTTTCGCTCATGTTTTAGCCTTTAGCTCATGTTTTAGCCTCTAGCTCATGTTTTAGCCTTAAGCTCATTTTTTAGCCTTTAGCTCATGTTTTAGCCTTTAGCTATTTTTTTAGCCTTTAGCTCATGCTTTAGCCTTTAGTTCATATTTTAGCCTTAAGCTTATGTTTTAGCCTTTAGCTCATGTTTTAGCCTTTAGTTCATGTTTTAGCCTTTAGCTCATTTTTTAGCCTTTAGCTCATGTTTTAGCCTTTAGCTCATTTTTTTAGCCTTTAGCTCATGTTTTAGCCTTTAGCTCATGTTTTAGCCTTTAGCTCATTTTTTTAGCCTTTAGCTCATGCTTTAGCCTTTAGCTCATGTTTTAGCCTTTAGCTATTTTTTTAGCCTTTAGCTCATGCTTTAGCCTTTAGTTCATATTTTAGCCTTAAGCTTATGTTTTAGCCTTTAGCTCATGTTTAGCCTTTAGTTCATGTTTTAGCCTTTAGCTCATGTTTTAGCCTTTAGCCTGTGCTCTCTCTCTCTCCTGTTTATCTTTCTTCTTCTCTTCTGTCCTTTTTCTGTCTGTCAGTTCAGCTCCAGTCTCCACCATCTCGACTAAATTAATCACAGAAATCATTTTCAGCAGAGAAAAACTCAGATCTCTCTTAATAAATCAAAACTTCATCAGCTGGCGTGGTGTTGTCATGGAGACTTCAACGTGCTGTAAATCAAACTAACTAACTCAAACTAAAACAAAAATGGAAAAACAAAGAAAAAGTAAAGTAGAATTGAGTTTAAAATGTTCAATATTTGCATGTTTTGTTTTTGTTTTTTTAGGGGGGTAATTTGTGTGTGCTGAAACCATCTCATTGTTTTCTTTTATTTTCTTAAGGGCCGATTCCTCTTTAAAAACCTCCCCAACGATCCAGTTGAGCGGTCAGAAGAAATACAGCCTTTGTCTCAGACAGAATCAAAATATCACAGAAGTGTTTCAAGTCTGAGTTACCACCTACAAGCTAATCATCCTGATCTCTGTAGGCAACTACATCTCAAAGGTCAGCAGAGCATCACTTTAACGTGTGTGACTCACCGCAGAGCTGGAGGTGAAGACAAACAGAAGAAGTTCAGTACAGAGCAAACGATGGAACGTCCTCAACTCTGAGGGATGTTCTCTGGTTAGCATGTTGTGAGCTAACCCTCCCCCATCATCACACAGAACAATAGTTTCACTCATAAAGAAAACTGTACATATCAGAGGAAAAACAAAACAGAAGGAGTAGAAACATGTAAATACTGCATCAACCAGGACTCACTGCACAGCACACTGATGGTTCAACATGCAGGAAAACGATCACAAACAGGAAGTATAAATCCAAACAGTGGTGCAGCAGTTATTTACATGATACGTGTTTAATCTGAATCCCAAACACTGATGAGACTTTCAATAAATTCAGTTTAAATGGTTTAAAAGGGTAAATAATGGGATTTCAAACATGCAATAAAAACTGCAATTAATTGGGATTAATTGTTGAAGTTGAGCAATTGATCATGACCAAAAGAATGCATCCTTTACTCATAAGCCTGATTATAACTTAATATTATTTATATGAAGTGGTATGAATACAGTAAGATGACAGAAGGAAAAATAAAAACTGTCCATAAACAAAACAGTTTAAATTTACTCAGTGACATGATTCAGAAAGTGCAGGAAAATGATTTAAAATAAAGAAATAAAGAAATAAAGACTCAAGATGAGGAATCGCTAAAGTTTGTGTTTTCATCCTTTGGGTATGAGGTGTATTTTGATCACATGATGGCTTAAAAAAGGAAGACTAGTCGATAATTAGATCAGCATCTTTAACCCCAAACATCCCTGAAGCTTTGTTCAGCTGGGGCAAAAAAAAAACATCCTAAAAGGTGATTTTTGTGTCTCTTAGTTTGAATCAGTTTAAATTGTTGAACATTATTCCCAAAGTTTTTATGTTATTTCTGACACATCTTCAAGTGTAAGTTGCTGCATATTTAAACCTGATGCATCCAAGGAAGGCTTCCGCCAATAGGAAGGAGCGGTTCACTTTGGTATTCTCTGCATGTGAAGCGCTCTCTACCATAATCACCAGAGTTGTTCGTAACTGATTGACTGAAGCTGATTGACTTCTCCTGAAAACGCTCATGTTTCAAACAATTTCCTGCCATATGTTTGTGTGCTGCATTCCCATAAATGACGGAGTGCCACGATTGGTATTCTCCTCTCGGATGCCGGCGCTCATAATGTCAGATTTTATGAGCTCCGGTGAAAGAGACGCTAATATCCCTCACATGATGAGTTGTAAGCATTACGTGGATATTAAAAATTCACAAAGCAGGATGTAAATCAGAATGCTAAGTATTGTCAGAAGATGTTTGAATCGCTCATTCTGCTTGATGAAAGGCCTTATATGGCTATATGTTCAAACTGCGTTTAAAGAGGAGTGGATGGGAAGATGGCAGGAAATGAAAACATATCCAATGAGTGTTTAGCTTTGTTTCAGGTGATTAAACAGACAAAGATAAAGCAGTGCAGAGATTACCCGGTCACAAAAGTGGAATTTATTCTTAAATATTAATTCTCAGAGAGAAGCCGTAAGACATTTTCGACAAATGTTGCTCTAATTATGTCTCCAAACCAAGTTCAGTCAGGGGTAAAATGTACAAATTATGATTACTGTTAGCTGTGTTGGTGTCATTTTCTACTACAAACCAGATCAGATCTTAGCACTGCAGGAGCTGCTCGTGTCACTTAGTGTTTCTCTTCTGCTAAAACAGCAACACGACACAATGCTGTCACTTTTCATTGTCTGATAAATTATTGATGGAACGCGATTATATAGAAAAGATAACCAACAACACCCGGGTACATCGCTGTCTGCAAAATCATCAATCTACTGGTTTACTGTACAAAACAACATGTTTAGTATGAAGTTAGAGGAGTGGAGTGTATATCCTCTGAAGACCATGACTCCATCCTCAACATTTGTCCATGAAAGTTAATCCAAAAGTGAAACCAAACACTGTCAGAACATGAGGAGGGTTGAAGAGAAGTGAGAGATCAACAACAAACACATACAAGTTTAACCTCTGGGGACCATGAATGGGTGTGCAAACTTTTAGTCAGTCCCTCAATAAGCTGCTGAAATATATTTTTAGGATTATGTTAAATAAAATCTAAATAAAAATAAAATCTAAATTTGTAACGATGAGTCCGTTCACATTCAGATCGAAAAGTTTCCTCATGAGGGGAGGTGATGATGTCATAAATATGAATGTGATTGGCTGATATTCTTTGTGAGGTCGGGGGGGCAGATACAGAGTTGAAGCAAATAGATGGAGTTTGCATTGATTCTCTGATTTTGTTTCCATATTATTTATTTATTTATTGATAGATTGATTTTGTTTTCCAGCTTCCTGTTGGAGACCCCCTCTTTCACTGCTCTAGCCTCAGGGCTTACAGCTTTAGCCTGCTAACTTGGACACCATCACTTGTTTTTTTTTTTTTGCCGTTGAACCATGACATATACCTTCAGAATAAAGGTAAAGTAAAGCGTCTGTGAATTATCTCTGTGTCTTTTCGTGGGTATTTCACGTATTTAAGAGCAGATATTTGCAGTAATTGAATGAAAGGTGCTTTTTTTTGGTACAGATTTAGCTTTAGCTTCTCACGCCTGCATATTTCCATACACCAAACTTTCAGACTCAAAGGTAACTCGGGTTCAATTTCTACTCAGACATTTCTGGCCAACTCACCACAACAGCATTTATAAGAAAAGCTCCTTGTGGACAAAATTCAATTCTGTCTACTCTAAACAGGAAGCACCCTGCAGGGAAAATAGACAGTGACCTCTTTCTGCATCAGTTTACCCTTCTGCTATAGCCCGCAGTCACTCCCAGGAGGTGTGAGAGTTTCTCAGGCAAACAGGCTCGATCTGGAGTTATCATACCTTTGGATCATGGATAAAGGCAACAATTGATTCATTATCTTTGTGCATCAGCTCCCTGAGGCTGAGACGGATACTTGTCAGAGTGTTGCTGGTTTAATGGGCAAACATTCAAGGTCACAGCCGAGGAAGATGACAAGCAGATAGATGAAAGTGGAGCTATTTAATTCGTTGTTGATCAAACTCGCTGCGTGATGAAGGATACATTTTGTGCAGCGTTTTTCATGCATCTGGAGCCAGTTCCTGTTAAGTGACTGTTCCCTTTCGCTCGCTGCGGCCTCTCGTTTTGATGAAGGGATTCAACAGCTTCCTTAAGCTTTACAGCAGTCTGCTTGTTTCACCTCCATCGTCTACTGAATCAATCACACTCCCATGTTATCATCATTCCTATCATCACCCGGCAGAGCTTACACAGAGCAATCAAACACCGCGGTGCTATTAATATAAAATGAACAGGGCTCACTCATTTTCTGCTCCCCCCCTCCGCAGCCCAGTAATTTTCACTGGGACTGAATATTTCTTTTATGGAGTTAATCAGAAATCCTTTCCGAAAGCACTTCTTGGATTCTGCTTCACTTTCTCAAAAGGCAGGGGAGGAAGATCCATTTTCTAGTTCAAGGGAATTCAAATAAGGGGAGGAAACGATAGGCTTATCTGATCAGAAGTGAGCCCTTTGAACAGAAAATGCTGACACGATCATTAAATTGTAGTTCACAGAGACAGTAATATAGTACAGTACTGATACTTTTGTTCACCTATTGGTAGCATAATAGATTAGAAGACCCCTTTGACTCGACATGCTCCGCTTGCAAGTTTTGTTATTTAAAAGCTTGTGATCAGTCTGTTCTGGGGACGGTTTGATGGAATATTCATGCCATGAATACTTAACAGGATTCTTACCCCTCTTAACCCCTTATGCAGCAAATGTCTTTGACCACGCTCAGAGGGTTTCATGCAATCTGTCGCTTGGCGCTTTTCCATGTATAATGGCCTCTTTTACTTCTTTGTCTGCAGTCGGAGTTTTCTGCTTACTAAGGGAAGAGTAAATGTAGATTTAAGGGAGGACTGAGACACCGCTCTCCTCAGCCGTGTGCAGAAATTTGTGCATTTAATCAAAAGTTATTCGCCACGGACTTACAACTTCCTGCCACGTGACGGTAGCGTGCACGCATCACACGTCAAATCTGCTTCTCCTGTGTCTGCAGCAGCGGCGGCTGCTGGTCAGTCAAGGAGGGGAAGCTCATTTTTTTTCTGGCCTACATCATAAATTTCCTCCGTTCTTTTTCAAGGAAAAGAGAGTGAGTCTTTAAACACAACGCTGGTCGTTTTTAAGAAAGGTAAACTCTCTGGGGATCGATAAAGCCTCCGGATCAGTCCAGAACAACTGAATGTAGAAGTTAGAAAGTCTCCGGTAGAGAGTTTTACTCCAAGATCGCTGATTGGCTCATTTCACTGTCAATCAAAAAAGGGATTCAGCCTCAGAAAGATCATCCAATCATCATGCAGAAGCTGAGCGTCCAGGTCAGCCCACTGCCTCATAGACCCCCAGAGACGCTGAGCGTCCGATGGGCGGGACAAAGCCCAGCGTTTATCCAATGACCGTCCAGTTTCCACAGTGGAACAACCCACTTTACCCTACACTGTTGAAGTCTGAAGACGCTCAGCGTCCGACTGTGTTAAAGCGCTGAGACGCTGCGGGGATGAATGAGAAGGAAGTGGCACCAGTTACCTGTGATAAGTAGCTGATTCAGAACAAAAGATGAAGGTATTCTAGCGCATATTTAGGCAATGAAATGTACACACAGCAGGACATATCAACACTTTTTAGGGGAAGCTGAGCTTCCCTTGCAGTCTTAGAGCAATCGCCACTAGTCTGCAGCCAAGTGTCACATCCAGTTAAATGAGTGAAGCCGCCACTCGGCTGCACTGGCCACCGGCATTGTTTATTTCAATCAAGTCCAATGGAAAATCAGTGGCTTGCAAAAAGCACCCGAGTTAATTAGAGTTACAGTGGAGAGCCCAAAGGTAGGAGGGAAAAAAAACAACAAGTAATATGAATGTAGATGAAAAACACGCTCGTACAGGCGAGCCCGACAGTTTTTTTTTTTTAATTCAAACAAAAGCTGCACAAACAGTCACCTCTGTTTACTCATTAGAACCTGAAAAAGGAGTTTTTTCAGGGACAATAAAAGACGAATCAGTCTTCTAAAAACTCCTCAGACCGTACGCCGGGTGGCAGCTGTATTTCTCTCCATGGTCTGGCCGTCTCCCGGAGCCGATCTGAAATACAATGTGGGAGATGATCGAGTCTTAGTGTCAATACATCACCCCAGAAAATTACCTCTTCTCTGCTTGGCCTACTTTAATCTCTCGCCCTCTATTGAAAGAATGAACACTCTCCCCTCTGTCCTATTGACAACGTAAAATAGGTTTGCCAGCTTGATTGACAACTTTGTCCACCTGACAAAATGTAATGCAGTAGAGGACAAAAAACAGATCAGGAATTCTTTGGACCCAATCTGGAGCTGCCGATTACATTTTCTCTGCCGTCTTCTTCTTTATTGTATCAGATGGGGCTTTAGAAGTGTTGAAGCAAAGTGTTTCATTGTGTGTGTGTGAGTGTGAGTGTGTGTGTGTGTGTACTCTTGTGTGCCGATGGTTGCATAAATATTTGGTCTGTGTTCGAGAGGTAAAAGATTCCACAAAGCCCGACACAAAAGTCATTAGCATTACATTACGCTGAAATACTTGGCTCAGACTTTCATCAAGGGCGACTTAGAGTGACAAACACAGAAATGTATTCTCCCGCCACAGAAATAAAACATTTCGTACCAGTGTGCAGGAGGTAGAACCAGCTCTGATGATATTTCTGCAACATGGATTAAATTCTCTTGTAGCAATTGAATAATTCAGCAAGCTAAACAACAGACTGCAACTGTACACATCAAAACACCCCGCGAAATGCAAATGTTGGTAAAAACTAATCAAGTACTAACCAGAGGGTATAAATACAACTATCACCACTTAAAGCCGTTCTCAGGCTGATTCCAGCTTTAGTTATAAAATTGTTTCTGAAGGCAGGTGCGCTGTGGCTGCTGAGGTGCATGATGAAAATGCAAATTCGAAACTCTCATTTCAACACATGAAAGTGTCAAAGGCTTTATGTGAGCAACATCAACACATCAGCAGCTGGGCTATATAAAGATGCCCTGTAGATTCCATGCCCTTTACTGGTGGCGAGGCAAATGTCAAAACATTAACACCGAGCTTAAAGCGGCGTTAATGCTCAGCCCGGGCTGCAGAAAGGAATCATGATTAATGTAGAAGTGTTCATCAATAAATGAGCCTGTGAAACTAAATATGAAATGCTTAAAAAAAAAAAAAAAAGAGAGTTTCTCTGAGATTTAAAGGAGTCCGCTCAGCGGCAGTGATCTTGAACTCAGTTTCAATCATTTAAAACGCGCAAGTGCACTTGAAACAACATGGGTGATGAGGGCAAATGTGCTACATTCTTGTTTTCTTAATTTCAGTATCTATGAAACGTGCAGAGCATAATGTGGGAGGGTCAGCTTTCAAAATCAAAGTCTAAATGAATCGGAAATGTTCCTGCAGCTGCTTCAAACATCAGATCAGTGATTCAGTGAACAGGGGCGGAGCTCTCGTCTTTCTGACCAATCAAAGTGCTTCACACCCCCCGTCACATTCACACTGATGGCACAGGGGGACAAGTGTGTAAGAGTGTGCCACCAATGGCTGCTCCTGGCTGTTACCCTGTGAGTCTATTGCTACTGGAGTAACTCGTCAATCGCTGCAGAGCGGATCGTACCAAACGAGAAAACAGACACGAAAAACGATCAGAGTATCCGTCATTTTAAAATACAGCGCCATCTTCAGGCTCCCGATCATAAATCTCATCTGTGCAAAACAAAACCACGTCACTACTGATGGCACAAGGCAGGAAGTCACGAGCAGGTCAGACTCAGAGGAAATCCAGCGTCTATATGATGATTCTATATGACTCAACACATCCTTTCTACGAGGACACCGACAGAAAGGTTTGGGATCTTGTGTATCCAGCTCTGCTCCACTCCAGAGACGGATTCAGTGTGAATGGGCTCATGCTGAAAACCGCGGCGGACACAGAACACATGTGATTTGGGGGTTAAGTCAAACTCAGTATGTTTGTTCATCGCTGACCAGCAGCAGGAGAGACTTGGGGTTCAGAGTCTTTCTCAAGGACAATTTGGCGTGGAACTGCAGAGACTCTTCCAGTAAACCACAGCTACCCCAAGAACTGAACATCATCATATGTACAAACAAACAAACAAACAAACAGATAAATAAATAAATAAATAATGTTTTTATGCTCACAGTATGATCAGTCAATTCTTCAACACCAAAAAAGACATCTGAGCTCAAAATCTGGTTCGACGTCAGGACAGAGGTTGAAGATACCAAGTCTCTTGGGAAGAAGAAACTAACATCAGACATTAATTAACACCAAAGCTTTTCCTTCCTAACATAATACTTTGAAATTATCCATCATTAAGGTAAGAAAAATGATCTTCTTGGCTGTTTTTATTCTCTAGGATGACGTCTTATTAAAGATCACTGAGCGTCACAAGCGTCCATTTTCAGTCGGTGGGATTTTTCCTCTTCTTTCCATGGCATCAAAAGCTCAACTGATGGAAAATCCAACCGTACCATGAGCTCATATATTTGGGTTTGCTGTAAAATGTACGTGTCCCCATGTAGAAGTTTAAAAATGGTGAATTGTCTTAGAAAGCCAGCTGTAGCTTCCCTAAGCTAACAGTGATGTTAAATGTCATCTGTAGCTGTTATTTCAAGCAGGAAACCAGCAGACGGTTTCATGCTCACATCACCTCGTGTAACTCGAGTACCAATCTTCAAAGAGTTATTAGGTGAGCTTAATTTCCACCATCAGCTGCTCCACTGAGGGAATCTAATGTGTTTATATTGTCGTCTGATTCATTTCGGTCGTCTCTGGAGTCATTTTGGATTTTAGAGGAAGTTGATTAAACCGTTTAAAGAAAAAGGCCATCTACTCTTCCATTCACCGAGAGCTCCTGAATGAAAAGCAATACTTCTAACGCTCATTAAGCCATTTACATGTTACATCAAATGTATTTGAACTGCAGTAGTCAAACATTTGATCTCAATAGTGGATGACCTCTCATTGTGTGGTGTGTCAATGCAATTATATCTTCCAACAAATGCTAAAATCAGTCTCCTTCAGAAGTCGTACAACAGTGTCGTCCAAATGTGTCAACATAATTGAATTAGCGGAGGATAATGATGGCCGAGGATGGATAGCGCCAATAATTACAAGATATTCAGATGTTTGCTCACATAGAGCTGACGTTCTCCAGAGGGAGGACACTGACTCTGGGTTTCCAACGTATGTGGAGATGTTCTTTGACTCGGGATTAGAAGAGTTGACTGTTTAAAGGTCCCTCCACTTCCCCACACTCACTGCACGAAACACATTAGTTACCTCGCTGATATTACACTTTCTAGGCAATCAAGGAGCCGTGATTAAGGTTCTTGTGAGCCGAGATATCTGAGAATACTCCAAGAGAGAGAGAGAGATCATGAGACGGAGGCAGGGGTTAATGACGCCATGCTTGCACATCGCCGACAGGATCCGTGCACCCATTCCCATTAAGTCATGGTTGAACCTCTTTCATTACTTTTTCTGACCTTTACGAAAGGTTAGTTGCAGACACTCTGTGGTTATCGTTGTTCCTCCGAGCGTAACAGAGAACATATCAGTCATAGATACAATAATGTGCCATAAGTAAAGCACAGAGGGGCCGGATAAGTCAAGTGGAAAAGGGATTATTCCCAATGTTTCTCCACTGTTAGGGAACTTTTATTGTTTTCTGAGAGAACAACATGCAGCGAACACTCCCTGTACTATCTCCAATCATCCAGCGAGCTGGTAGCAGTGCTTCTGAAAGCTGTTCTATTGGAGTACAAGAGGGAGTCTGTTTCCTAATTTAGTCAGTGCTCGGGACAAAATTTGGGGGATCCAATCCTCAGGGATGAAACTTTTGGAAGAGAAACCTTTAGCTATTCCAACAGGGGATTAAGGTAAGGGGATACTCATCTTAAAGGATAGAATTGGGTTAGGGTAGCAAGTTCTCTCAAGGAAAAAACTTCCTGTGGAGTTGAGCCAGGCTCTGCCAGCTGGGCTTATACGTCTGCGAAGGGAACAAGAAGCAGAGAAAGATGAGAGGCTGTGTTAAGTCTGTTTGCTGTGAATGCCAGTTGTGGTGTGACATTTTATATTGCTGAGGGTTTATTTTGAAAATCACAGGGGGTCAGCGTTCGGAGGAAGAGAACTCGTCTTCACCTGGGAAACAATATAGAAACAGCAGAAGCACCACTCAGAAAAAAACAACAACAACAAAAAAACACTGTTGGATTATGGGAGAGGCTGTGCTTTCCAAAGTTACTGAAGTATAATCACACAAGAACATTCACTGAGTCTGCTGTTCAACTTCTGTTTGGCTCGACTGCCCTTCTCGATTATTATCCGATGAATGTCCTAAATTGTGATGATGTAAAGCTTCTTTATGAGCAGAGACGCTCTCCTCCTACTTATCAGCTCAGCTATTCATTAGTACTGAGATGTGTCTGAAAGAACAGCTTGCACTCTGCAGTAAATCCAGTAATGGAGGCCACCAGGCCCCACACTGTCCTTCACCCACTTTATTGAAATCTATTCATACCAGACCGAAGAGATCAAGCAATTTTCCTTCAGAAATGACAATTTCAAGTTTGGGGACAATAAGCTGGTCAAGGTTGCTGTCTAATAAATGACTTCTTGTCATGTTTGCAGATGCTCAAGGTCCCTTGACGTCCACCAGCTGGGATGAGGCCCAGTCCCTGAAGCTGGTGTCACTATGATCAAGCACACATTGCAGGCAGATGTTTCTGAACTGGCTAACAAAAGCTGTTCAAGCAGGAGAGCGCTCCATTGTTCCTTGGCTTCTTCTCCTTCTATCCCCCTGCCATCTTCTTCTTCTTCTTCTTCTTCTACTGTTAAAAACTGGACGGCATATTCATGAGGGAAGCATAATTAACCAGTCAGGGTTTGGATGACTTCCAGATGGATGAGTTATTGTTGCCATTATTGATACTGGCTGGTATGAGCCCTGCTATCTGGGATTAATGCTGTTAGAATTCAGAAGCCCGACACCATCTTACCACTTAGTCCCATGATGAATTGTGTTAGGCAAAGTCGTTTGCACTGACACTCACTTACTTCCCCTCATTTTATGTACTTTGCTTGCCTTATTAAGGCTCTTACCACCGGCTTAATTGCCTATTTAGAATTCTCCTCTTTGTGACCTAGATGTGTTTTATTTGGTGAATGTAATTAAGTTACCTGTAAATATCTTTGCGAGCGCCCCATCCATCTCTGTTACGTGGAGCTCTATTTTTGCTTTAATTAATTTAATGGCTGCTGTGTCTGGACACTATTAACCCCAATGAAACCAGGAGGGGAAATTGGTTTCAGTTTTGCTAAAGTCAAGGTATCTTAGTTAAACTGCTGCTCAACAGATTCGTATTGGTGTGCAGAACCCCGACACTAATGAGGGGACTCATTCTGGCTTTTGTGGGTTTAAATCCTAAAGACTGTTTTTTTTTTTTAATTATTATTAAGTTGAGGAGAGGAAAATGATGGGATGAAAGAAGAAGTCTGACTGAGGGAAATGACTCAATTCTGTTTTAGCAACCACAAAAAAACAGCTAAGCAGTAGCGTGGGGATTTTTTTTGAGGAAGCCAAGTGAGACAAAGCCTCTAATCTGTATGTTTTATAGGGAGTTGGGTACATAAAAGACTACGTTGCAGCTTGTTTATCGCTATTTCATGTAATGGAATGACTGGTTAAGAGCGTCCAGAGAGCGCTCATTTTTTATTTTTCCTCTTGACTTAGCTTAAACATCTTATTAATCTACACAACCGGCCGCTAATCTCCCTCCTTTTCATTCAGCGGCTCGATGATGACAACACTGTGATTTGATTGGTTAGGGTTAGGGTTAGGGTTAGGGTTAGGGCCAAAGACGGGGTGGCTTCCCTTGACACAGTCTGGACTAATCACAGACGAGCAGTGTCATGACGACAGCCTCATCTGATTATTACAGAGGGACGCCAACTCGGCCCGGCCTCCCTGCGGACAAACAGTGTGCAATACCGTATTTTCACCACTCATTCGCCCACATAACATTTAGGAGGGCGCTGTTGTACACATTGTGTGATGCTCAATAAGTAGAGGAGAGAAATAAGGAAGAGATGACAGCGACAGAACACAGAATTATCGAAACTGTTAAAAGGAGTATTTTTATTAAAACACAGCTACAGTCTGAAAAAAGAGAGGAAGCATGGCTTCCCTTGAGCCTCCGGGAGAAAACGCCACTGCAGCTAAGTGGGCAGTTTAAAGAAAGATTTAAATGTTTGAAATTTTGTCCGTCTCAAACTACACGTATGGACGTTTATATGTATATTTGTACACACAAGGTTTCATCTGTTTGTTTACTGCTGAAGGTGTCAAACCTTTTGAAGCTGTGCGACTACGTGGAATAAGACTCTGCGAACACATTCTGGAAGAAAAAGCATCTCTTCCCTTTTTCATTCTGTGATTAGTGAGTTTACATGTTCAGCAAAGATGTTGAACATACCAAACATTACAGCTCTTGTATCGTCTTTCTGCTGATGTACAATTAATCTCTCTTTAAAGCTGCTTCTGAGAAATGTTGCTTTTTAAATGTTGATTCTGTGTCTCGGGGAGGAAACGTGCACAGCTTCATCCGGGATTAAAAGAAAAACAACAACAGCAGCACATACAACCCTCGGAGGGCAAACTGATGTGTTCGGTTTCCATTAAGAAATGGGACACATACCATCGCCAGCCTCTACCTCCAACCCCAAAGAGCGTGGAGGACATGGCGGATGCCCTCCAGAAACACTTAAACGACATGGAGGAACAAGCTCTTCCCTTATTAATGTGCTCTTTTACAAAGCTGCACACCATGCACAGCTCCCCCGGGACACGGGAGTGCAATGAGTGTAGCAAGTGGGTCTGTTCATTTTTTAACGTTGGGTAACCTGTCCTTAAAGGTACTGTAGTAAATCAAGATGCTACTTAACTCTGGTGGTAGGTCGAACTCACTTAGCACATAATGTGTGTCATGATTGATGAAGCTTTAAGAGCTGACAGGAGCAGGCTTTCTCTAACTCACACCATCAGGACTCGCTGTAAACAAACACTCTTAATGAGTTAATGCTGAGACGTATCCCGAGTGTTCATACTCTGACGTGAGATGATGTACCAGGAAGAGAAAACACAAACATTCTCTGCTGCTTTGATAGGAAGCGAGAGCAGAATGAGGAGGATGATTAAAGTGAATTTTTGTAACACACCTTTTAGGGGCTGATTGGCAGTTTAGGCCATGATATGTGTTCACAGTCCAGAGGACAGGGCTGAATGCTTGGCTGGCGTTGTACCTATTAAAGGTGGTGCTTTAGAATGGAGGAAATGCTTACTTTGATTTCCCTCAGGCTTTTTGCTCTCTGAGCGGAATGAAAACGCTCCCTCTCTGGCAGCATAAAAGGTACAAGCTGCCGTACAAAAAAACATATATCCACACACCCTATGTGCACACACACACACACACTTACGAGTCAAACTTTATAGGCGAGCGCTCCCGCAGTCCACAAAATTTACGCAGTTAAAAAGATTCCTTCATTACTGAATGACCTTGTGTGCTTTACAGGAATATGAGGGATGCAGGGCTGTAGTGCTGGATGACAACACGATGAATTGTGTTGCAGAAGCAAGCAAGCAGGCGTCTGCATGACACAGGAGTATTCACAGGAAATTATACCAAGCGGGCAGCGTCGCAAATCCATATTCAATGTGAGGTGCGTTTTGCAGGCCCCCCCATAAATACGTGCGCTGCTTTCATGCACCCGCCCACCCACTCGCACCTCTCTGGCTGCACCGATCAAAACATGGGGTTTATTCATGTGGCATTCTGATCTGAGAGCTCTGATCCCTAATTGCACATGAGCAACGGGTGATTCTCAGGGGTGGGATGAGCAGATGTGCAGTGTGGCCAGAAGCGCTTTGAGTTTGCATTGCAGAGAGAGGTGGGTGGGTGGGTGGGTGGGGGTGGGTGAGGGGTGGGGGGTCTGGCTCGACCATTGGCAGCTAATACGGGCTCACACACTGCAGGTGGCGCAAGTTGTGGAAGTCCAAAGGTCTTTGTTTGTGTGTGTGTGTGTGTGGAAGAGAAATAGACAGCGGAGAAATTGCCAATAAGCATTCCCTCTAGCCTCATCACACATAGAGCTACAGGCTATTATTAATCATTTAGCAGGTTTCATAGTTTGGTTCACTGCTCATGCACAGCACCTGTCAAAGCACGCTGTGGCAGGGAGGGTTCCATTTGATTAAGTCTCTTTAGCCTTCACATCCTCCCATCAAAAGGTCACCATGCATCCTTGTCTGATAGCCGCTCGCACACTTGTTTTTTTTTTCCCTTTCATTTACATTTTGTCACACAAGCCTTCAGATGGAAGCCCTTCTCGCGTTTACACGATGTCATCAATTTGCTTCACAGTTTGCCCACGTCAGGGTGGCGTTTCAGCGTGGGAGGTTATTTTGTGTGAAAGATTTCATTTTAAGGGGAACTTTGTTTGTACAGAGCGCGTCCACGGGGACGGTTTGACTTTAATCTTCGATGATATCCTTTGTGTGCGTCATGTTTTCATTCTGCGCCTGCTGTGATGTTCATGTTTTAGTTTTTATCGATGCTTTTCTGCTGTTTGCGACATGTTTTAATTCTACGTTCCAACGTCACTCAAACTGAATTATCGTCTTCTTTGATAATACTTTCGTTTTTTAATGATTACCAGTTTGTTTCTGTGTTTCTCTGTGTCACAGAGGCAGATCTGATGCATTATGGGTATTATCTGATTACCTCCTTTATAAAACAAATCACAAGCAGAATCTCTTCATTATTCTGAGGGCTCCTGATTGATAGATGGATGAATACAGCTGTGCAAAGCTCTGGAGTCTCTTCTTGTAATGTAATCAAACCCTCACACAAATAACAGCCCTCTGTTCACACTTTGCATGACAAAAGGAACCTATAATTTACACGTCTACGATAAGAAAGCACGGAAACGTGAAATTTCTTTACAGATTTGTATTTGCGTGCTAACAGGACGGTGCGAGCACCTCGAACGTCACTCCTGAAGGTTCGTTTTACAAATAAGCTGCAGCTTCAACAAAGTCTGCTGGAATCCGCGGTGCACGCTCCTCATTTATCAGACCAGCAGAAAAACTCTGCAGAGACACAGAATCCCACAAACAGACCAAAGTCTTTAAAAGGTCGATTGAGCGAAGACCTCGTGTTTAAAGTGACTCAGATCCAGAGCGCTATAAAGGACCGGGTCTTTGTATTCTCTCTGAAACAGGATCAGAGGAACTTCTACATAAATTAATGAATAAACAGCACACACACACACACACACACACACACACACACACACACACACACACACACACAGACACACAGACACACAGATACAGAGCAACCCCTGCATCATACTGATGCAACAACAAAGCAATCTAACACTCGCCTGGCTTCTGGTTATTGTGCTGTGTGAATTTCATGCACTAATTAACATGTAAGGAAGTGACTCTGGTGTCATGTCTCACCTCTGAGGGCTCGAGCTGCAGCGGTGGCATGTTGATCCTGTTCGCGCTGTTCCCCTCCCCGTGTGTGGCGTTGATTGTTTATTTATTTATCAGCGTTCGGATTGGAGGTGGGCTCGTACTCAGTTTGACAAATAAGGCTCCAGGTGTTTGTTTGTGCCGTCTTAGTTTTCTGTGGCACGTCATCTGGATCAGTTTCAGGTGAATCATAAAGTTAAAGTGACTTTAATGAAGCAGGATCATGAGACTCAAGGTAAAGACTTTGATTCCAGTGGGATGTTTTTAGGGACACATTCAGGTCGTAAGATTTACTTTTATACTTCAGTGAATCTCAATGATGGACCAGTGGACACATGAGACAGCCTTTGTGACGTCACTCAGTGGCTTACGGAGCCCAAGAGTTGAGGTATGGAGACCAAAACCTTCCTGAACCAGGCTGTGAACGTGTCTGTTTCTGTTCCGAAAGCTGGTTTGTAAAAATGTCGTCCAGTGGAGCTTTATTGGCTTCCACAGGAAGCATCAAGAGGACCTCAAATTCTGTCTCTTAGTCCGACGTTGTTGTTTGGATTTATGAACCAAGAAAACGATACTGATAACAACATGTGACAGGGCAGCATGAATTGGGTCCCAATTCCGGGTCTGCATCCTTCCAAGGACCCGTCCTCTGAAGACGAGTCCTTTGGAGGCCACAAAGTCCGTGTCAGTCTTTGGTAAATTGGACAGTCCAGCCTTCGGATTACTTCCTGGTTGAGTCAACAGATGTTCCCGCCCTAATCTTTACATCACGATATCTGCTGCCTGATTCATAATCCTAAACTTAGTTCTTTATTGAATCAGAATGTTTAACTTAACATCATGCTAATTTATGCTATATGCTAATGCAGACTCACGTATTATTATTATTTTTTAATATATTCTTTTTATTGCAAGATACACATTGGACAGGATATATGCCTCCAACAAAGCAATCATAATTTTATATTTTTGTAGTAAACAAAAGTAATAATAACAAATAATCAAGGGGAACATAAACAAGAGAAAACAAAAACAGCAGCAACTCAAAACACAAGTTGAATAAGACAGTATGATAGAAGTTTGGCAGCCTCACGTATTCTAACAGAAAGTTTAAAATTCAAAGGTTTTCTAATCTCTCTGAAGTTTAACGTATAAACCCAAAACTTACATTTAAAAATCATATCCACATCATTTCATGTCACCATTGGGTGATTTTCCCTCCTCTTTTTCAGGACGGAGCAGCAGTGAGCAAAGGATCTTGGGATTTGGAAGGCCGCAAAAGATAGTAGCGGTGCCTCCTCCAAAGAGAGGTAACCAGCGAAGGATGCAGCCCCTGAATTTGGACACAGCTAAAATACTATTTTACTGCAATTTTAACTCAGCAGGTCTCTCTAAAACAGGCTAACTAGTCCTGATGCAGCTCTGCTGGTAACGTTAGCTTAGCTCAGACTCTTCTCAGACCTCTTCTGGGTTTTTTTCTGTTTATGATGAGACTTTTCAGCTTGGCTGTCGTGTTGTTAATCTTGTGATTTATTGCCCCGTGTTGTCAAACTCTGTATTTGCCCGTTTAGACCCTGAGTTCAAGTCCTTCACAGGAATATAGGAATGAGAGTCTTTCATCCCTTCTCTCCTGTTGGCAGATAACCAAACACATTTTACTCTCAGCTAATTTAACGTAGCTTCACCTCGGTGTGAATGACAGTCACATAGTTACCTCAGGCTTTCATCAGATTACCCAGCAGCACGGCACTTTTTCCTCACACGTTTATGGGAACAATAAGCAAGTCTAGCATGCATGTCAACAAGGGCTGATGAAATAACAATAGCTGCCATGTTATGTCAGGTTTTACTTCTTTTTTTTTTCCCTCTGAAAGCGAATTTGAAAGTCTTTTAATAGAGTGTAACTAAAGCGACAGTGAGTCATGCAGTTCATTCAGGCTGTCTGAGCTGACACGGCGACGAAGACGACAGCATAAATGTATTTTCTGCTTAGCAACAAACAAACACAACACTGAGTGTTTTCACGGACGTGCTCAGGCCTCTTCCAGAAGTTTCTGCTGTTTGTTTTACTGCGTTTTGTCATTTCAGGCTACTTCCTCTCTAAGCGATAAAAAAAAAAAGCGAGTGAAAGCCAGTCTCCTCCTGTATTTTTCAACATTTCCCTTCCATCATCATTCAACCAAAACAGTCAAAAAACAGAGCTGTGCTTTTAGTCTGCGTCAGTCCCCAGTGAAATGTCACTCCCTGGAGTTCCAGATGCTGGAAACGAGTTCCTCTGTGTTCATTTCTTATCTTCATAAATCACAAAATGGAATTCCACTCAGGGGAACAAGCCTCACACTGTGTTTTAAATGTAAAACCAATAAATTCCTGACACGCGTATTAAGATTCAGATTTCAGTGGAAATGCTGGGTAAATCAGATGTGGAAATACCAGAGAGTAATGAATATTTCATGGTAAAGTACACATCCAGACACACTTAGAGGGAGATCAGAGTCTGAACAGACACACAGCGCGGCGGCTGCACGGCTCCAAAAGAAAAAGCCAACGTTGTTACGGCTTTTATTTATTTAATTAGCGTGGCACTAAGTGGAAATCCTTGTTTATCCACCTAGAGGGAATTCCGGATTCAGGAATGAATTTTATTGGATAGCTGTCAATATCAAACCTCTCCATTATACAGTAGTTTACCTCCAGTGATCTCTGAAGAATTCATCAACAGTCAATCAAAGAGAGTTTATGCACAGCCCTGATTTGGTTTCCTCTTTCCCAGCAAACACAATTTGAATACCCAAGGCATCAACACAGAGAGGAATGCATAATGCATCCATGTTGCCCTTACTTCCACTACCATAGAGGGCTTGTTCTTCCTCTGTCAGTCAATCAGGGACAATCTGGGATGTCGGTGTACTCCACAGCTCCAGAAAAAGCAGCAGAGAGAGGCGGCTCGAGCTCACGGGGTGCAGAAAAAGGCCCGCGCTGTTAGACGCTGGAGATAGTTATGATCAATTAGCCCCCGAGAGATCCCAAAGTGCCCCGCTGCCTCCATCACAGTCACATCACAGAGCTCTGGAGTGCTTAATGCATTTTCAGATACTGTGAACACTGGTGCAGCTAATTCAACGCTGCCTCCAACAAATTACTGTCATGTGCTGCTAATCTGAAGGCAACACTGAGTTTAAAATGAGGAATATTAAAGGTTATAATCCCATGGAATGGACAGCAGAGCCCGACCGATGAGAGAGTTATTGGGCCGAAGATGGTACCGATATTGGGAGGTAGAAAAAGGCGATATTTAATATATATATCTATATATATACACAGCTTTCCAACTGTATAACAGTCTGATATCACATCATGGTGGACATGGGAATCAACAGCCGCATAAATCTTAATCTCATTAAGATAATTTACACAACTTTTAACTTCTAAATATAACTAAATGTAACTTGCTAAATATTGCAAAGGTCTGTACTCATGGAGGGTTAAGATGAGATCAGACTTCTGATCTTGTCTTGATGTTTGGTTTCTGTTAATAACATTTTATTATCATTTACAGGTCAAGACCTGTTAACGCTTGGAAAGCGTCTTGAGATAACGTTTGTTATGAATTGGCGCTATATAAATAAATAAAGATTGATTGTTTGATTCTCTGGATCCCAAATCTGACGGGGCGCAAAAAAAAAATAAAATAAAAATTAAAAACACGTATTTTTAAATGACCAGAGACAGAGCGACAAAATCTCAGCACAACAAAAAAATGAACACATCAGTTACATATTAACTGAAGCTGATTAATTGGTGATACTCTATAATCGGCCTGATTGATCAGTGGGCGGATTAATTGTTGGGCTCTAGTTTGCAGGCTGTGTACTGGGCAGCTTTATTTTAGGCCCCCTGGTGTCCTGTAGGATCTTTACATTATTTATAACTAAAAAACAAAACAAAACAAAACAAAACTAGTTTCTTATTTCAGCCTCCGTCTGAATCATTTCATTTTAGCTACTGTCTCTTTAAGAATCCCCCCTCCACAAACCCCATTCTCTCTGATTGGCCAGCTCTCTGGAGGCCTTTTGGAGGCACACATTCAATATGAACATCCAGCGTTATTACTTCATATCCATGTTATCTTTATATTACAGTAGTGGAAAGCAGAGTAGCCCCTCTTTAAGGAATCCCCTTGGGTCACTCTTAAACCTCTTGTTTGCTGGATAAATTATAAAATGCACCGATGCTTTGAGAAGAAGTTTCTGCAGATAATTTGGGTTCAGTTTGGAAATGAAAATCTGAAGCGAAGCTGTGAAGCTGCCGTCGTCTGACTGACAAAGTAACTGAAGTTTTGATGGACTCCAAGGTCAACAGACAGTCGATCCAATCTTGTAGAAATCTCGCGGTCCCCTGAGTTAAGGAAAAGTTTAAAGAGGAGTGTGTACCTATTATATTTTAGAGATTTGAGCCTTGAGGGCTTCGCTGTGAGGACAACACCCGTGATTCACTTTGAGAATCAAAGCTGGCAGATCAGCGCTCTTTTAAAAGGATTATTTGTGCTGATAAATGTTTTTCATGCACGTCTCTTTAAGGAAAAGTTCTCAGCTTGTGAGTTTTCTTTTCTGATTTTTTATTTTTTTTTATCTATTGATGTTTTTCTTTGTTAAAATGCAGCAACAGAAACTTTTCAACCCTCCTCCAGCATGAGGATAGAAACCTTGAGTTTCCTGAGCATCCTGTTATCGTTAAAGAGAGTCTGAGCGTCTGCCACATCAGGAGCTGTTTGCAGTCATATTATTTTCATTAAAGAAAGATAGGAAATGCTGCTCATTGAATGCAGTCACATAGTTCTGTTGGAGTTTCAGCAAATAAAATGAATTGATATACACAAATGCCTCTAAATGGGGCTTGAAAATGTCTTCACATAAAAGCTAATGGCACTATAAGCCTAAGTGACTCTGCAATAGATTCCTCCATGACAAGGCTGACTATTTGGCCACAGAGTCATGAAACAAAGGCTCGGAGTAATTACAACTACACTAAATCCTTTCCAGCTCGCTTCCTGTGATGGGGAACGGAAAGAGAGGCAGCTGAACACAATGAAATTTGTCGAAGGACGTGCACAAATTTCCATTTTGGAGTTGATTACGGGAGAGGTTAAGGGCGGAAGAAAAAACTATTTACTAAAATGAGAAGGGGGCATATCCTCCCTTATTTATGTGCTCCCCGTGCCCTTAATTTGATTTGACCTGAGTTCATTTCCCGACACTTCAAACAAACACGGCCACTTTGGGCTGACGCTCAATGTTAATGGTGTGATTAGTGCCGTATCTTTCCCTCGGTGTGGCAATTTATTTTGCCCCATTAAGCCTTTGAAGCTATGCCCTGCTGACTCAGATGCTCTTAGTAACAAACAGTAATATTAAAATGGCTATTACATCCCAAATCTATCATCGGGAATGGCCCATAAGGTCATAACGGAGTGTACCCCCAGTGAAATGCCTGAAAAAGGGAGGAAATAAATCTGCGAGCGTGTTCTCCGGCAGCAGAAACGTCCAACATTTTTATCACAGGTACTAACTGCACATTTCGTCAACATCCTTCAGTTTCTGAGCTAAATCACGAAGTCAGAGCAGAAAACCAGAATCAAACATCTCAATCAAGGTTTGAGCTGAACGTTTGTGATGGACCTGAGGAGATCTTTGCTGCTGGACGTCCTGATCGCCTGTTTCATCCTGTCCTGAAGAGCCGCTGCTGCTTCACATGTTGTTTTTGACATGTGTAGCTCTCCATCTGTAAGTGTGTGTGTGTGCTGACTGTAAAGTGCAACACTCTCAACAAAAGGAGGACAGACAAGGTTTGGTCTGTGGCCTTTAACAAGAGGAGTCCTGTGATTGGTCAACACGTCGCCTGGGTTTGGCTTTGATCTTTTTGATTATTTTAAATCTAAGGGTGTGCTTCGATTTCTGAGTATGGAGCAGAGCTTGCTTAACGTACTGCTTCTGCCCCACAATGCATTGCGCACGTCTGACGTGGGAAGACGAAAGAAAATGTAGACGGCCGGCAGCAGCAGCAGCTTTGAGCGCCAACCACCGAGCGCTTATAAATGTAAGTTATTTGACTTCTGTATTGATGTTTGAGTTTCTACTTTGCTTGACGACCAGTTAGCCTACCAATTCGTTAACACGTTAGCTTACGCCGTCGCTGCAACTAAACTGTAAAGTGGACCCATGATGTCGCATGTTTCTTTTTTTTTTCCTTTAGGGACAGATGCGGACACCGAAAGGCTCGTATGGTGGCGTGGACTGAACGAGCCCCTTTTCACGGGGAAAAGGAATGCCACCGTAAAGGGATTTGAGTAAGAAATTTGTGTTCATGAACCTTAGGGCCTTGGATTTATTTATCGTAATTCACGCCTGAATGAGAGCCGGCCGGAACACAAACGTTGGCCAGGTCGGCCTCTAGCTTAGTTTTCATCAGAGCAGCATTCTTCCAGTCGCAAATGGACCCAACCACTCGACTGAACATAATACTGTTACATATTGCTCTCAATCAGAATAAGTTGTTGCTATGGGTTGATTACAAGATGGGGGGGGGGGGGGGGGGAGCTACTGCCGAATGCAAAGATATGAATATGGAGAACTTGAGGGCACAATGTGGTAGCTCTGTATGTAAATGGTAAATGTGAACATTATTCTGACAGTGACTTGTAGGCATTCGCCACGTTCATATGCCCCTTTGATTGCCCCTTGTTAGTCATCCTTGTTTAGGGCTTTCATCAAGGAGCATGGGCTGGAGGGCCAGGTGGAGCCGGGATTTATAAAAAAAAAAAAAAAAAAAATGGGAAAACCTCAAACAGAAATATAAGGTAGGTGGAAGTATGACAGACACTTCAGTATTATAAGGAAAACACGTTGATTGATTGATTGATTGATTGTTGACACCAGTTTCTTTATAAAGAGAAACAACAGTAAACAGACAGTAAACAGATCCTGATTCTGTTTTCATGTCTTTAGTTAAAGTCACTACACACTTTATTCCAGAATAGTCTCTGAACTGTGTAAACTAAAGTCTTGTCCCCATAAATATAAGAGTCTAGAAGTCCTGGACTTGTTCTGGTCTTGATCCAAACCTGGGATTCTGTTATTTCAGTCCCTGCATGTGTTACTCTACTGAGGTTTGAATGGAGCTTGATGGAAACTGGATCATTGTGAAGAATATTTCACATTGCTAACCAATCATTCCCATAGTAACACGTCGTCCTTTTTTCATTTACAGCAGCTTGAAGTGGGCTACAGGAAAATGTCCTCGTTCATGGTGTCCATTTTTTTTTTTTTCCATCATCAGGAGTCACAGGAGCTCTCGGCTCTGAAAATCAAAAGTAGAATTTCGGCTAACGTCTATATTCTGATGCTGAAAGAGGAGGATGCTGAGCTACGTCCACAGTGGAGAAGAAGAAGAAGAAGAAGAAGTCTTGCAGCAGGAGTTGAACTACAAGGTTTTTCCATCCTCTGCACCAGTTTAAAAAGTCCTGGGGTCACTGGAGTCAATGTCACAGCTGAAGCCAAACTGGGGCGCTGACTTCTTGAGAAGTGGTATGAAGTTGGTTTTATGTTCCTGTTTTTGTTATTTTCACTTTGAGAAGATGTGTAAAAGAAGGCCGTTCTCTTTGGAGAAAGACAGGATTTTTGTAGCCAATCAGCTGCTTATCTGAGAAGGTCAAATCTGTTCGTTTTTTTGTTTTTTTTAATGCTGCTAAACTAGAGGACTTTTATTCCACCGATTTGTCTTTATGACTTTTTGCCTGACGGAGCACTAACTCCAGTCTCATTCAATATTTTCCCTCCACATTTGAACTAATTTCACTAAGTAGATCAGTGTCCAAGCAGAGCCTGCTCATCGCGGCGGACCATCTCCTGCTCTGCAGACTGGAATCACAGTTGGCCTTTGCGTTTTCAGAGCTTTAATATAATTAGTAAAGACTCCGGGCTGCTGCTCACTGATCTGGCCAATCAGACGGTAAATTTAGAGGCCATAATCACATCTGATTTGACATCAACACAACTCTCTGGCGTGGGCCCAGATGCTGGCCGAACAGATGAGACGTACAGATCATACAGCATGAAAGCAGCTTCGGATTAAGCAAACACGCATCGATCGGGGGAAGTGGTTCAGCTCGTTTAGACCGAAGCAGTTTACTCTCATATTTTAGCTGCACTGCAGAGTTTACTGAGCGGTAAAGCATGCAGGCTGGGGGACGGGTTCCTCTGACGATGATGAATTGCCTGCAGCTTATCAACACGAGTTGGCATATGGTGTGAGGACATGGCTTGATGGGGTGTCAATCAATCTGTCTATGATTTGAATGCACTCCTATGGTTTCTCCTCTTGCTGGTGGTGAGGAGTAATCCCAGGGTGCGTTTTAAATCAGCATTAATTCACTGTCAGGATAGTTTGAGTCAGATTTAAGGGATGATAGGCTGCAGTCAGGTTTCCCAGGTGGTTTGGCAGATTTGGAGTTTCTCCATCGCAGAGGAAGAGACGTTTTCTATTCAAGCCAACAGACGCAGCATTACTGCCACCTCCTTAAGTCCATGACCTTTTTTTATATATATGATATGAACATACACCTATTTTAAAACATGAACAGAGGATGACAGAGAGCCTAAATATGTTCGGTCTGGGTTTTGGTAACGATCAGAGATGTAATCCAAAGTACGCTCACACACACACACACATCCTCCCCCGACTAACTTCCAGTCAGACTCGGGAACATAAGTGCTCTACATTCTCACAGATACCTCAGGGTTTCAGAGTTTTCTCTGATGGTTTTTTATAGCTGGAGCGTATCTTCAGTGAACAAAGCAGGGCTCTGTAGTTTAAGGAACACTTGCAGTGAATCCTGTCGGCACATATTCAGCAGAACGGGTAAAATTACAGATTAGCTTTTAATTTGAAAGGTTTTTTCTGAACAGTTCATGATTCAAATATTAACCTCCAGCCTCAGAAGCCTCAACGTGATCATGAACATCACACCATTTGTCCAAAGGTTGAAATATTAGTTGACGCTGCGTTCACACGGAAACGCTGAGGGACTGAAAACACTGTAGTGTTCATGCCAGGCCTGAAGGTGGCGATATAACTGGAGAGTCTTTGGTAGCCTGCCACTGAAGAAGAGGTGGGCTGATCATCTGGTGTTTATATATAATATATATCTCATCTGAGTGGAGCAACATTTTTATTTTTTATTTAAACATTATTTAACCAGGAAAGAACCGATTGAGATTAAATCTCTTTTCCAACGGTGACCTGGCCAAGAGGCAGCGTCAGACATCAATGTTCAACAAAGAAAACAAACACACATATACAGAACACACTGAGCACAAAGAGTGATCACATAAAACATAATGAAGTAAAAGACTGCAGCATTTGATTAAAACAAATCAAACAGATCAAACACCAGGACAGGAGCAAACAGAGGATAAAAGTTCAGCAATGTTGTGCTTAAAGCACGTCAAAGAGACTAGAGAGGTCAGTCTGAGCCTAGTTTGGAGGTCGTTCCATGACCAAGGGCCAAAATAGGACAGACTCCTATGACCAGCCTCAGTCCGCACTGAGGGAGTCTTGAGCAAAGACAAATTTAGATTTAACGTACGAGGACAAAGTGCCCAACAAGGCCTTATAAATCGAAACATACCAGTGCCTCATCCTGCGCATAGGTAGTGAGGACCAGCCCACTAGAGTATATAATGTACAGTGGTGAGTCCTAAAAGCAGAATTTGAAATGAATCTCAAATCTATACACAGTATCACCGTAATCAAGCTGTGATAAGAATCGGCTCGCTACCAATCGCTTGCGTGACGGCAAAGAAAAACAGGATTTTAACCTGTAAAGAAAACCAACAATAAACTGAAGTTTCTTTGACAACAAATCAATATGCTGCTTAAAGTTAAGATTGACGTCAAGCCAGATACAGAAATACTTGTAAGTATCAGCATACTCAATATTAGCACCATCAATAGTTAAAATGTAAACAGATACACATTTACTCAAAGGCAGTCAGCAGATTCAGCAGCACAAGAACAACACCTCAGTCCGCCATTGAGCTGTCGTTGTTTTTCCGTTCACACACGGCAAATAAAAGTGGAAAGCGCAACGTCAACGTCAGCGTTTTTACAGGCAACGGTGGCTGCAGCATACCAGAGAAATTTCTCTCTGGAGGGCGATTAAAAAAATTACCATTTAAGGTTGGCAAAAACGCCGTTTCCGTGTAAACAAGAGGCCGAAACACAACGATACTTTTGTGTTTCATCCTAAAACCGTTGTTGTGTGAACGGCCCCATGGAGTGTTTGTCTTATAGACTTTCATGCACATTTTTAACAGCTTTCTACAGGACATGTTGTAAAGTACGCAGCTGCAGATGTTTTACAGTAAGAGAGAAAAAGTGAAACTGAGCGAACTCTGCTGAAGTATCTCTAATGGAGCTCATTTAGCATACCGCTAACAGATCTGGTTCCACGTCAATGAAGCCACAGCCTTCATCACTAACAGGCCAAGGCCGACATGATGCTTTGTCAGCAGCTGATCACATGACTGTGATGCCAACAGTGACCTTCACAGCTGCGTCTCAATACAGGTCAGAAGAGCAGAGCTCTCTTTATCTGCTGAACGAGCAGCCAAGGTCGCCTTCAGCTGTAAACACTCCACCAATCAAAGTTTTCAACAACTTGAAATCTATTTTCATGTTCGTCTTTTGTACATGCATCAGTTTGCGTTCTGTAACTGAGCAGGAAACCACGGACAGACTTTGTGGTTAGAATGTGGAACCCCAAAACCAGTATGGGTGCTCTATTTGTTGTTTTTTATCTTTTAGTGATTTCTGGCTCAAACCTCCACGAGCCATCATCACAGACTGATGAAGTCAAACCTCACCTGTCCCTCAGGTGCCTCACCTGTCCCTCAGGTGTCTCTTCATCCCAGATGCATCAAAGCAAAGACAGACGGACTGAAAAACAGCTTCTTTCCGAGAGCCATCACCACCCTGAACTCTGATTTACAACGACTCCTGTCATTAGCATCATTAGCATCATTAGCATGATGCAAAATGTGCAATATTTATATCGCTGCTACTTTCTACTTTTTACAATTAGGCTATATTTATTTAACAACTTCATGTGCAATACAATTATTTGTGACAGTTGCCCATCTGTATAAACCATCCACACCTGCACTAAAATTAATACATACTCTGTGCAGTCCATACCTACTTCCTGTGCAATACCATGTAAACAACACAGAAATACTTTGAACTATTTTCCTCACTCATTAATATTGTCCTCTACCTCATATTCATAAAGTCAAAAATATTAAAATTCACAGACCTGGTTCATTTTCAAACAGCACAAATCATGTATAAGCAGCAAACAATCTACTTCCTGCAAATATTCAAAACTTGTTTTTTTAACAGAGATGGGGGCTATAATCTGAGGGGAGAGTTTAATTTAAAACAACAGTGGGCTCGAACGACATTAAAAAGTTTTTGTGTTTCTGTTTGTGGAGTGAGGCTGTGGAACAGGTTGGGTGTGGAGCTCAAGCAACGTCCAAGCATGACCCAGTTTAAAAAGCGGTACAAACACATGGTTTTCACAAGGTACAGGGTGGAAGAAGGGCTTTAACAATCGGGTGTTTTCATAAGTGATTTATTTGTTTATTTACTTTATTTATTTTGTAAATGTATATTATGTAAATATGTGCGTTTGGTTTATGTATTTGTTTAATTACTCTGTTATTTTCTACTTTTGTAAATGTGTTATGTGAATATGTGAGTTTCCTTAATTGGTGACATTATTTGAGTAAAGAAGGGGTTAAATAATTTTATTCAAATTTTTTTTTTTTTTTTTTTTTTTTTAAATTAATTAATTATTTTTTTTTTATTTTTTCTATTTTTGTGATACTCACACATGTTTGAAATAAAGCATAATTCAATTCAATATTGTACACTGAGCCTCAATTGTGCCGTGCACAAGGCTACACTTCCTCTTGTATGTATATACAGTATATTTTGTATTTAAAATACCTTTTTTTTCCCTCTTTTTTATACTTTTTTAATTTAAGCTTCTATTTGCACTGAAAGGAGAAGCTCTCCAGTCTCGTTGTACATTCTGTGTAATGACAATAAAGGCCATTCAGATTCTGATTCTGGTCAGTTCTCTGCAGTGTTACCTGCTGCGTAAACATCATCAAACTCTGCTTCTGACCAAGAACATGTTCTCCATTAGGGGGCGATATGGGACAAATATGTCAGCAGGTTTTTAGGGCAGGATTAGGATCAGGATTTTGTTTTCAAGAGTATTTTGACTTTAAAACAACATTTTTAGCCCTTAATATTTCTGATTAATTCAGAATTAACTAAATGAATTCAAAGACGTCAGCTGTCAGAGTTCCTGCAGTCCTGATGCGCTCTCTTGAAAGATTCTCTGATTTCTCGCTTGTCACAGATTTATTGATATAACTGGTACAGATAACTTAACTTAGAGTTAAACTGAAACTCAAGTTTGTTCATTATTTCCAGGACGTAACAACAGTGTTAACAAAGACCAATCAAACACAGTAAGTGAAACGGCTCTAATGAGACGTACGTCACACACAGTCCGACTGGAGTTCAGATGTTCGTCGTTCGAACAGTTTGAATAAAACCTTTACTTGAATCAGCGTCGTGCTTTGTTTTTCCTCTTTTCATGCTGTAAACCTTTTTTTTATTTTTGTTCCTAAAAGCTGCTGGGAAAACTCTCTGCTAAATAGACAATATGCTTCCAGGTTATCTTTGACCTGTCACTTTGTTTACTGTCAGTCTCCGTCTGCAGATAGCTTCTGACTGATGATGAGATGACACGTCAGAGCTCTGACAGCCGGATCAGGTGCAAACACTTCCTCCTGTCTTTTATCTGTTAATGTTGCTTCAGATGGAGTTCCTCCTCGTTGCATCATCCGCTCTGTTCTTCAGTGAAATGGAGACGTTGTGTTACGCTGCGTTTGGTGTGTCTCGTGTCTCGTCGTCGGGTTAAGACTGATGAAGTACAGCAGCACAGAAACGTCTGCGTCAGGATTGAGAGAGCGTTAAACACACAGAGAGAAGTATTCCTGTTGGGGTGATGGAGTTGTTTAAAGGGATGCTGATTTCTACCAGATGCAGATAAAAAGAAAGACAGTGTATTATGGATTTAACAGATGCCTTATATGTTGTTTACAGCCTGTGTTCATTTAATGAAATCCTGCCCACAAACACACACGAGAGGGGAGCGAGCACACGGCACCGCCCCGTAAATAAGACGATCATTTCAGACGTACAATGCTGCACATTTTCTGGTGATTGCATCTTGAATTCCTCTGGGAGCAATTTGACATCAGGTTAGCAATTTATGATGTGCTAGCACGGCCTGTTAAATATAATCAGTCAGTGTTTACTTGGTAACACAGCACGCCTGTCATATAACATATATTTTCCAGGATAGCTTCTTATTTTTTTTCCCCGTTCCAAAGACGCACGCGGGGAGAATACCAATGTCTGTTTTCATCTAATAAGAAAGTTGATGTGTGTCAGGCCTGCGTGCGGCTCAGCCTTTGTTTTTTTGAACTGAATCACCATTGTTGTTTTTTTTTTTTCAGCGTGCAAAAAAAAAAACGTGTTTGATGCAGCTTCAAATGGCATGCTAATAATGCTTCCCTGGCATAACTCTACATATTTTATACGCTGTTATAAATGTATGTGTCGGTGTGCACGGATATGTGTGTGAGCTCACAGGAGAGGTCAAAGGGTCACAAACTAGCTGTGCCAAAATCCTCCACTGATAGTGATCCACTCGTGATGGACAGACTGAGGGGAAAGGAGTGAAAAATAATAATAATAACCTCATCCTGACAAGACAGAGAGTGAAACGAAGATGCTTCTTTAAATATTTTCATCCTTTGGCTCGTTTGTGTTAAAATATGTCACAGCAGCACCTCGGATCATTTGTAATAACTGTGGAGGACGTCTTAAAATTATCATATTTTAGGGGAAATTATCGTACACCCGACAAAATAATCAAAATAACTGATAATGATCAAAACAACTGTCTTATTGTTGCGTGAAAATCCCAACTGATCCCTCTGTTTAGTGTCCTACAGGCTCTTTTGTGGGCATTCATCGCCCTGCCCCACATCAGCAGCGTTTGATCAGCAGCTCGAGGCTCCGGTGCTCATTTTTCTCTCAACTGACTGACTTCCTCCTGACGGAGCTCCTACGACCGTGATTGGCTGTCAATCGTTCTGAGACGAATGACACTTAAATTATGATTGGCTGGAAACGTCACATGATATAAGATGCATTTAGGGTTTACAGATAAATCCGTCAGACTGGGGTAGATCTGAAACAACCACAGGAAACTGTCAAATTATCGTACATTTAGCCTTTTTTGGAATTATTGATCGTACATCGTACAGATGCTCTGATGATGTTAATCCAGTCTGAATCAACATCTCTGTAATTTAAGGCGGCGATATTTTGGAAGGTTTGAACAGCACTTTGGACAAACATGAGATGGAAGGAAACTCGCTATGTACGCCGATGACATCATCAATACGCCATAAATATTATTATAATAATGAAAAAAACACGTCACTTATTTAACGTCACTGTAGGCTGGTATTATGTCGACACAATCATGACTGATGTTTTGCTTTGTAGCTTTAAATGTTAAGATAATTTAATTTATTCATCTAATCAAGAAGTTTTTATGCACATTTTTGGACAAAAAAAAAAAAAAAAAAAAAGTGTGACTGAAGTTGGATGTGGACGTTTTCTTCTTTTATCTGAATGAGAAAAGCCAAATTACTCACAGGGTTTGTTTATCTCGTGCTGATGCACCAAAAACTGACGTCAGGGGTCGATTCTGAAATCAGCAGAGGTCCCTACGTTATACTGATCCCCTGTGGATAATACGTAAGAGGAGCACAAATCTCTTTGATTTTCTACAGATCATCTAAAACTAACGTTTATGATGCGTCTTGATCATAGTCTGTATCATTAATGGACGTCGTCTCCGTGACGTCACCCATCTGTTCCTGAAACGGACTTTTGAAGCCAAACGGTCGGCGCGGCCATATTGGAAATGAGGCGTGCTGTGGGTCTCCACAGTAACAACCATAGGACGCTCCACAGTCACGTGATCTGAGCTGTGCCTCTCATTGGACGAACTGGCGAGCTTGATATTGTGGACACTGCCGAATTAGAAAAATATTCACCCCCCGTACAGTGCGTGCCGTTAGTGAAATTAGTGATTCAGACGGGAGACATTCTTTGTACCAGGCTGTAAATGTGCTTATTTTGGCCGTGAAAACGGCTTTTTTTGGCTCGGTGTGTTTGTGACTTCCGGTACTTCCGGAGCCTCAAGCGGACACTCGAGGAACAGCAGACTTTAGCACTTCAGCATTGCCTCATATTTTCAGACCGGAGGTTGCTGCTTGGTCTTGATACTTTTTGCCTCATGTTACACCATCATATTTTTTGTTTGTAGAAATGTTTGCTTCCTGCTTCGATGTTTTGTTCTTTTATTCTTTTAAACTCGACTCTCAGTTTGTCGTTTTATACCCTTGAGCAACACGGTTTCAACCCTCTGCACGTGTTACTCGTTCACTGACGTAAAGCTACCTTGAACCTTGAACCTTGAACCATCTGACCGCTCTCTGGATTAGCGTCAGCGCTGCTTCCAGCCTCTGGGTTTGACTCGTGCCCAGTCAGACTCTCTCTGCTCATTGAACACTGAAACATCACCAGCCTGATCATCATCAACGCTGCTCCTTTAAATATGGCAGCCAGGCGCCATACGGAGGCTGGGAGATGGTTATAAACAGGGTTATAAAACATACTTAATGAGATGATGCTAACCTTTATGGTATCTATACATCCCATCTAAATTTAAATTATGGGCTGTTTTAAGATTGAATATAATCCACTGATGCTTTAACGGATATGTTGTAATTTGAGAGATAATGAAAGGTGTGTGAGATAATAAAGGTTACGCTGTGTTTTGTGGTGTGATTACAGCTGCTGTGTTTTTAAGTCACTAATGATTCTGTGAGCGACCTGCTGCAGATTGAAGCTCCTGCATTCAAAGAGAGGATATCAGCAGGTGATCGGTGAACAAATGAACAATTATTCATTTTAATGCTGCGGGGATTTAATCAGAGTTTCTTAACGCGGGTCACTTCAGACCTCATGGAAACTGAGGCTGATAAAAAGCAGCTACTCTGGATTTACTGACTCACGCCAAAGTAAAAACTGCTAACTGAATGTGTCCATGTTGAGAGATTTCATCATCTAACTCGCTCATCTTTGAATTTCATCCATTTACTGACTGAATTTTAATTTGTTTTGCTTCCAGTAAAACCACAAAAAAATTGGCAGAATTTTTGTATCTCATAAATTTGAAGCAAACTGAAGAAGCTTGAAACAGAGAACAAGATGTCTCAAGTTAATCAGATTATTAAAAGAAGAGAAATCAGTCTGTTCGTGGTTTAGTGTTTCTGTTTCCAGTCTTTAAAACACGCCAAACCACACGCCTGTGAGAACACAGAGAGTTTTGTTGAGTAAACTCCTCCATGTGAGGGTTTGTCCCAGCGGATGAGGCTGTGTGTGCAGAGAGGGACAGCTCGGCTCCCCTCAGACGCTGATGGTTGTGACTGACTCAGGTTTGATCATCGTGGAGCTGCAGCTCCTCTCAGCGTGACAAACCTCTCCATCACGTGCTCTGTTTCCCTCTGTTTCCCTGACAGCTGACTCTCATGGTGTCTAAAGTGAAGATTTTACTCCTGCGTTTCATGTTGAGATGCAGCACGTGTCGCCCCTCTCCTGAAACCTGGTTGGATGTTATTAAAACTGTAGGCTTACAGTAAATACGGAGACGGAAGCATTTAAAAATCGATGCTGCAGAAGCCACTTGGGGACGGCGGCCGGTCCACACAGCATTTACATTTTCCTGAAAACACTTTGAGTAAAACAAATTGGTAGTGACAGCAGCAGCAGTGGTTAATCCCTCAGCATCTACATCCAAAGTCTTCAGAATCTCAACCGAGGATGGTAAACAGATTATTTTCCCTCATGAAGGAGAGACTGTGTGGCAACAGTTTGTGCTGCTGGTGGATAAATAAGAGTAACATATTTTACTGTATTTACAGAGCAATCAGTCCACTGACTCAGTCCCTGAAAGGGTTAATGATCTTTGCACGGCTTCATTTTGAGATCCTGGAGCAGAGAGCAGCTGGTTTCCAAGCAGGTCAGGAGGAGACAAAAAGACCTGAAACGCATCATAAATGATCCGAGCCCGAGGCGAAACATTAGCTTCAATAATCAGCGAGGATCACCTGGAGATGAACCCTCAGAGTTAAAGAGCTGAAACAGGTGTTGGAGCAGGTAAAGGTGTGGAGGATTCTCATGCTGCTCCACCTCAGATCAGCTCTCCTGCTGCTGGATGACTGAACGATTCAACTGAAGAAAGGCTTCACCTGCCAGATGAAAAAAAGACGACTTGAAGTATCTCATATTTTAACATCGTTTTTTTTTTTACTCTCATAATTTACATTTATTTTTCTCATATTTTAATTTCTTTCTCTTTATTCCAACTTTGTATCTCATCATTTTAATTTTTTAAATCTGATTACATTAATTTAGAATCATATATTTTTAATCTTTTTATGTCTTAATGATAATTTGAAGTATCTTCTCATATTCTCATTGCATTCATTTTTTGATCTCCTAAATTTATTTTTTTTTATCTTGTGATCTTGATTTATCATCTCAGAATTTTGTCTTTTATCAAAAACATATTTTTCATGTTTTGTTGCATAAATTCTGTTGAGCTTTTCATAATTTTGATTTATCATCTCATGATCTCATAATTTCATTTCATATTTTTTAACTTTGTAACTCATCCTTTTGAGTTATTATATTAATATATATGTTATTATCACATATTTTGTCTTTTAACTCAACATTTCTAACCATTATATAAAAAATGACAATTTAAACCATTTGTCTCATAATTTTAAAATGTTTTGTCATATCCAATTGGCTATTAATGATGTAATAATTTATTTTTCATCCCATAATTATAACTAAGAAGTGAACATTAGTCATTTTTTATTTCATAATTCTGACTTTTTATGTCATAATTTCTATTTAGCGTATGATGACTTTGTGTTTTGACATCTCATATCCTCATTACTTCTACTTTAGATCTTAATATTTTGATTTTTAACTCTAAATTTTGACTCAAATTGTTGTATTTTTAATTTTTCAGCTCATGATTTTGATTAAGAACAGTGAAAGTTTGACTTTTGACTTTTTATCTCAGATCTTCAAAGTTTTATTTTAATTTATTTTTTTTTACTTTTATTTTGACTTCTAGCTCATAGCAAATTGATTAATACATCATACTTTTGGCTTTTTGTCTCATTATTTACTTTATTATTATCATTTTTATTATCATTATTGTTATCATCATCATTATTAATGTTATTATTATTATTATTATTATTATTATTATTATTATTATTATTATTATTATTATTATTATTTATTTTATTATTATTGTTATTATTATTATTATTATTATTATTATTATTATTATTATTATTATTATTATTATTATTATTATCAGAGCTTGTCTCACTCAGATGTCATTTGGAGTAACTTCTGATCATCTTATTCTCAGCACACTCGTTCTGTCTGCATGTCGTTGGACTGACGTCTTCATGTGAACTCAAACACGTCAGGTTCAGGACCGACTTCAGGTTGTGTTGAGTGTCGAGGATGATCTCTGCTGGTGCTGAACCCGGGCATGAGGTCACACTCTCATCGAGCCGCGGCACGTTATCGATCTTTGTCCTGCTGGTTTGTCCTGCCCAGTTTGACACAAATGCAGAGTTAGTGATGTGGATGGAGAAAATAGATACTTATTAGATTTGCAGCCAGATCTCAGAGACTTAGTGCGAGTGTGTGGTCCACAGTTCAGAGAAAGCATCTGTGGAGTGTTCGATCACAGTGTTTGGAAAAAGGAGACATTATTCCAACTATTTAAATGAATCAACAAGTGGACGTATTCCCCCTCCCCGATGATTAAAACTTTAAACAAAGACTCGAGGTAGGCTTGTTTGGTTGTTTTCAGCATTATTCTTACTTATAAGCAAAGTTTCACAGCCTCAAACTTTCAAACCACATTTCCTCAACAATATTTTGCTTAAGGCCGACTAATTCTTGGCGAAACTCTGAACTGACTGTGCTCGATGTAACGGTTAGCTGTGGAAACCTTGTAATCATAGCACATGCAGCGCATCAGATAAAAGGCTTCTCAACGCGCAGCCTGTGCTGTGTTTCTGCTTTGAATGTACAGCGGTGTGTGCACTGGCAGCGTGTCTTCTCTGATCACTCAGCTGAATGCACAGAGATCCTGCAGGAACACAGGATGTTATGGAGTCAGTGCAGAGCAGAACAAACACCATCAGCCATGCACCCGCTGAATATCCTCTGCTTGGAAACATCAAGCTTCAGGAAAACTCGGAGAAAAAAAAAAAACAATTCTTCCAAAGAAACGTGCGTGTGTGGTGTTTTTCATGTTGAACCTGGACGGGCGCTCAGATGGCAACAACAACTTCACAGTTAAATGAATACTTTTATGAGCTGAGGGAATGTTTGTCTTAGTTTTAAAGAGATTAAAAAAAAAAAAAAACAGCTGTTTTTTTTTATCTCTCTTTATGATTTTGTTTTGATCTGATGTTTTTTTTAATTCTCTGAACCACCAATAAATCAAAACATCCACTTCTGTTGAGCTGAGTCTGATTCTACTCACAGTTTCTGCCTGTTCAGAGGAAATTAGTGCTGAAATCTAAAGTTCCTTAAACATAAAGCGACTTTAAATTTCACCTCTTCAAACAAATGTTGAGTTTAAATGTTGGATGTTGGGCGTAAATGTGAGCAGGAGAAACCCGGGATGTGTCGGCATGACACAAGCAGAAGACACAGCAACATACTTCATGACCCCGTAGCTATAACATGACAACAGCTAACGTTAGCATTGGAGCATAGCATCAGTTTGGAGGTTGAATGCTAAAATTAGCAGGATTTTTATGATAGCTGGTTAGCAGATTTTAACGTCAGAGCGTCCTTCAGCGTTTCTCTTGTTTTTGAATTTCTCAGGAAATCTGTAAAGCTAACTGTTGTTACAAACAGCAACGCAACATTTACCTTACATTAGCAGCATTTCTCCGGGTTGAAACAGACGCTTTGGGCTCAGTCTTTTCTGCTTTTATTTCAGGAAGGTTGTTTTTTTTTTTTTTTTTTGGATTCTTCATTGATTCTTCAGTTCCAGCTCAGCTCTCAGTTTTTATACTTTTATCGTGGTTTAAGAATTTAGTTCTGAACCACCACATTCAACAAACAGGCTATTTGAAAACAACATGGCCTCACTCGTCTTAAACTTTAAAGACCTGAGGCAGCGCTCCACTGAGTCGGGCCTCCCAGCTCCTAACAGCCGAGCTGTGTTGGTCTTTTATACGTTAGTGAAGAGTTCACTTTGACAGTCTTCACTTTGCAGATCTTTGTTTCAGCATGTGTCTGAAACACCACCATCTGTCTAGAAACCTCCTCCACTGTTGCCACACAATCAATTTTTCACTTTGCTGGTGTTTCTCTATTTGAAATGACGAACTTTATTTTGGACTCCATACGCGACTTGCTAAATTAAGATAAATAAATTGATCTACTTTACATTAATCATGAGTTACCAATGTGTGATGTCACAAGTTGAGGGTGTTTCATGTCTCTCTGCTCTTCTATGACGTTTTGAACACGCTGTCTGACTCATCCTGGGATTTCTCCAACACGTCCATGTTTTTCACTGACGTCTGACCTTTGAACTCCACAGCTGTTGGTAACATATGAAAATGCACAGCATGGGCTGATCTAAGTTCCTGCTTCGGATCCCTCTCTTTGCTTCTGGAAGCTCGGCGACAGCAGAGCATTTCAGAAAGCATGTTCAAACCTCAGAGAGCACTTTGTCTTTTAATTTTTTTTAACTGTTTGCACAGTCTGGAGCTGTGCAACCTTCATTTTCAAACTGCACTTCATGAATCGTGTTTTCTAATTTGGCAGCGAACCTCTCTCGGTCGTCCTGAAAGCGTGTTGTAAAGTGTGTATCAGTTTTTTTGAACACGCAGCTCAGGAAAACAACAAAGAGGAAACCAGAGAGTGCAGAAAAAAAGATTCATTTCTTCTGGTTTATCACTCAAGATGTCAGTCTGCGAGTCTTTAATCTCAGATATTAAAGGTTTAACTATAAACCTGCCATTATCTGCCACATAATTACATGTCGTTTTTTTGTTATTTGATGTCAGAAAAGCTCCATGTGCACGTGTGTTTACTGCGTTACCCTCGATTGATTTACTGTTTGGAAAGATGAAGAGAATCTTCCAGAAGAAGACGGGTTCAGCCTGCTGCAGTGAGACATTCAAGCTTTTGCTTTTTGCAGCATCAGAGCCGGACCACTTCTGAAAGCACGGGCAGCGTTTCCTGAGGAGCATCCGACCTTTGAAGAACACCTGAAGCTTCTCACAAGCACCTTTGATCTGTGAGGCACCCCAAGGCTCTCTGAAGGAACCCTTATTTTTTACAGTGTTCTGCTGGTTCTATGGTCGGATGGACGGCGGGCCCTGTGTTATGTTACCGGTCCTGCAGGGGGGATTAAAAGTGTACGGGCTCTGTGGGGATTAGTGAGAGGCGAGGAGCAGGGACTGTGAGTGGCCCATTAAAATGGCAGAGAAGAAGAGACAAGGTTATCCATCTCATTCATGTAATAAAGGCGCAATTGATCTGTTCCAATTACAGCGTGAGGTACGGACAGGAGGTGTTCAGGTCTGCTGTGGTGACACAGCTCGTCTCTGGAGGGAACGGGATTTAGCTGTGGATCCAGTCTTCCTTAAACCATGTCCACCCCTCTTCTCTTCATCGTGTTCCCACACAGAGCTTATCAGATGCACGTCTGTGATGGTTTTTCATGCCTTCACGCTGCACATATTGAAATAAGTCACATTACAGTAAAGCGGTAGTAACGCTGTGGCGTTTTGTGATGCAGAAATCCTCTCCGAGCGTTTCTTCGAGCGCCTTTTGTGACGAGAACGAGCAGATATCTGAAGGTTTCCTCTCTCTTCTTCACCGAGACAAGGGAACACAAACACCGACGAATGTGATTACATGAATCAAGGCCAAACAATGTTCACTTCATATACCGTCAGGAGATCTGCAGGGATCACCTTAAACTTTAAAATATTATATCTACAGGCTGTTACTGCCTGTCAGTCAAATATTAAACCACTTCTTTGATGAAGCTCTTTGCAAAACTGTTCAGAACTGGAGCAGATCTCTAAACCTCACAGCGACTGAATTTTAGAGCTGAAAAAAATGTGCATTTGATTCATTGATCAAACTGCAGTTATTTCCGTTTCTTTCATCCAAACAGCAGATTAAGATGAGCTCTTCTGACTCTGAAACAGCAGAAATAAGAGTTCTTAGAACTGCAAAAAATAAAATCTGTTCTCTGTCTGTTTTTAAAGTTTGCTTCAAAGCATCGAGTTGCATCAAAACGAACACAGCTGATACAGAAAGAATCATTAGATCAACTTTCTTTTTTAGTTTTTCATGCATTTGTAAATGTAGGAATGATTCTCTGCTGGAAAAATGCTCAGTCCTGAACAAGGCTTGGACGAAACGTCTCCAGCAGTCCCTCTCTCTCCAAGATGTGGGTGGTGGAGCATGGCTGCTCTTTGTTGGTAGGGAGAAATATCTGCTTAATTTTGACAGAATTGAGAGTCAAGCTTCTGAATAGTTACCCGTTTGCATCCGACGCCCAACGTCTTTGAGGAATTAATGGATTTCAGCTCCATGAGGCTCAGATCAGAAGTGTTTGAGGTGAATTATGATCATTTCTGCAAGCAGCAGATAAAAAAAAACGTGATTTTGAACCTGATAAAACCAAACTTAGTTTAGTTGTTGCAAAATTATGTTAAAAAACAGGGAGCTGGTAGATTCTGGTGGTCTCTGTTGGAAGTCCTGTGGGATCAGCCAGTATGTTACCCTGTTTCCTGCTCCATCTACAGACCTGTCCTTCAAAACAAAACAAAACAAAATAAAAAAAGGTATAAAAGCCCAAAACTTACTTAAACATGAATGAAAAAGTTAAGAAAAAAGCAACAACTTAAGAAACGGTGGCTTTTAGAAGAATGCTAACTGCTGTTTCACTCGAACAGTCTTGCACCGTGACAATTTTAGCATTTCTTATTTAGTTATCTTGAAGTGAATGTTTGCATAATCCCAAAATAATAAAGGGCGTGAGTTAGCATTAGCTTCGTTCTGACTTACAAAGCTCTTAATGGCATCGGGCCATCCTATCTTAAAGAGCTCATCGTGCCGTATTATCCGTCTAGATCGCTGCGTTCCCAGCATGCAACCTGCTCATTGTACCCAGGGTCTCTAAAAGTAGTCTGGGAGGTGGAGCCTTTAGTTATCAGGCTCCTCTTCTCTGGAATCATCTACCGGTTGAGGTTCGGGGAGCAGACACCCTCTCTACTTTTAGGAGCAGACTTAAAACTTTCCTTATAGTTAGAGCTGGATCAGGTCTGGACCAGGTCTGAGTTAGTCTGCTATAGGTTTAGACTGTTTCCCTCTCTCCTCTATCTGTCAGTCTAACTTCTGATCTTCATGTCTCATTAAAGTTATTAACCATGGATCTCTCTGGGAGTCTCTGAGTTTGTCTGTTTGGTTCTTTGGATTGTTGCTGTGGACGGCCTGCTGCCATGGACCTGACAGACTCCAGCTGCTACAGCTTCTTAAAGTGACAGTTTCTCCATGATCATCTCTACAACACAGAAATATGGACTCTCTCTCTCTCTAATCCCAACACAGTCTCCTCAGATGTCTGTCTAACATGAGTCTGGTTCTGTCCGAGGTTTCTGCCCGTTAAAGGGAAGTTTTTCCTCTCCAGTGTAACTTGTTAAATATTGCAAAGGTCTGTACTCATGGTGGGTTAAGATGAGATCAGACTTCTTATCTTGTCTTGATGTTGGGTTTCTGTTAATAAAATTTTATTACCATTTACAGGTCTAGACCTGTTAACGCTTGGAAAGCGTCTTGAGATAACGTTTGTTATGAATTGGCGCTATATAAATAAAGACTGATTGATTGATTGAATGTGTATATATATTAATGGAAGCTAACATAAGGAAGTCGTGCTCCAATCCAAGACGGTGATGCTGTTGGTTTTTGTTGATTGAGTCCCTTCATGAGGCCGTCACAGATCGATGCCGGTCCTTTGAAGGACATCGCGTGTTCACTTAATGCATGTAACAGTCTGCAGATCACATGATGTTAATGAATCGTTAATGTAGCTGTGTCAACTTTAACCCTTTCAATAAAAGCAGCAGTAATGAGCGACCTGAGCCAAGCATTAAGATATCAGTGATATTGAATCCACGCATCAGAACTGAAACGTCTTCATAAATATTAATGATGTTTCTCCAAACAGCAGACGCTTTCAGCTCATCTTTATGCTGTTATCTCATTTATGTTTGTATGCACGACGCGTCTGCCTCAGTCTCGTAAACCTTTAAGCAATGCCCTTTCCACCGCCTCAAATCTCGGCCTTCATCAAGCTCAAAGACGACCGTAGGAGGACGACAGCTTTGAATATTTACTCGGTCAGAAAACAAAGACTTTTTTTTTTTTTTTTTTTCCTCCGCGCTGTGAGAGAACAATGAGACATTCTTTATATAATGTTCACAAGACTAAGCCTACATAAAATCCCTGCTGACACATGGAGACTACAGGCCTTTCTGTCTGCACTCCCACCTGGGACTTCCAGCAGCGGGCTCGCACGTCCCGCTCTGCTGCAGCGTCTCTGGGTCAAACTTTAAACGAAGAGCTTTAACTGTGCGGAAGAACTGAAGTGTGCTGGCTGCTGTAGTTAAGTTCAGCACGACCTGAGTGGAAAAGGTCACGCCTTGGAGGGTTTTCACTTGTTTTGTGACATTTGGGTATACTACTAACATGTGCCAGTGTTTTCATTCCAAAAGCACTCAGCGTCATTATTCAAACAGGAGTTCAAGAACCCGTGAAATCAGCAGAATTTAGTTCATTTGTTGTGTAAATTATGGTTTGTGGTCCCAAGGAAGTGAGCGAGTTTCACGCTGGAAGAATATGGATTGGGCACATAAGCATGACCGATTAAAAGAATAAAAGTTGTTTTTCTTTAATGAGAAAACAAAAATAAAACAGAAACGTTGTTTAATGACTCAGCAGAAAAAGATTCTGAATACAGAAATGGATTTTGAGGACTAAGTCTGTCACGCTGAACTGCCGTCCAGTTGGAAACTGAGGTGAAAAAAAAACATCAAATTATTTTAAATCTTTAATCTGAACAGATGTCAAGTGTAGGTCATCGTATCCAATCATGGGATAAAAACGATTTCAAAAATGAAGCTGAAATCTTTCAAATGAAGGACTTCTTCTTGATGTCGTCTCACTCTGCCCTTGACATCTGAACATGACGTGAAATCTCCAAACTGAAATAAATTCAGGATCCTTTTCTTGTGTCCTCTCTTGAGAGCTCTCTCTCTCTCTCTCTCTCATCTGTTTGGAGTTACGTGTGTTGAGGAGAGGAAATGATCTTTACGCTGTTCGGCTCTCACAACCACTACACGACGTTTCCAGTGAGACGTCCAAATGAACCAGATGCACCGCGGCGTCCTGCGTCTCACGGCTAAATTTAGCCCCTCCTGCTAACAGCCGCCTCCAAAACGATTCAAAGTGAAATCATCAAGCAAATCTTGGGGAGAAGAATCTGTGTGGCCTGATGATAAACGCTCGGCTGCCTGTAGTTAGGACTGTTCCAGGTTAATTTCCCGTCACCGTACGGATTTCTGTGCCTGGAACCTAAAGCTACGACCCCCATCACAGCAGATAAAAGAGTTATGAAGATATTCTGGAGCTAGATCATGAAGCGCTTCATGAGGCAACACTTGAAAGTGAAATGCAGGCTCGGCAGAAAGCCAAGGTGAAAGATGTGCTCATATTTCTGGGTTTTGTGTGAAAGCTTTGTGAGCGTGTTTGAAGTTTGGCCTTGTGGCAAAAGAAAAATACACTCCAACTTTATTAAATACTCATTTCCTGATACTAAGTTCTGTTTTTCTCTCTTTTCATGTCTTTTAATTTCCACTTTGCTGTTGCACTTCTTTATTTTTATTGAAATTACAAGTTACCCCTTTTTAACCTTCTCCTGTGACTCTATTTGATGGTTTAGTGTTTTGTACGGTGGCCCTGAGAGCTCACATCACTGCAGCTTAAGAGAGCACACGGAAAAAGACAAAACACAAGCAAATTAATTAAACATCTTCATCAGTCTGACAGCACAAGCATTTAATAAACATGCTGCAAAGACCACAACACAACAGAAGTGTTTCCAGGGGACACCTAAAAATGATGCACACGCTATTAGCCTGTATGCTAATCACATGCTAAACACTTTTATCTCATTTTCCAACAACACTGACTGACAGAGAACCTTAACAGGGCTGAGACGAAAAATCTGCGTCAACATCAAGCGTGTCGGGCATGTGCGTCACTTTTAGGTGTCCCCTGGAAACACTTCCTTTGTGTTGCAGCCTATCTGTTTTTTGTGTTGTGGTCTTTGCAGCGTGTTTTCTAACTGATGAGCATGTTTTCTTCATTTGCTTGTGTTTTGTCTTTTTGCGTGTGAGCTCTCGGGGCCACCGTAGTTTTTAGAGGCTACAGATCTGCATAGAAACAGCACATTGCACTTATATTCTAGACTTTACGGTAAATTCGAGTATGAATTAATCTTTACAGGTCAAAAATAAACCTCCTGTGGTTGCACGTTGGTTCCTTTTTTTTTCAATCTGAGCAGAATAAAGTCGGAGTTAATACGGTCTGAGTTCCTCTACACCGGCTTTGTTCACTCAGGGTTGTATTGTGTCATCTTGATTTAACCCAGTGACTCATATCTGATGTTTTTTAATCCTCTTTCCTTATTTATTTATTTTTTAAATGGTGTTTAAAGTCGATCGATTCCTCCTGAGATCAAACACGTGCTGTGCAAACTGCGTCCTTTGACGTGACCTGTGGGTGAGTCATTTTCTGTGTGACGGAACACAAATGTCACATGGCTCACCAGAGTCATCCCTGATATTTTTAACCCCTGTAGGTGACGAGGATGGTGTCAGCGTGGATGGCGGTCTGGGAACTACTGACGGAGTCTTCACTCAGTCGATGGTTTTAAATACTAAAGAAGAAAGCAGCAACACGTCTCTACTTATTGATTCATTCCTGATGAATAATTGCAGCTAAATTGTCGTCCTTGCATTGATCCGCCTGCAGCATCATCCTTTTAAACATGGATATTTAAAGTGCTTCATAACCTGCGGATCTTTAACCGCGTCTCATAAATATGGAGCTCTGAAAGCATCCTGTTTGCCTCCATCTTTCCACATTCGCTTTAACTCCCATGTCATGTCATGTCATTGTTATTCTTTTTGATTAAAGTTGCAGAGCCGATACAAACATGTCTGCAGAGGAGCTCAAACTTTAATACCACACGTCAGTCGGAGAGCATCACTCCACGCTGAAGAGCGAGCGTCATTCAAATAACTGGCAGCAGTTATATCTGGCTGGGTTGTTGGTGATGTTTTCACACTAAGAGGAATACTTTCACGACTGCCTGCTTGATAGACTCAACAACACTTTGACAAGACAACTGTCAGATTCACTAGTTCAGCCTCGGGCCAGAATATTTCTGTCTTTGGGTTCCTTAACATACTTTTTTTTCACCTTTTCTTTTCTTTTTCTTTTCTTTTTCTTTAATTCAAGTATCCAGTAGCTCCTCTGGAGTTTCACAGATCGTATTATAACAGAGCGTGTAAAAGCATAGACAGCACAACCGCTCCTCCAAAAATGAAGCCAGGATTTCTCAGGCTCCCCCCCCCAGTGACTGACAGGAGAATAGGTCTCAAAACCTGCTTCCTACATTACAGCAGATGGAACAGAGGTTTAACTAGTAAACCAAAAATCCTCATGTAACAGAAGAAAATCACACGAGGAAGAAAAAACCTCCAACAGTGGTCGGGAAGAGGAGAAGCAGCAAGACGATTCAGCCGCAGGGAGCATTATGGACACAGTGGAAGCTAACGTTAGCGCCAGTATTAGTAGCCAGTACATGTATGAGGCCAGTTTATATGACATCAGTTGGCGAGCTGGGCTGTTGTTACAGGACTATGGAGTTTGGTGTTCTGTGAGGGTTTTTTGGGGGGTTTGAAAGGTCCTTGGGAAGCTCTACTACACATACAGTTTGAGGGTGAATCTGTTTTTCCATCTCATTCAGTTTAAAGTTATTAAAGAGGAGATATTTTGCTTTTTTTGGACTTTATTCCGTCCCTCTGGTGCCCCCGTAGTAGCCTCACATGATTCTCACAACACACAAAAAAAATCCCAGTCTTTCTCTCTCTGATTGGCCTGCCCTCTGTAGACCTGTCGAGGGCAGAGCCATGGGTAGACCTTGGTGTTTGAGGCCCGTCCTTCCAACGTGTCATGAAGCAGAATACCCCGTCCTCCACCACCCGCTTTGATTCATGGCAGACGGGACAATTACCTCCATGTTTTCAGGGGAAACTGTTTTCTGCGTGTCTGTGCAGCTCTGCTGTTATATTAAGAGATAAGACACTCTGCTCCCTGCTCAAATAATTCTGCATTTTGCAAAAACTTCACTTTTGCTTACTGACAATGCCGCACACTGTATTTATCATTCAGAAATCTTTTCCTTCCAAACCAACGTGAGAGCAGATGTCAGGATTTGGTGCAGTTCTGAGGCACCGAGGGCAGAGCTTTTTGTGCAGGCTGTGCTGCGGAGGCATGAAAGCAGCTCTGTGTGGGAGTGTGTGTTCAGCGCTGAGACATACTTCTAGCTTTGCTTTGGATGTCATCAAACTTGCTCTGGCCTGTGCTTCTCCTAACAGTGGTAAATACTTCAGGGGTGTTGGATGCTTGCTCCGAAATGCCATGAAAACACTCCGTGTGTGTAATCAGCGTGGTTTTCAGACACTCTGACTTTTATAGTTTGGAAAACGGAGCAGGGGAAATAGTTTGGCAGTGGTTCTATTTCCTTCACACGTTTCACGGACAGGAACACGATCAGATTAAAGACGTAAAGGTTGCTGACGTTCATGAGATGCATCGCAGTTTCTGGGATGAAAATAGAAACAACCGCAACATAATTACACGTCGGTTATGTCGGGACAGAGATTGAAGATTTTAATAAAGAATTTTCGCCGACTCCTCACTTTCAGCAAAGACTAAAGACGGCAAGTTATGTTCCCTCGTCTCATCTCCCTGTTTGGATTAAAGCTCCTGGACCTCCAGCTTCTAAAACCAGTCACACAGGTTATGATAGGCTCACACTGACAGTGCATGGCAGTGCTATTTAACTCCATTTATTCATCATATGTATCATAACTACTCATCTCTTCAGTCTGGCGTTTGCAGCGTTTTTATTTTCAAGTGGTGAGATCGAGTCGTGCAGCCTTTTAGTTGTTGCACTCTTTGCCTCTCTCCTCCTTAACCTTGGCAGAGTGGAAACACACATAAAACTGTTCATATTAATTATCATAAACTGCCTTGATTGCTCCTTACAGCTCTGTTGGCAGCCGCCTGTCTGATTTCTAACCCTGCGACTCGCAGCTGAACACGATGCACTTCCATTGCATCATGCAGCACCGCAGGAGAAGTTTCCCAACAAAACCCCAGCCTGTTCCTTTAAGGAGAGGATTAAATCTGCACCCCCCTCCCCCCAAAAAAAAACAAGGCACACAACGAAATTAAAGGTAACTCTCTGTGGTACTGAAGGTGACACTGCTTCTGCTCAGATTTCACCAGTTGGTGTACAGAGAGCGAGTAAGCTGTCACAAGTGCCACTTCAAACTCCCAGAAGAGAAGCGTTCAAGTCAGTCCAAGGTGGCCGAGGTATTTACATATTATTTTTTTATGCCCATCCAACCACTGAATCACTTAACGCCCGCAGGATGAAGGCAAGCAGTAATAATCCTGGACGACACGGCTCCCATAAGAGGAGAGCTTCTGTAGCATAGAATGGAAGTGATCATTATTAATAGCTTTAATTAGTGTGTTGGAAATGCGTGTGCCACAATCACTAAGGAGTTAGGAGGAACTGAAAGGTATGCACCTGTGTTACTGTGACTGCAAAGATTACAGAAGCTAATGCTGAGCATCAGAAACGTGGACGCAGTCCTCTGGTGAGCTGTAACTTCACTGAATGTTCCTTTACTCCACTGCATGAGTGACAAGAATACCTGCTTTCAAGGTAAATTATATATTTACACAACATTACTGCAGGTACAATATAACAGATTTTGTGGGCTGTCCTGAAACTATGTTAGGTAAAGAAAGCTATGGCACATGGGAGGGGCTACTCCAAGTTGTGGGATTATTGGTGGATATTAAACTTGATCAATTACACTCATGGTTGATTCTTAACGGTTAATCTAAATCAAGAAACTGACAGTTTCATTATGTGATGAAGTAAAACACTTGGTCCTGGTCTTACGAGCTGAAAAGTGGAGGTGAGGGTCCAAACGGGGTCCCTGACAGAAAAACAGACAGGAAGTGGAGCAGATGTAGTGACAGATCTTGGAGCTTTGTGCTCTATTGTAAAGTGTCTTGAGATAACACTCGTTATGAATTGGCGCGATACAAATATTGATTGATTGATTGAAATCTTAGTGTGGAGGGATCGATGGAGAATTTTTGGTCGATAATTTTGATTTAAAAAAGTGATAGAATAATTGTACATAGTTTGATCACATATTCACCTTAGTGCGTCTGCTTTTCTTTGAATGTGTCTGTTAACTAGGGATGAGCGAGTACACCATTATCTGTATCTGTATCTGTATCTGTTTACCCATCCATATTATCCGTATCCGTACTGGTATGGGCGGGGCCTAAACCGGAAGTGGTTGTGTTTTGCCCGGAAATGGGCGGGGCTTAAACCCGAACTTTATTTTAAGTCTGAAACTGCCTTTTTTTTTTTTTTTTTTTTTTTAAAGGCTTTTGTGTGATCAGCTATGTATTATGTACAACTGGTAAAATGTGTATGTAGTGGTGTGAAAGACTGTCTCTTTATTTATGATCTGTGTAAATTTAATAGGTGATTTGTGCAAACATTCAGTGGCAAAAAAACTAAAAAATATGTCTTGTTGTTCACTTTATTTTCAAAAACACTGAGCTCATTCTGAGCACAGTGTTTCTGTTTCTTTCTCACCAGCCAAACTAAAATCACGCAGCCAGTTAAAAAAAAAAAAAAAAAAACGCGACACCAGGAGTTTACAGCTTTAAGCCTTCAAATGCGTCGCGTGTACGTTGCAAAACAGTTAATCAAGTAACTTTAAATATAAAAAAAGAACTAAAGAGATGCAAGACAACGAAAACCTTAAAAAAACGGTCCTGAATTGAAGCAAGAGGCACTGACCAGCGCGACACGAGCCGTTTTCAGCCCCGTCTTGTCACATGCATCGCGTATGACAGGAAATAAGTTGAAGAAGTAACTTTAAATACCAAACAAACCTCAATAGAGACGAGCAGAAGAAAACTGAGTGAGTAGTACAGAGATTAGAGCAACGTAAACTACAGTCAACTCAAGCAAGCAAGAGAAGCAGTCGCTGTCACTCGCTGCCTGTCTGTGTGTGTGTGAAAGAGGAGAGCAGGCACCTCCTCGCTGCAGCATGTGGGTGCAGGGAGGGGGGTGTGCTGTGTGTGACTGGCAAATCACAGAGCATGAAGAGTGAAGACAGTAGTTGTTGCTACCCAATGAGGATTCTTTTAGCACGGATACGAATAATCCTAAAAAAAACTTGTGTTGTGCTCGGACTCGGCAAAAATGCATTATCCGTAACGAATACTCGTTTGAAACGAATATCTGGCTCATCCCTACTGTTAACCTTTGATCCTCATCTAGGCAGGTGTTGCCTGACCAAGACCTTTGACCTCCATGTGTGATGGAAAAATACCTCTACGTGGAAGAATGTGCTGTTAAGATCTGCGTTGCACTTACTATGTAAATTAACCTTGGGAACATGCAGTGATCATGCATGTGCTACGTGACATTTTCTGTGATTCACATTCTTTAGATTGTAAATGTGTAACTAAGGACCTCCCTAAGGAAAATAAATAGAGAGGAAAACGAAAGATGTGTTTCAGAGCGTCTTGAGATCTGTAACTGGGCACATCTCTGCGTTCTCCTTGCAAGTAAAAACTTGAGACCGTTGTCTTTGCCTCATTTGTGCATCTTATCTGATGTTTTAGGTTGCTTGAACCTGACAAAAAGTAAATCTGGGAACTAGAGTCTGACCAATATGGGATTCTTGGTGAGGATGCTGATATTTGGTGCTAAAAAAGGCAATATCAGATATATCAGCTGATATATAAAATAAGAACATTGATATACACAGAATGTATACTGTACATAAACAAAGATTCTTACAATACCCAAAATATGACTGAAGACAAAAAAAACACTTATTTTTAAATGACTGGTGAGAGAGTGACAGAATCTCAGCGCAGCAAAAACGTACATATGGACCAACGTCGATTAATCGGTGATACGTGAAAATCGTCGGGCTTGACTGGAAGCCTGTTACTGATTGTCTGAGAACATTAGCCATTAAATCTCTTGGTGTACCCAACTCATCTGTCGTTGTTTGTTGTTTCAAACGTACTTTATTGGTTGATTAGTTTGGAATCTTGGTATTCTTAAAGAAATAACTGCCAGTACCCATCAATAAACACTGCTGCCTTGCAGGTTTGAATCACACTTTCCCACGTCTTGAACTCCAAACTGCACAGCTGCAAAGATCTTTGCACACAGTTATTGTTCAAGAAAAGGATCCAGTGGAAGTTTTCTGCATTAAAAACCCAGCTTCATATATTCTCACGCTCTCATGTTGGCCAACCAATAATGTCATGCACATTGTGAATTGTCCCTGTTCATGAGTTGGTGAAGCGACTGGCGTGGCATTAACCGTGTCATGTTCCCACACACAGGCTGTTCAGGCCCTGAAGACGAACACGTTATCAGTTAACATTTGGATTATTAATTAAATGCTAATGCATTGGATTAACATTCCTTTATAATCGCTTCTTTTACGCAACACTTCTTTTTTTTTTTCTCTTTTTGAGCCAGCGTCCAATTAAAGGGTCCACCACACACACACCGGCCGCGCCAGTTACACACTCAACCCGGCAATTTTGTGTTAACAAATTCAAATTCTATTATTTGTAATGAACTCCTGCCATATCTGTTTGTGGGAAAAATAAATTGGTACACTGCCCGACGGTGGAGCACGTGAAGCACTTAACCCCGCATTACATCCACAGAGAAGTGTTTGTCTGTGTGCGAGCAGAAGATGAGAGGGGGCTAAATCACTGGTGTCTGTGGGTGTAGAGGAATATTTGTTATGATAATCATTCACAGCACATCGCCCATCCGCCAGAGCTGTGTGGAGGACTCCCCTGGTAACGGTGTTTCCTCCATCTGGTGAATTATTCCTCCGACAAATTTACCAGGTTCTCATATGTTAACATCTGGCCCAGGCGTGTGATCGGGCCTGCTTTATTGTTCAATGGACCTGTTTACATCCTACCATCTCTTTCTTTTCAGGGCCCATGAAGCAGCGGTTTGAGGCGTTTAGAAGTGCAGGAAACAGAACACATGGCCGTATGAAGAAATGATGGAAACTGATTATCATAGTGCTTAAACTTTGACGGACACACGTCGTAGTAAAAAATGGGATTACCATGAGCGGTTTCTGGGCATACTTCAATCCAGCATACGTTTTTAACCACAGCCAATGAAACTCGCAGAATGTTTGTCGCATGAAAAAATGAAAACAGGAAAGAAAAAGAAAGAAACATTTGCAACATGTGCAACAAAGAAAACTTAAACTCAAACCACTGCAAGGGAGGAAACGACATCATGGACGAGGAGAAGGACGAGGTGGTTCAGTCAGAGAGCAACAGTTACCCGTAGGCCTGCCAAGATTAGTCGACTAGTCACGATGACTCGGCGACTTATTTAATAATCGACGTCGTCGTTTTAATATTTTTTTAAACTGCCGCTGTTCTTTCACCTGTCTCGTCTGCCGTTCTGTCCTTGACGCATACGCGCAGAAGTGGTAACCGGGGTAACCTGTGATGTCACTGGAAAAGTTACGCCCAACAGTATCATGGCTAGCCGGCAACAGAGCTGGAAAGTTTGGGAGCATTTTTCCAAAATAAAGGAGAAAAGTGTGCAATGCAAAATCTGCAAAGCAGAAATGTCCTTCCATGACAGAACGACGGCGATGAACGAGCATCTGAAAAGACAGCACGCCGTGGCTGATTTATTTTCTGACCAAGAATGACAATCTCTGTAAGCTAATTGGCTAGTTAGCTGCTAACATTAACGTCAACAGGGAGCTACCTACTTAATAGCGATGTCATGTTTGAACAGAAAATTGGTACATTAAAAAAATGTCAGAAATGCTGCTACAAGCTGCAAAGTTCATTAAAAGCTGAATGAACTATGATATTAACTGTCTTCATTTTTAGTTAGCACATACCTTAAACACTTGAAGCTGGAAGCTAATGATGTTAGCTGTATGCTGCTGCAATAAGATGCAATTTATGTATGATCCGAATAGTCGACGAATCACAAAAAATAATCGGTGACTAGTCGATTATCAGAATAATCGTATGTGGAAGCCCTAGTGGGTGAGGGGCCTACATGTTGTCACACTACTGGGAAACCAGTGCAGTGTGCTCTCTCATCCATCATCTCACACCGGCTGCATGTTCAGTCCGGCTCGTATCAGGACCTGGAGTCCCAGACCCAGGAGTTCCCTGGATCCCCACCCCAATGATGATCCTCTCCTGGTTCATGTTGGGCTGTAAAACCCCCAACCTGTTGACTCCTGGTCTGGCTCTGCTCGCTATGTCGGTTTGTTGTTGTAGTCCAGATAAAAACCATCTGGTTTGGACACACTTTGTTTTATTTTGAAGGTCACTGAGTGTTTTCATGTTGTCTCAACGTGTAGCAGGATCATCCTGCTGCTTCAGGTAGAGCGACCAAACCTCTGAGAGACGAGTCACAACAACATCATGTGACTCTTCTGAGGAAGACTGCAAGACGTTTGTGGTTATTGGTTGATCCAGATTGCACACACTGTCCTGTCTGGGTGACACTGTGAAGAGGAAAATAAAATCACCTGAGAAATCTGCTGTGGAGACGCAGGAGGTGTCATCATGACTTCAGTGCTACGATGTGATTAACAAACTCCAGCCTGGAGAGACGTCAGTGTGCACAGACACTCCAAACGGACGTTTTTCATTCGCCACCAGAAAGTCGATTTTTGCAAACGTGATGTGTGAGTGTGTGTGTGTTCGTCTGCCTGCAGCAGCACACCGAGCTGACCAGCATCTCCTGAGAGAAGCACACTTACTATTGACAGGAGCCTCACACCACCCCACTTAAAGAAAGAACTATAAGAACTATCCCTTTAATTAGGAAGCCTCTCCTGGGGGTCCTTGGCGCCTGAAAGCAAACCAACTTCGCTGAAATATGAGTTGAGGGACTTGTTTGTTTTATCGTCGGTATTTGGCTAAACCTGGTAATGAATTGAACAACACTGCGGAGTGTATAAGAAAGGGAGGTGATGCAGTTTGTCAGAACTCCATTCGCTGTAGTTAAAGCGCTAAAGTCTCACTCCTTCCTGCTTAGAGAAGCACTAAAAGAAGTTTGTAATTGTGTTCTCTTAATCACAGCCAACAGCAGAGCTGCAGAAAAGCTCCAATTGAGATCCCTCTTCCTCGCCTCTGCACTCATTGGCTTCATTAGTTGATGTCAAAAACTGGAGGCAGAGCCCAAATTGCTTATCGACTGGGCTTTTAACTAAATGTTACAACTGTGTATGGCATGGCTGTCCTCCAAATATCTTTAACAACCATCTGCAGTAATAGGACTAAGCTCATTTATTAAATCATACGCAGCACTCTTCATATTATTATTATACTGACAATAGAAGTAATGATATTGCCTTTAAGATTATTATTCCTATCAGCTCATTCTCTTCTCTCTCTTTTCGTGACCGCGCTTTAATTGCTGCATCAATTAGAGATGACAATTCTTAATTAGAAATATACCAGAGCAAAGACGCCGAGTAGAAATGAGACTGCTCATGCAGAGTTTGTTCATAAGCGAAGATCAACAAACTTCACCGTTTCATTACAGCCAGGAGAGCTTGCACGACTTTTTCCCCCCTTCTGTCTGAATAAAACGCTTCACATCAAAGTCAAAGAAAATAAAAAACAGCCTCAAATCCTCTGCGAAACCCAGAAGGTCAAACAGACAAATTGTTCGTTTATAAAGATTTTATGGGGAATACAACAAATTATTAAGACGTTGCTCAATAAAGTCGAACAAAAAAATATATATATATATCCAAAACAAATTCATAAAACTCTCTGGAAGTTTCTGAGAGGCTGCAAATTCAGTAGTATTGAGTTGTGATTTAAAATTTAGGGCGGAAATACCCTTTAAAGTACCATTTTTAATTTCAGAATCGCAAACGTGTTAATGAAATGAGTTTTGATACGAGGAAAAAACACGACCGTCACCAAAAGTTTCATGACCACAGACATGTTTCCATCTCACACACGACACCGATCGAAGCCTCGCCAGGACGTTTAAAATCACAAAAAGATTTCTAACGGAATATTCTTGGTAAATATTGTGGACATCGGGCGGCTTTTGTCTCACAAAGGAGCCAAATATGATAATAGGAAATAGGGAGCAGTGATGGACTGAAACGGAAACGTAGCCAGTAGGAGTCACACGAATCCAGCAGTAGATTGTGTTTAACCATGGAGAGATAATCTGTGTCAGAACCGCCGTTTGACCTCAGCTGCCTTTCCGTGTGGGAGTAATTGGCACGACGAGTGGAATAAACTGGCTTCTTCTTAATTTCATGCAGCCTTTGGTGCTCGGAAAGCAAAATATACATTTTTCCCTGCAAACAAGGATGCAAAACATCATGTAAAGTGGGAAAATACAATAATTTAGATTTCTGAAAACAGAGACACCGACTCGTCTTAAATTACTCGGTGTGAAAGGATAATGAGAAGACACACTGTGCCCACACAAGCACACACACAAACAACACACACTTATGAGCACGACCCTTCAAACTCTGCACAACCATCAGTGCGTCATTGCTTCCATACAGACACTTCGCCAGACAATCTGAAGATCTGACGCTCAGTAGAAGATGAGACACGCAAAGGTTACACATTAGCTTACGGCTACGTCTCAGAGCACCAAGAATCAGTAACTATATCTGTCTGCTAAACTCCAGAACAAACTGACAAAGTTTACTTGTAACTGTTGATAATTACCTTACCTCCTCACGTTGTATCCAGTAAAAAGTCGTCTTGAACAAAGAAAAGTAGTGTTAAAAAGAAGATCTGATCTCCACTCATTTCCAAAACAAACACACGCCTTGTTAAGAGTCGTGACATCACCACAGTGTGCGCACGATTCCAGCCAGCAGGTGTCGCTGTGATCCAAACAGATAGTCCTCACAGACTCTTTAAAGGTTCTTCTTACTATTGAAACTTTTGTTTTCTATAATTCTGGGATCAGGACTTCATTTCCCATGAGCACCTTCACCCACTGCTCTGATTCTTCCCAAGGCGTGCATTTGTTCTGGAAGCAGATCTTCTTTTTTAACTCAATTTTTCTTTGTCCTGTTCTTCTGTCTTTTGTCTTTTTGCCAGTCCGGCTCCAGTGTCCGCCATTCCTACAAAATAAATCACAGAAATCCTTTTCTTCAACAAAAAGCTCGGGTCTTGCTTCTCCCTTGGTCTCCTCACTTCTTGCTGTTAAACTTTTCAGACGAGCTCATCCTGATTTTTAGAAAATAACCTGTTTAGGTGCTGAAAACTCACTCTGGATCATGAACAGGCAGATCTATAAAAGTGAGACTATTTCAAGATCCCTTAGAAAGTCCTCACAGCGCCTTTAATCATCTTATAACTCAGTGACACGTCATATGATGTTCTGTCCAGAAAACGACGGCGTTTCTAGATTTAATAATCATATTTAAAACTGATTCAAACTGGACGGAGCATTAAACCGCTGCATCAGCCGAGGACGGTTCATTTCAGTACACGCCTGGTTAATAAGCAGAGCTGTCTGTTCTTAGTCATGTGGGGTCCAATCATGCATTTGCAAAAACCACACAATGATCCATCCCAGACGGTCAAGGGAATGTAAAACCAGGATCTGGCGGGGTCAGGTCATGTCTGCCCAGAATCCTCTGAAAACCTCTGAATGTCTGATTAAAACTGACACCAACCTGCTGGGTGGTCTCACTGTATCGAAGAAGCAAAGCAAGACAGGAGCGCCGTTCATCCACAAGGTGATTCAAAGTGCTTTAAAACTGCATGAAATCATAAGAAGGCAAAACAAAATAAAAACAGAAGTTTTCCTGTGTCGTAATGAAGCTTTCTGAGATTTCTGACCTTTTACTGTGAACGCTGTAAAACTAAGAATGCAGTAAAGAGTGTTTAAGTTCCTACATGCACCTGAGAGGACTTGAAGTCTCGGGGGACGGAGATAAATAAAGTGCATCTCCTCTTTCTTTATATATGTGGTTATTCTGGGACAGCAGTGGATTCAGCTGAAACAACAGCTGATGCTGCACACCTTGCTGAGCACCTCGAGACTAGAAAAGCATCTGGACCTGTCTGTGTATTTGTTTGTCTTTGACAAAGTACATCGATGCAGATTTTTGTATTCGGTTGACTGACTTTCTGCACATTTCGCAGAAAACAGTAGATGACAAAAACACCCGAGCAACAGATTGACCCATTCAGTGTGTTATTATCACACAATGTCAGGTTTTGGTTGTACTCTCAGATTTTTAGTATTTCAACTTCAACTTCTTTATTTAAAAGGGGACAGCGCAATTTCATAAAACACAGGATTACACAAGGTTAAAAAAAGCCAGAATTAGCCAAAAGGCTAGTTTTCATCTGTAGTCCCCTGGCCATGATGTAAAACAGGCGATAAAATACATTTTTAAAAATGAATGAGAGAAAAAAAATAATAATAATAAAAAAAAATAAATAAATAAAAATAAAATAAAATAAAAAGGAAAAGAAACAAAGAAAAAAGGAAAAGAAACAAAGAAGAGAGAAAGAGAAAAAAAGAAAAAAGAAAAACAATATAATACATAAGAGAACACTTACTTTACAATTTAGAGAAAATACATCACAACATTTTATCATAACAGGCATTTGAGGTGAAAAATCAAAGAATATGTGTAACAGTTCTTAATTCACCACTCATCAATTATCGATAAAAAACTAGAGAACGTGTAAACACCGCCGGCTTCTCTGGACTCGAGCTCATCTGAGATGGACTGACGCAAAGTGGAAAAGTCTGCTGTGGTCTGACGAGTCCACATTTCAAACGGTTTTTGTAAATCATGGACGTGGTGTCCTCCAGGCCAAAGAGGAAAAGGACAATCTGGATTGTTCTCCGGTCAAAGTCTCAAAGCCAGCATCTGTGATGGTATGGGGGTGTGTTAGTGCCCATGGCATGGCTAACTTGACCATCTGTGAAGGCTCCATTAATGCTGAAAGGTACATACAGGTTTTGGAGCAACATATGCTGCCATCCAAGCCACGTCTTTTTCAGGGACGTCCCTGCTTATTTCAGCAAGACAACACCAAGACACATTCTGTACCTGTTACAACAGCGTGGCTCCGTAGTAGAAGAGTGCAGGTAGTCCAGACCTGTCTCCCATTGAAAATGTATGGAGCATTATGAAGCACACAATACGACAACAGAGACCCCGGACTGTTGATCAACTGAAGCTGTTCATCAGTTCACAAACACTGACTGAGTGTTGATAAAGGAAAGGTGATGGAACACAGTGGAAACATGAGCCTGAACCAGCTTTACAGGAACATGATGCAGACATCAGATTCAAAATGAGTGAACATTTGTAAATATCAATAAAGTTTATCAGTTTGAATAATAAATATATTGTCTTTTTAGTGTTTTAAGTTGAATAAAAGTTAAACAGGATTTGAAAATCATTGGATTCTGTTTTTATTTCCAATTTACAAAACGTCCAAACTTTAAACAAATAAGGTATCAAAACTCTGTGGTATCACTTCAGGTCACTTAGTTACTCAACACCTGTCTTACATTCAAAAGGTACACTTCTGTATTTTGTTCAGTTTTCAGTTTATAGTATTCAGCTCTGCACAGCTACAGGAGAACAACCCCCTCCCTTCACATTAACTGAGAAGTGCAATCCAATCAAACATTTCTGGCTCCAACACTTTCAAACATCTTCAAGAAGTGGTCACAGAATATTAAGCCTCCAGATAACGAGCCCATCCACCCTAATGCAACACAATACAGGAATTAACATTGATTACGTCTTCCTAAGAAGAATATCTGCTTTTAATCAGCTGCTGTTATCATCAAACTTATTAAAAAGGTTTGTTCTATTAAAACTCTAATCCTGTTAGCAGATGATCAAACAAAGTCATATTGCCTTTGCTTTATTAATGTTCTTAGACGGAGCTGAATCAATGAGCAGACGAAGACCTTAAAGACGGCTGGCTGGAAACCAGGAGAAGTTTTCTTTCTGCTTTTGCACAATTATCTGTTTGTTTATTTCTTTTATTATTTAAACAACGTGTTCTCTGCACAGTGTCATTCTAATAATTACATTTTTCAGAGTGTAAAGTATTATAAAATTTAAATTAACTACTAAATGTTTCATTTTTATTGCCGTCTAAGGTCATTGGTTTTGCTCCACTGGTATTTGAATCATGGCGACAATGTTTTAATGTCTTAACAAGAAAAAAAAAAACCTTGAAATACGTCAAAATCCACTTCAGCTCCTTCAGATTTGGGTAAAATAAAGTCTTGTGTTCAGGTTTTAATCTGCAGGGTCGTTGTATGACGTGACGATTGTTTGGCGACTTCAGCGCTACAAGTCAGGAAACTGTGGGAGGTTTTTTCAGGAGAGTTTCCTTGAAATGTTCATGCTGAAAATTACCCATAATGCTATTTTTGGACAATCCGCAAGTTGATTATTATCCGTCTCTGTTTCCACGCCAGTCTCACAAACCTATGCATCCATTTTGGGTTTAAATTTCAAGCCACAAACTAAATTGAATCGTCGCTCTAACACGAACCATTGAGATGATTGTTTTTTCATTTATGAATAAAAAGTATTTCCTTATCCTGGTGGTGAAAGGTGGCTCTGTGTGTGTGTGTGTCAGCAGAGCAGAGATTGTCTCTGGATGAAGAGGAGGAGACAGGCAGGGCCTCCCGGGCACATGTTTCCCAACTACGAAAAATAATTGAATCATGTAAAGCAAAATGTAATTGTTTCTGGAGAGAATAAAAAGGAGCAGCAATGCAAAACAAGAGCAGTTCTGTATGATTCATTGCCTGGTGTGAGACAAATAAAAAGCCTGCAGTCTTTAGGAAATAAGAATGAATAGTGGAAGAGAGCCTCCCTGAGTGTATTTTAATAAAGACTCAGAATTTAGAAATACTGCCAGAGCTGGAAACATCTACTTTGTTCAGGACTAAAACAGAGTCTAAACCTGCGTGGCACACGAGCACGGGGAGGAAGAGCTGAAGGGAAACCTCAGTGTAAAAGAAGTTCACAGGTTCAATGCCTGCAACAGTCATTAAGAGCTCCAAATCTACTGAACCTGTCCCTCTGCACACCGAGGATGACGACTCAAAGATCAGCTCTGATATTTAAAAAAGAAACCCTCCCTGACATCCATTCAAAGGCAGAGTGTGTCAACCTGCAGGGAAACGATGGAACTACAAGCCACTCTGATGATTCCCCTTTTTTTTTTTTTTCTTTTTTATTCAAACAGCAGGAGGTGAACTAACTAAAACAAGTGAGCTCAACCTGAAAGCCAATTCAATATTGTACTTTAATTGAAGATGTGGAACAGATTTATCTGATATTAGATTAGAAAGTACTGCCCTCAGGTGGAAGGATCAATTACTACAAAAGATTGAATTGTCTCATAGTCTCTTTGCTCTGCGCATAATTAGATAGATGCAGTGTGGGGAACAGTGAGCAGTACCAACACACACACACACACACACACACATACACACACAGGCACAGATGGGGAGACAGGCTTATGAGACACACAGCACACACACTCTTATACATTCCTGCGTTTGCACAGAGATGCAAAGATTCCAGGTAAAATAATCTGACTCACACACACACACACACATCTTATTCCACACACTGTCAGCTTCTGCCCATATATACTGTTGCATAATAGATGCTTCAAACACAAACTCCTCTCAAGTACAAAACCATACATTTAGTTTTTTTTTTTTTTTGTGCAGCAGCTTTAAAAATTAAACACTTGGCATTTTGGAAACACACCGTGCCTCCTCAAATCTCAAGTGTTTGTCTTTACCTCACACACACACTGCTGCAGAAACCTTTGCACTGCTTCGGTTTGCATCCATAGTGGATGCTGTAGAGATGGAGAAGACCTTCACTCGCTCACATTTAGTTTCAAGCCAGACGGTGATTAAATAACGGCATAGCAATGCACTTCCTGACCTTTTGTTTCAGCAGACAATATGTTTTACACTCTTGTGATATTTATAATGAAAGCTCCGCAGCAGCGGCTCCAGTGAGGATGAAAGAGTGGCCAACAGTTCAAAGTGACTAATGCCCGTTTCCGTCTGCAGTACGTAACTGTCTCAAACACACACACACACACACACACACACACACACACACATCTCTCATGCACTTTAAACACTTCTAATTCACATAGGCGATTTATAATGAAAGCTGGTCAAAACAGCTGTGGCTGGGAAACAACATACCACCTTTACAATGTGCTAATGAGTCCAAGTGATGCTGGCGGATTTTCAAAGGGTTGCCATAGTGATGGTGGTGCAGTGTTGGAGTCCTGACCACACAAGCCTGAATCTAAACCCCACACCTCGGCTGTTATGTGGTGTGTGAGACCGGCCTTCGGTCCAGCATGTATGTAACATTACAGTCAGAGGGAATGACCTCATGTCTGTGATTTGTTGGATCACAGTACTTACAGCAGCAGGAGATGAATGCTGGGAGAGTGACGTAATGTTGGCCACAGTATAGAAACGTAGAGTCAGGAGAGAAAGGACTCATGAACACAGCTGGAACCATCTGAACAGGATTTCATGGGAAGAATATAAGAAATAATCCTTAATACCAGCCGATCCTTAATGCACCAATCACCTCTGGTAACCTGCTCGCCCATTGGTGGAGCTGTATTGTATTGAAGTTTGGGAATCTGCACCATCCCATCTAACTAAATAATGATCCAGCAGTAAAAATACTCTGACACGTGCTTCAGAAACGCCTCATGAGTTTCGTAAAGTATCCTCACGTCTCTACACCTGGTCCTGGAGCTGATATCGCACCCCCAAAGCAGAGCCCAGCAGCTCTGCTTCCATTTCCCTCGAGGGATCAAAACAAACTCCCGCCTCAAGTTGAACCTTTCTCAATTTCTCCAGCACCTTAAATAACCTTGAGGGTGGCAAAGGTGTCATTTCACGGTCCAATCTGCGATGAATGGTAGCTTGGAGTGCCTTCAGTGATTAAGTCTTTATGTGTGGGTCTTTTCTAAAAAGACAATCCAGCATTGGGTTTCAGTCATAGTTATCATCTCTGCTCCCCGTCGGTGGCTGGCTTTTGACATCGAAAGACATGGCAGAAAGTGGAGCCGCTGGCAGAAGAATGGAGGGAATAAATCCTCTTCTCCGACATGGAAAACAAAGTTCATTGACAGGAACTCCAGAGAAACACTGGACATATTTCACAGCGGGTTAGTCTGTCCTTCAGAGGCCAGCGACAGAAACCTTTGGCTTGATGAATATCGGTGCTGGAAACCCACTGGACTGAAATCATAACGTCAGAGCAGCTGAACTCGGCAAACGGCCCAGATTCTGGTCCAGATCTGATCCCCTAAAGGTGATGATTCAGTCGTACCTGAAGAAGACTTTGGCGATACCTTCTACAACAAGCAATCAGAGTCAATCTGAATATTTCATGAGGGAAAAATGGGATAAGCCAATCTCTCTTGACTGTCTTCAGATCCAGACAGAACCCCAGAGTTCATCTATGGTCACATTTTCATCCCTGATGCTTTTAAATGAATCGTTCGAACAATATCATTACCAGCAGACATCCTTGTGCCAATCATGACAAATGAGGGCATCAAAATTCACCACAGATTCAGTTGATGGCAGAGCAAGCACCACACCGAGACAAGGAAGTAGAGTGAAAGCTTTCACTGACTCTCCTGGAGCCACAGGAGGATATTGGGAGGAAGCTGTGGAGACAGACTCTTTGAATATGCAAAGAAAGCAAACGTCCAGTGATGTGGGACTCACAAAACTCTGTGCTGACGTCCTCCCTGAGTTTATAGTATGTCAGATGGGAAACAGTCAAATAAAACACATCGTAGAGAGCTGTAACAGATTCATGCTGCGTTTGAGTCCAAACCACGGGGGTAAAATATGTGCCAATAACAGTATCAGAAAGTGACAGCTTTTATGATTACACCTGTTTCCTCTCATCCCTCTGGCTGCTCCCTCTTCATGGCATCCAGTCCAGGGATACTGTTAGCATAGCTGAGGTGGATGCCAAGGGACCAGGTACTTTAGTGCAATTTGCTATGTGGTCTGCCAAACGGAGGGATTTCATGAACCTGGAGAGGTAACTGTGTCGCAGCCAGCGACTGGGACACACACACACACAGACACACACACCGTATTGCATGTTATGATTTGAGAATGACCGCGTTGACGTTATTCTGAGGAGACAACAGTTCCAGCGCTTTATTAGATTTGTATTGGAAGCCTGCTGAGAATAGTTGAGAGGGAAATGAAATGGCGCCAAAGCCTGAGTTCGCTCCCTATTGAGAGAGTAATTTCCAGTTGAAAGTGCAAGAAAAGGGTCAATTTTAGATGAGTCACAATTGATTAGAAAAGGAACCACGATTTCCAGACGGTGGAGCTGATAACTACTCTTTAACTGATCATTTTACTCATTCAGCTGTGATTGACTAACAACAACACATATTTATGACACAGCATGTATCACCATTGATTAATTGATCGCTCTATTTCCTGCAAATGGAGCAATTATTAAGCCCACTTTAAGGGAGCAAAGAGCAAAGAATAGCAGCCATGTTTATTTAAAAAAAAACCCACATAAAATACGAAACAGCAAAAGCTAACAAACACATCTCATTCCAACTCTTTTCAACCCACAGAAAAGCAATAAGTTCAGGCAATGAATATTTCATTCAACCCAAAGACCAGGCAGTAAGATTCTCTGGATGCACTAACAGCCACATGAATTCCAGCTTGATTTTACTCTGTCACCACTGAGACCTGGTAAGTGCTCAATTTCATGGCTGATCAGGTATTGTACTTGTTTAAATCCAATGTTGGCGATGCAAAAGCGTAAAAATGTGCTTTTTTGTGGAGGCTGGAAATGTTAATGAGGCCTAAAGTGTGTCCATTGAAAAGGTTAATGGCATTGTGCACTCCTCAGGGGTGACATTTTGGTAATATGGGTGCCTGAACCACTTGGAAAGGATTTGCTGACCTGTATGTCATTAACACTGTAAGCAGATTATAAGGTTCTTCAATTTTTACTGAATTCGTACCGAACATCTGCTGAGTCTGGTGTCTGATAATTCCAACCTGCAGCTGACACATAATCAACTCAACTCAAACTTTATTTATAGAGCACGTTCAAAACAACCGGCGTTGAGCAAAGTGCTGTACAGTTAAAAAAACGCAGCACAAGCAGATAAGATACTAGAATACTAAAAAGCATAAAATACAAAACAATGCAATAATAAAAAACATTAAAATAACATAAAAAGATAAAATAAATTAAAATGTGAATTAAAATATTGGCAGATGTCAGCTCAACCTTGATTAAAAGCCAGGGCCAGTTACCGTAAATCCTCTAATAGTAGCCGGGGCTTTTATTTGTCTCAACTGTAGCTGGCACCAGGCTTTTAATGAGAGGAGGCATGTATAAGAGAGAGGCTTGTATTTTAAAATTTTCAAAAAGAGCAGAAAGAACTTTTGTGTCAGTTTGAACCCAGTAAAATGTACTGAGCTCATTTATTGAACACAAGTATCAAACTGTACTCGTACGAGCAAAATAACAAACACAGTGCATCTGCACATCTTACATACTGTATTACAACCTATATCAAAATATAATTCCACAATAGCGCCACCAGTTGCGCCTCCAGTTCCTCGCTCACTTTTTTTCTCCCTCCTCCGGTGAGACGTGCACGTTTATTGTCATCAGCTCATCCTTTTGTCTTTTCCAATATCAGATTTGTTTCGCGTCAACCTTAAAGTGCTTTGCAGCTTTCTCTCCTGAATACTCCGCTGCATAACTCAAAGCCTCCTCTTTAAACTTTGTTGTACCTGCAGCCATGCTTTTTCTGTTGTTGTCTTGTCTGTATTGTTCTGTATACGGCGCGAGAGAACGCAGAGGGGCGGGGCACGCGCGCTGTCAGGCAGCTTTTATGCGCTTTCTTTAAAGACGCACGCGGTCATTAAAGGAGACTGTTTTTTAATGGAATACAGGTCATTATTAGAGGATTTACGGTATTCCAGAGCCGAGGGGCAGCCTTCATAAAAGCTCGGTCACCTTTGTTTAGTTTAGTTCTTGGGGTGTCCAACAACAGCTGACACACACGGAAATAATCAGTTAAAAAATAACAAATGTTTGTGCAGCTTAATGAAGCAAAACTTACATCAACTTTTTAATTAAGCACAAGCAGATAAACCTCATTGAAAAACCTCAACGGGTGAAGTTAAGTTGAGGCTGTTGAAAACAACGATAAGGCCTCCTGTTTGCTCTGACTGTTGGACGTCTGCAGATCCTGTAGATACCTGCTTGTTCTTCAGCTCGGGTCCAAAGAATCCACTTAGTTGTTGTGATTTTCTGGGTGTTTTGGTTGAATTTGGAAGATTGATTTCTTTCAAGTAAAGCTGACTGTAACTGTTGTTGGTTTCTAAGAAGAGACAACACATTTTAAACTGATGGGAGTTTATGCAGGAGAGTGTGCTGTTGGGTCGACCATATCCACAGAATAACCCAGAACACATCTCTGAATATCAAACTCCCCAACATGTTTTCTTTAGTTTCAGATTTCGATCTTCTTTTAGTCTTATTATGCTAATTTTCACTTTATAATGTTCCTCTGCATGATGAAAACTTCCCATGATGCTTCAGTGTATTCCATCACTCTGAAAGATAGAATTCACTGCATCACCACAAAGTTCATAATCACACTTTTGATGTGCAGTTCATTGCACCAAAACATTACAATTAATGCACTGATAGAGTTATTTATTACAGCCTGACAGAGTGAGCTGTAAGGGTGCAGCACAGTGGTTTATTAATTTTATTACAACGCCCCATTGGTCTGCTGAGTGAGCCTGTCTGTCATGTATGAACATTTTCCACATCTCCTCTGACGTCTCCTCTCTCTCCCTTCTTGTCGTAGCTGATATAAAAAAAACATGTATCAAGTTTAACATGACATAATACGCTGTGAAAACAAAACAACAACAACAACAAAAAAACAGGCATTCTGACGATCATCCAGACCACACTGCCCTCCTGTGTTTTGGAGGAGTACTGCAGAGCGACGCAGACACATTGACACAAAGGTATGTAGACCTACGGCATAGGTTCAACGCAGAAACTGTTTAACGACATGTTGATGCATCTGTAGAAAATTTTATTTGTAAAATATAACTTCTGAGACAGTCTTAAGTCCAAAACGTGGAGCAGCTTAAACATAGCAGCCAGCTGTCTCTTTCTTCAGTCTACTAGTGAGCGGAAACATACAATTCTTTGCCCTTTGCATTCTGGAAGAGTCAGATGACGCACATAGGTTTTCCGGGAGCATGCCATGGCTGTAAAAATATCTAAAAGACACCCAAAACAGGTGAGGTAACTGGACACAAGCCAAGTTACTGCTCACTGGATGTTAAAAAGATTGCTGTATAAATAATGAAGCTTAAAAACCCAAGAAAAACTCTGAGTAACATAGTTATAAATATAGGTGTAGGGGGACTCCATTATACATATACAATGTAATGCTGTTAAAACCCCTCCAAATTTGTACTATGGGGAAGGGAGGGGAGAGCTCTTGTTGGAACAACCAACCAGCATACCATGTAGAGGAAAGGAATGTCTAAGGCTTCCCATCTGGGGTATTAGAGAAGCTGTCCTATCTTCATAGTGAGTTGATTGCCAGCAGACTGCTAAACTCACTTGCTTTGTCCAAAATGGCTCGCTTTGAATAAAGTATGGACTCAAGCTGAACTGGACTCTCCTGATGATTGACTCTGCATCTTCTTCTTCTTCAAGAGTTTTTGGCATAGGTCATTAGAAAAATTAAGTTATGAAGTGTTTAGAAAGAGGAACGCTGGGACCACCAAGACAAAGCCAGCAGGAAGTCTTAGGCCCTAAATCACCATGAAAAAATTACACAACACTACTTTCATGAAATATTATATATATCAGCTTTTTATCTCACTGGAACCAACCAAGGCAACCATCCTTTAACTGACAGGAGCAGTGAGCAAGAGAGTCCACAAAGATATCCTGATCATGATAATACAGTATACTGTGCATCCCTTTATGAGACTGAGAGGAGGTCATGCTTTAATGTGAATGGACCCTGGTCCAGCTGTTGGCTGTGGAACTGATTCTTTAAGACTCTAAAGGCTGAAATCCACGCTGCTCCCTGAAGATGCCACTCACTGGGTGCTTTTCTCATTCCACACTGGGACCTCATCTACCTCATGTATTCAGTAATCCATTCACAAACACAGAACATCATCCAGCCATGATCCAAGAGTAGTCACCGCGAGCCCCTTCAGTTAAACAGCATAATCAGCAGCGAGGCCAGCCCTCTCCTTTCTCCTCACTTTTAAACACACTTCATATCTGAGTCAATATTTCAATTAGCAGTTTTTTTGAATGGATCTTAAAAGGAACCCTCCAGCTTTCAGTGCTGTTCTGGAGGACTCCTGTTGGTGAGATAAAACACTTGTTGAATATCAGAGCAGAGGTAAAATACAAATTTGATGAAGCTTTGGCGACTAATGAGGCCGTGATTCTGCAGCAGATCAGCAGAAAATAAAAACATTCTGTGCAGTTCACACCCATCAACAGGTATAAGAGAGGAGCTTCCAAAGATCAGAGCTGGTTGAAGGAAAAAGTCCCACTCAGGCTCACAAATGATGCACAAAGCTTTAGAAACATTTGTTTTACTGCTCGGTGTTTTGTTTTATTTGGGTTGGGGGAGGGGGGGGGCAGCTGTGTGAGATATCAGCTGCAGATGAGGTCGAACACCAGCACCAATAGACAGAGGTTTCCAATTACCCAACAGTGGAGGCAGAAGAAATGCAGAAACAGGTGGCGCCTTTAATTGCTTTTTGCAACCCCAGACGCCGAGCACGAGAGGGAGCGGAGCTGTGGGAGGTCCTCTGGGAGACGAGACACTGGCCAATGTCTTTGTAATTGGTTTTAGTGAAATATAATTCTGCAGCGGGGAATGAGCAGAATAGATTATATAAGACACATTTTAAAAGTATGAAAAGTAAAGGTCAGAGATTCAACACTTTGCTGGTTTAGTAACATTTCACCCTGACTCGTACTGAAACCAATTAACACAATCCAGATCAGAGGAAACGCATGCTGCTCTCAGACGTCCATTATTACAACATGGCTTCAACACATTTCAGACCTGCCGCCACACGTGTGGAAATATTTTCACATATGAGACCAGTTCTGCTGCTGTGCAGGAATTTCCAATGGAGCATGTCTTTAGGAGGACCACTGAGACACCAAGACGACCAAATTAAATTCATCGCCTTCGTCTGAAGCTCAAGACACGGAAGATGTGGGAAAAATAGTTTTCAGGATGTCAGAGTAAAACAATAAGAGTTTAATGGCAAGATGAGTCAGTGAGTCGGTGAGTCAGTAAGTCAACACAACCCTAACCTAACCCTTTTTTTTAGGGTGCAGGACTATCTCGCTTTTTTCTGTCATCACAGTAAACTAGTTCACTAACAAAGTGGTTTTAGAGTTATAATATTTCTTTAAATTTCCATCATTTTCCTTCTTTGACTTTAATTTGAGGTTTTAAGCCCAACACGAGTCCTGCAACCTGCTGGACTGAACACACAGCCGGTGCGCAGCAGGACCAGAGATGCATTTGGTGTATTCCAAACGTTAAAACACTGTCTTCATTTCTAGCTTCATCACACGTCAATAAAAAACAACACAACAGGTCAAATGTCCACAAACAACAGGTAGCCATTTTTGCTTTCGTCTGTCATCGTCTCAACCATTGGTTGGTTTGTAGTTCAAACCCCACACTGTGCCATAGGCTTCTTGTAGGCTTGCTAGCTGGTTGTTGACTCGTCTTCTTCTTCAGCTTCTTCTTCGTCTTTATCTTCCCTCCGTTTCATGGAGGCTCACAGCATGAAGCAGCATGACAGCCCCTCTTTTAAAGCACATTGTCTTTAATATTGGTATATTGTCACACCTCTGATGGAAACACAGATTGTCGACTGTCTTTTTGTATTTTTTGAATTTAATGAGTGAAACTGAAGAAAAACGCACCGTGAAGCTGTTTTAGTTTCTATTTCCCAGCATGCCTCCCACATTGTTCACCGGGGAAGTCAGATTACTTTCAAACAAGATGAAAAACTTGCTGCTGCTTTTTCTCAGTTAATCCAGAAACTTGGTGGAGAAATTATCAGTTTGTACTCTCAGTCATTTTTTTTTTTTTTTCACTCTGCCTTCTGGAAAACAGTTAAATGTCAATTTAGTAAAATAATGGACACATTTCGATCCTGACTGGGGACAAAGTAGAATTCACAACAGCGCCGTCAATCCTTCTGCTTCCAAATAATCAACATGGCAGCAGCTAAACGCCAAAGACCGTCTGATGTCACTGTGGCTGGGACCATTTTTCTTTTTTTTTTTTCACCAACTTTGTTTCTACGACTGTAATTAGTGTTACTCCCCTCCCTACATCTGCCTGCTCAGCTCGCTGCATGACATTAATCTCTGGCAAGCTAATGTCAAACTTTGTTTCAGAAAATGATGCAACCCCTCGTCTCTGCTCTGCCTGTCTCTTTCCGCTGAAGCTAACAACCGCACTCTGCTTTGTAGCATGAAGGAGGGAGAAAGAAAGCAATCTGTGTCAGGCCTAACTTTATCTCCAACACTGTGGGGATGAGATCAAGAAAACCTCGGCTCTCAACTCTACGACTGTTAAAAGCTTTGACTACAGAGTGTGCTCACGCTGTAGTGAGTGTGTAAGTACTGAAGGAAGGTTATGTTTTTGAATCATGTATCTCAAGTGTTTTATCTTCAAGGCTAGAAAAGGCTAGTGGGAGTCCTAACGTTCATTTTCAGTATGAAGGTGATGTGATTTGTGGGGATATGCTGATTTCCAAGGTGAGAAACGGATGCATATTCATATGCTGAGTTAACGAAAAACAAAGTGGCAAAACAGCAGTTTATATAACCTTTAAATTCCTCATTGACAGAGGTAGAAACATCCTCTGCATCACAATACCAATGTGTGTTTCTGCATTTCATTTGCACGTGTGCAGAGCTGGGGTGTTTGCACTCACTCACACACACACTCACACAGAGGCATACGAGTGTGTGTGTTTGTCCATATTCGTCTGATGTAGGACTGCTGGCAGCGATTGCCCTGTTTTCCCATTTCCCCTCTGGCTAATCACTAGAGTCCCCGTAAATCCTTGGTATCACCACGGGATCAAGAGAAGGCCTCCGAGCCCCAGGGAGCCTATTTCCTCTGAGAGAAGAACACAAACTGGAAAGCTCCTTGATATATTTCGCTGGCCCAGGGATGGTCAGGACTTCAGGGCGGAAAGACGCTCCTTGACATCACCCTGCTGTCGGTCGCTCTGCACTGCGAGTAGAAACGCTCCATTAGACTCACATACAACACGTCCGGACGGAAACATGCAAGTCATACAGTTTAAGATCAGCGTGAATGGGAGGTAGATGGGGATCACGTTGTAATGTTTCACTCTAAACCTGTGTTCTCCAGCTGCAGTGGCTGTACTCCAGCTGGTGTGGTTACACAAAATAATTAGTTTGGTTGGAGCAGCACCTCGGGGGGCTGGATTAGCTCTTGGAGGGCAGTTTCTCTGGCAGCCCAATGTTCTGATGAGAGCTGAGATATACTGTCATGCACCCAGCGCTGAGAAGCTTTTGATGGTTTTAAAAGCCTTGAGCAAGTGACAATTACGGCCTGAATGGCAAACAGTGTCAAAGGGAATGAGATGCGCTGGACTCCAAAGCTGAAGGTCACAGGGGAGGCGGCCTGTTGTTGGGCTGTGCATTACAATGTGGAGTTATAGTCCCACTCCAGAGGGCGGGGAGGAGGGGGGGGGGGGGGGGGGGGGCTGACAGGAGAATACATCCAGCTGGGTATTTAGGGACTGGGTCCATGTGGGTGCAGAGGGATTTCTTTCTCTATACTGTATCTCTCTGTGGCATCTCTGTGAATTTTTAACACTCCACATGCAGCTTTTTTTTATTTCTTTATCTGATGTCGTGTTTAAATCTCTGCACAGCTTGTGCTTCTGCAGCTTCTGCGGAGCTGATCAGTTTTAAAAGAGCTAAAAAAAGAGAGAAAGGGAGTAAAACTCCAACCATGCAGAATATCACAGCTGAACTACACTGTGACATCATACTGGTTTTACTGTACCTTCAGAGCCGCACCACACACGGTATCATCATCATCATCACACGTGTTCCGGTCATGAGGACGGCAGTAATTGCAGGAAAGATCGCCGTGTTCTGGCGTGTTCCAGGTTTCATACTGGATGCTTCTGCATCTCACAATTTATGCTTTACGCCAGGGGTCAATGTAGTGGAAAATAAAAGGAGATTGGGTGTGAGGTGAGTGCGTCTCTCATGCAGGAACCAAAGATTGCTGCCGTCAAGGACCTTAGAAGAAATTCATGCCCTCTTATCAACCTCAACCGCTGGCTTCCCCTAAAGATGCTTCCCCTGAAAGCATGACCCCTAAATTCATCCAGCATCATTACAACAAGCTGTAATGCTCACTGATGTCTTCACCAGCAAATTCAGACTTAAATTTCATTTTGCAACATTTTAAAAATGTGCTTTATTTTGTATTGTATTCCTAGCGGGTTGAGACATATGATAGACACCTTTTCAAAATAAAAGCCTGCAGTTTCTGTGACACTTTGATGGAATTAGTGATGTAAGTCCTTTTCACATCGCCGGTTAAAGGCACAATATTTACAACTCTGTAACGTCTCACATGCAGATTCTTTAGTTCATGTCCAAATACTTCCTGGAGCGAGCCTTTGAAGCTAATTGTTGGAGGGAGCCATATTGGAAAAGGGGCGGGCCTTGCAAAGTGTTGTTCAAATGATTGTATGGGAATGGATATACGCACTGTGATTGGCTCATTATGTTTGTGGGCGGGGCTTGGCCATAATTACCAGAATTTCCATCAAGCATATTTTCTCTATATGGTTTCTACTCTTTTCTTGGTGCCTTGATCCGCATGTTTTCTACATCCACCTGAGTCCCTTGCCTCCCTTTGCCTCTGCCCTCCCCCCAAAGATGGGCAGAAAACGGCAAAAGCCCTGAGCTGCCCCCCCCCAGGAACATGTATCTTCGTAGCTCGTAGCTATGTTTAAATTTCCACTCCGACCATGAAGGCTGTTAGTTCAAATAAACGTCGTATCTTTTGAGCTCATTTGTCTCCCTCCAAAGAGAGCGCAGTAACATTGGTGCCTCTTTCACATGCATCCTTTCTGCTCATCGGCACAGGTTTCGTGGGCACACGAATCCTTTATGACTCACACTCTGAGTATGAAACATTGAAAAAAATAAAATAAAATTAATCAACTGAGTGGAAATTAATTGGGAGATGTTTTCATATTTATTGAAAACCAGGATTTCTGCCTTGCAGGGTTTTCAGTTCAATGATGAGAATCAATAATCTGATGAATGAGCTTTTTCTTTGAGATGAAGGAAAACAAAGTTCGGCACAGCGTCTGCGGCTTTAAAGACATAATTCAAGCCTGACGAGCCAACGTACACTCAGAGAAATGAGGCGTTTCTGTTCCTGAAGACTCACCGGCCCCATTTTTCCTTTTGTTCTTTTCCTTTTTCTATCAGACAAGCTCCTCATCGCAGCCTTTTACATGATGTATCTCCACTTAAGAGACGACATAGCTCGCCTTTACTCAAGTGTACCATTTTTTACAAAGAAACACTCATCAGAGAAAAACCAATACAGGGCTGGAGAGCTGCATTCATGATATCAGAGATCAAACACGTTTCCTCCTCAAGAGGGAATTGTGTGCTGAGTTCTTCATCTCTCCAGGAGCAGCACGTATGCGCTGTATGTTTACCTCCGTGCTCCATGTGTCAGGTGTGCCTGATCTACCGGGGAGCCGGTACACCAGCTGTGAAGGAGCTCAAAACGTGAACGCCAGCCATCAAGAGCATCTCCCACTGTTTGCACAGTCACTGATGTGTTTAACAGCATTACTGGAATAAAACAGCGACGCTCCGACTCACTGGAATGACAGAATTACATTCCAGATCATAAAAGAAGTCCTAAATCTTCACGTCGACTCAAAGAAGAACAATTTGTTTCTCTGCGGTTTCCATTTGCATAATGCGCCTCGTCTGTCCCATGAGGAGGAAGGAATACTTAAATAAAATTATCACAGCGTGCTTTTCTTTCAATTCTGCAAAACACTTTGATGAATATCAGCGCTGCTGTGATCTGCAAATCTTTTTCAAGATCCGAATAGAAAAATAGCAGAATCAAAAAGAGGCAAGTGGTGATATAGTTTCATTTTACAGTGTATTAAGCATCAAAATAACAGAGCGGTGACCCTAAAACGTCAGCACCTGAAACTGTGCGATCAGTATTCACGGCCTCACGTCCTCGGAGCGTTTGATAAATATTCCTCCTTAAATAGTCCTGCCAGTGACGGATACTTCTGACAGCTACAGCACAAGGGATACTGCATCATTCTTTCAGCAGGCTTCCTGCATGGAAATTACAGTCAAATTATTGTTTCCCCCCCCCCCCTCTACACAGTGATGCCTGGAATTTTTATTTAATTCTATTTTTGGAAGACGAAGAAGAAAATCCCTTTAATGAAACGAACCTGGGGGAGCAAACAGGACACGTGTTTCTTTGCTCCTGACTGGAAGAGAAAAAAAAAGTAGGGTGTTTGAAATGTGACGCCCTGGAGGAGAGTTTGTAAAAGTCAAAACTGAAGCTACTTATAAGTCAAGGTTCACCTGAGGACACGGATGTGAATAATCAAGTTTTCTCCCGTCTTGGTGTTATGACGGGAAATCCCAACTGGAGGTCTGGAGTAATAGAATCACCTGCGCTGTGAGGGGGAGCAGTGATTCTGATGTTTGTTTCTAACCAGCTGTGGTTTGCAGGGGTTCAGACTAATGAGATTTGGGCACAGTCTGAAAAGAGGCAGGTGAGGCTCACCTAAAGGTGTTTATTTATTTATTTTATGGGGCGAAGGCACAGGATCGAGTGGAAGCTGCCAATGAGCTAACATCACAGTAAATCCAATAAATCATGCATGTGACAGTTATACATCTGCACCTTTAAGACCAAATGACAAAAATAAACCCACCCTGAACAGATGAGAGCAGGACAGATGGAAACGATGCTGAGTTCATGTAAAATGTTCTGCTCCCTAAATGTCAGTCTGACTGAGGCTGCACCATCATGACTCAGCAGACCTTCAGATCAGCTCCACTTTCAGCGACCTTGGGCTGCCCACATAAAAATCAGAGCTCTGAAGTCACAACTGACCAATGACTAAGTCCCGCCCTCAAAGGTGATGAGCCAATCACGGCGTGTATAGCCATTCTCATACATTCTGTCAGTTTTTGTTTTCAGTTTTCTCAGGTTTTAACTTTAAAAATGGTCACATGGTGTTCATGCAACTCTGACATTGGTGTATTTTTAACCCTTTCCTTAAGACACATCTCAACACAGAAAAGTGACGTCTTTGGATAAAGTTGTGCTTTAGACCCACAGACAACATTTATTTATTTATTTATTTATTTATTTATATTTTTATTTTATTTCGGTCACGTCAGCACACTTACACAACATCACACATCGTCAATAGTTGATCAAATTGTACATGTCCGAAAGGGAAGACGGGAGAAGCAGAGCTTATCTAGTCCCGCCCCCATTTCCTCCATATTTAGTCTCCTCTTTCCCACATATCATCAGATTATTATAAACTTGTATTCCATTTACAGAAGTATGACATCAACATCAACATCAACATGAATAAAATGAATAAAGGATGTTAACGTCTGTTCTAAGGTCAGTCAACATCGTATGTGAGGCGACATGTTGTTCAACATCTCCAGCGTTAGCTAAAGTTAGCCTAGCGTTAGCTCCTAGCTGTGTTGTTCGTCATGTCTCTTTGTTTGTTGGAGTCCATTGGCCTGTTTTTTTTCTGCTCTTTGGTGATCGTCCATCATCGTTGGGCTCTAGTTAAACTAACGTTAGCTTCTGGAGCTAAGCTTCATTAGCTTATCTGTAATAAAGATACAGCTGTTTGTTGGTGAAGCATGTGTCTGACTTCGTTTTGTTTAACTCGTTTTAAATTTCCCTCTGTTTATATTCTGTTTTTAAGATGGCATGTCCATTTCCTCTGTCTTCTTCTTTTAAATATATGATATGAACTTAACCTAAAAGACGTGTATGGTGCAGGAAAAGGAGGCTTAACATCCTGTAGACAAAGTTCAGTCACCGCAGATCTGAAGTCACAAATTTAACTTTGGCGATGGATGATGGCAGAAACACCCCCGGTGCTTTGATCTCCATATTTAAAAGTCTGAGGCCACTGACGGCGCTTTGGGACTTAGTGTTTGAAGTGAGAACTGTTTGAGATCACCCGTCTCACAAATCCTCCCTAAAAAATCTCAAAGAGAAATGCGGTAACATGTTCTCAGCATTGTTCACCTTTCTTTGCATGAAAGGTGAAAACGACTGCCTGTTTGTCAGACACGTCTGATTAAAACCGACAGAATATTCTGGAAACAAGCATCCAGTGAGTGTGAAGCAGAGTCCAGCTCTCCTCGGACCCTGTTTGGCTTCCCAAATCAATGTCACACTCCCATCACACATCTGAATGCTATCGAATCAAACACGACATGTTTTTAAGCACAGCGGCGGGCGATGCAGAGAGCGCTGTATCTCCGGTAGCACCGAGCCAAACCCGCAGTCATCATTCGGAGGTAAAGCTTTGTCAGAAAAAAAAAAACAAAAAAAAAAACAACCACAGTGTTTGTGTCCCCAGTGAATCTGCTTGGCTTCAATTAAATCGCAGAGAAAAAGCATTTAAAATAGCCCGTTCCTTCAAGCCCTGTGCTGTTTTCAGACTGACACACATTTTTCTCTGGCAAAGGGGCTAAACTGGCACGTATTCTGCTCATAAATCTCTGGTTTATCTTATATTCACCAGAGGCCAAACAAGGAGCCCAGTCCAGGGAGTAAAAACTAACACTAATGATGAGTTCGAATGCAAAATAAATAAGGGATAATCATAAATATGTAATATTCACACAAGAAAAGGGTATAAAAGGAATACAATATTAAACACTGGAACAAACACTAGAAGTCGACTTTTCTGTAACTGACTTTTTGTTTTATCGCGGCGGAGGAAGCTCCTATTCACTCATCATGTGATAACGCAGCTCACCATCTGAATAAACTTTGCCAAAAAGTAGCGTGTATGATTTATGGCGACTCCGCCGGCATGCAGATAACTCTGATGCCTGCTGAATTATGGCTCCAAAAAGATGCATTTCTAAACAAACACCTCGTGTGTTTCGCCAAGAAGGAAAAAGTCAGCATGTCTGTGACAAAACACCTGAGGTTGAATAATGGCTTCTCAACTTCAAGCAGCACAATATACATCTCTGCTTCATGGATTATTCATGTTCTCTATAGCTGCCACACTCTTATCAACATGACATACATCTCACAGAGAAATCATCCCCTCCCTGACTGAGAGGAAAGGATCAACCTGCAGCCCAACACCGGGGATCTTTAAAGATCAATAGAGCCGCTGAAAGCCAGTCTGCGCACCAAATCAATCAATTAGAGCAACAAAACCATGATCTGAATAATAACTCTTTCTGTCTCCTTGCTGTAATTTCTAAATTGGTGCTGCACACTCAATAATTCCACATTTCCATCCTCAGAGGGAGGGAGCAGTTTCTTCCACAACCTCCCACCATTCAGCTCTTCAGGGAGCGGCCAGAGGAGGAGGAGGAGTGCTGATCTTATCCGAAAATGTGTGCAGGTAAGCAAAGCCTCACGAGGAAGCCATACATTAAGTCATGTTGTGAGGATTTTCATGCTCAGTCACTGAATTCTTCATTGTTATCACCCAAAGCTTCGCCTTGCATAACCCTCACCCTGCAGCCTCCGCTGGAGCCGCACGCACGGTTCACAGATACGTCACACAATCAGATAAACAACTGCAAAATGCATGACGTATAAAACGGGTATCTACACAAAAAAACGATGATTTCACTGATTCACCTCCAATTAGACGTCAGGTAGAAACGAGACGTGTCCACGACTGTTAATTGGTTGAAACTGGAACATGTTTTTCTTACATTTTAATTGGATTTAAAGACAAAAAGCTCAGTGTTTACCCACGCATACATTTTATTAGTGCTTCTTATATTTGAGAAGGTCACAATGCGCATTAATTAACATAAACGTGTTTGAGAGTTTGCAGAGAAAACTGAACATTTACTGATGAATATTATTCAGTGTGTTTGTGTGTTTGGATTTGGGAATAAAAAAATCTTATAGTATAGCTTTTTGTTTTGTTTGAGAGTCAGTTGGAGTCTCCAATGACTTTTTTTGGAGTTAAAAGATCAGATTTGTCCTTTTTTTTCTCTCTTTTTCTCTTTTTGAGTTGGTTAAAAATGAGGAATGTTCTAAAGGGAATAATTTCCCATCAGTCAAAACATAAATTAAAGATTCCAAGGTACCAACTAGTGAAACAGTAGGAAAATAATCAAAATTGAGAAAAAATGTTTTACCTTTTGTAATTTTTTTTTTTTTTAATATTGTTTTTTTTACTTTTATGCCTTTATTTTAAGAGGACAGGACAGTGGATAGAGGAGGAAACAGGGTGAGAGAGTGAGGAGTGACATGCAAGAAAAGTAGCAACAAGTCGGACTTGAACCCGTGAACCTAGGCCATCTGCGCTCCTACGTTTCGTAATAAAAAAAAAACAACAACTTTATATCAAATAAAGAAAAAAAAAAACAATTTTTAATCTTTAAAACACATCCATGAAATGCACTAATAAAACATAATTTCTGATATTGTTGTTGCTTTTATGCCAAACTTAAAGAGGTTAATTTAAACAAAGTTCGAGGCGTTCACACACGTCCTCGTTTCAAAGCCAAAAATGAAGCTTACAGATGTTCTTCCTAATCGTTGAGCAGTTTCAAACACACCTCTGCAGGTTTCATTTCCCCGTGTGTCACAAAGCGAATGCCCTTTCTGTTTTTCAGTTTTGATTTTAGAGACACAAGCTTGATTGAACCGTCTTTAAAGTCTGACACCCGTGATCATCATCTCAGGCTCTGCGTCTTTATTGTCGAGCATTAAGCTGTCGTCGCCTTTTGAGAGCAGCTGTCAGTCTTTTTTTTTTCCAACTTTAATATAGAAAAAGATTTTTTTTTTTTTTTCATGTTGACAACAGAACAAAATAATAAATGCTTCCTCCCAGAATCGTATTTGTTCTTCTGTAAAGAAAAGCTGTCTGCAATAACAGTTATATCTCACAATGTAATGCAGACAAATCCAGTCCCCTAAAGATGTTTTCTACTTTTGAGAAGTTTATAATGTTTAGCTTTTGTTTTAGTTTGCTGTGTGTTTATATTGCTTTGTCTTATATTGCAAAGTCCTTCTGTTGCTTTGTGCAGCCCCCGCAGATTAAAAGGGCTGTTTTTGTTCCTGATACAGACCCACAGCCCAAATTAAAGGAAAGAGTTGGTCGTAAACACGGCTGTATCTGTCTGATCCTTGTGGACGCTCTCATTACCTAACAGCAGGCGGGTTGGCCTTGTGTTTCCTGAGATCGTCCTGGAACCAGATGGTCACAGGTTCAAAATTTTTTGAAACGGCCAACTTGCAATGTCACAGCGTCCTTTAGGAAATAACCAGCCTTTACCTGCACTGCTGCAGAAGTTCATCTGGGTAAAGGTGTCACGTGAACGCAGAAGGTGTGAGTTCAACCATTCAGCAGGAAGCGAGCAGAAGGACGACGGGCTCATGGTTCCTAAAGGAGGTTGTTATTTGCATGATTGTTATTTGGAGTCAGTGATATCTGAACTTATCTGCTCATGCTAACACTGGTTTGGATGGCAACACGCCACCACAACTTCTGCAGAAAGTGCTGCTCAGACGGCTCATGTTCTGTTGGATTAAACTCAATGCAGCAGCAAGACGTTGCCAACAGTTCGGAGTCTATAAACTGAGGGGTGATGAAGCAATATCTTGCGCCCTGTGAAGCTGGGCGGATATCAGGGATTGGGAGGCATTGGCAAAGCAGAGGCTGAGTCCTGCAATCCTGCGGCCCTAAGCAGACCACCTGTTTCGTTGGGCGATAATGAGAATGATGCACAACAAATGTGACATCGGTGCAGATTGAGTTTCTTGAACGGCCGGCCAGAAACAGCGAGTAAGCAAGTGCATTACCCTGAGAGTGACTTCCTGAGTCCTTCAGGATGATTAAATGCTGGACTAGACGTTGCAGGAAGTCCTGGAAGTCAAGAGTCTGAAAACCATCCATGAACCTGCACACGCTAAAGTCACAACAGTGCTTTACTTTTCAATCCAGAACTTCACATCCACCCTGTGGTTGAAGACTGGCTACAGCCACTTCTTTCTACCAGGTTTAAATACAGCAGGAGGGGTGAGTCAGGGTAGGGTTGGGCCTTTGTTTGAGCCAAGCAACATTTACTTCATGGTCTGCTCAATGTCCCTGGGTATGGTGTCAATGGGACCATGTTTTATTCTGCATCATTACGTGTGACAGCCCATTTGTTAGCACTGAGCAAAACAATTTGAATCAATGCCCCTGTATCTCATAGAACTACATAATGGCTGCTGTTAGTGCCGTGGCAGCTTAAAGTTATTCCCTGGCTGCTTCTCTTTTGAGACCGCCTGCATGTCACCGACTGTCTACGCTGCATTCTGCCTGCTTTTTACAGCTTAATATGCCGCTGCAGGGTCTAATTACATTCATTTATCATATAACAGCAAGCAAATGAAACATGAGCGCTCGGATTTGTTTTGAAATATTGGTGTAACCTAATAACACGTGTGAGTCGGAGGTCTGGAGCCACTGAATCATTCTCTGCGTGTTCATAACCACAAAAAAAAAGAAGAAGGTTAAAAATAGCTGCATGGACTAACATGATGTTGGATACTTAGAGGTTTGTTCCTGCAAATGCTGAACATTTACCTCTTCTTAAAGCTACAGACACAGATTCTGCTCTCACACTCTCACTCATATATAACTGTGTACTGTGTGAGTTTCAAAGCACGCATGGCGTAAAGTGGGATTAATTGTTTCTTAAAGTTAATCAAATAGTCTGTGTCTAATTACCCTTAGAAAACTAAGATTAAAATGACTGGAATGATGCATTAGGACTGAATAGGTACGACCCTGTCTGCAAATATGACAAACAGACAGTCTTCACTCCACCGACGGTGGGTCGTCATTCATCCCTTTGCTCGTCTTGTTATTCAGTCAATCCAGACTTTAATTATCAGCTTCCTCAAAGAGGTAACAAATGACCTTGGAACGCATAATAAAACAAGCGTTCCTTCATGTTTCAAACTCCAAACAGCTGCGTTCACCAAGTTGCCGTTAGCTCTTGAATTAAGAAAAATAAAGACGCTCACTTTCAGAGCGCGCTGCCATTTATATTTCCAACAATCACCTCTTTCTGCCAACTCTATTAAGCAAGGCGTCTGTGAGTACACATGACGGAGTCGTTTTATTATGTGGAGGGGATGAGATTGTGTGTCATAATTAACGTCTTTGTGTGTTACCAGACTTGAGCATCCATACAGCGACAGTTTAAGTATCAGCAAACAGTTTCTATCATCTTCACTCGCTCTTTAAGTGGAGCCTGCAGACAAACTAATTACACTATTGAGCCATCAATAAAAAATTAATAGAAAAAGGGTCATTATGAGTCAAAAGAGCTATCTCACTTGACTTAATTGATTTTTCCAGTGCTGCTGTTGAAACCAATAAGAGTGTGTCCTTTAAAAGTTGTTTCCTGTAGTCTTTCAGGAGCTAATCCTGAACATGAAGTTTATTTATTTTTGTCATAAAACCGAATAAAAAGAGTAAAAAAAATCATGGTGCATGGTGAGGGAACAACGTGCAGAGGAAGGGGACGTGTTGTCTGCTGTTTTACATTTACAATTTTGCATTTCGGAGACTTTTGGAGTCAAAATTCAACACTGGGTTAAAGATTTGAAGTCAAAGCCCAGAACAAGCATTCTCTTTGATAGCAAGGTATAATAAAAGACAATTAATCAATTTTACTTAGAGGAAAAAATAACAGAGGAAAGGTGAATAATGGAATTTTTTATGGTCGATGTGAAAGCTGAACAAAGGTTCTTTATCTTGCAAATCACAAAGGAAGCATGCCTTACATGATCTCCTCTCTGGTTTATCTCACACAAGATGGTAAATTACAAAAAAGAGCCTCATATCACACGGAAAAGATGCTTCATACATCTTATCTTTTATGAATCACAGAGCTCTGATAACAACTGAACTCTGAAGGGTCAAAACACGAGCAAAAGTCATTTAAAATCAGTCCACATCAATGAGTCTGAAGCTCATCATTTCACTTTCTTCCTGTTGACAATGTGGCAAAAGTGACAGTTGACATAAAAACATATTGAGCAAGCACAGAGAAGCAGCGTTCAGCTTTTATGCTCCAAGTATCTGGAAAATATCAGGTCTGCTGAAACTCTCCGCTCCTTTAAATCCAGGTTGAAGACTCACCTTTTTTACTTTCTTTTATTTTTCTTTTATAATTATAATTATTTATTTTTTGCTCTTAAATAAATTGTTTCTTCTTATATGTTTTGCCGCTATGTGAAGCACTTTGAATTGCCTTGTTGCTGAAATGTGCTATATAAATAAACTTGCCTTGCCTCGCCTTGAGTTGGAATGTGGTTGTTGCACCAACACAAGGATGGTCGGATGGATGTAAGGACAGCACAGGACCTGATACATAAGGTCAATGGCTGACCACCAAACCAGCAGAGAAGGTGAGATGAGTTTTTAATCTACCTCAATGAGAAAGATCTTCTAGTGCAACCTGGATTCAAACTTCCTGTTGCTCATCAACGTTTTAGAAAAGGCTCATTATTAATCTGGATGTTAGAATGTCTTCAGTGGACAACAGACCGCTTCAACCTCAGGCATCCAGACAGAGAATCATGGAATGGGAGAGAATCCCGGTGGGATATTCCCATCATATCACTGGTTCAGGTTGTGTTACAGGCTGAGTGCTGTCTGGGTTCCTCCGTAGGATTTGACGGCTTTGTGTTGGGATTTGGTCGGGATTGAGTAGTAATGGGTGGGCAGTGTTGGGAAGCGCTCTGATATCCCGCGGGATTCGTCTGATGAGCCAGGATTGGATTCATCTGCTCCGTCTATTGATTTGTTTTTGCCACGTGGAAACCTCAGACCAGTTTGGAGCTTGACTTTTTTCATTTTTTTTTCTAACTAGCTCAAAAAAACCTGATTCTATTGAACACAATCTCATCCCATCTGTGCCGGCTTTGGACACTTGTACTTGTTTTGATCACAGTTGTAAGGTAGAATTGTGTTTGCGTCCAGCTAAGAGGGGAGATAAAAAAAAAAAAAAAAGAAAAAGAAATAGTAGAAAGGCGTGTTACTGCTGAGATGAAATCATTTTCAGAAAGAAACTCATCTCCGCTCTTCTTCTGTGATTGTACCAAAGAATTAAGACTTCCATTAATCTGCAGTCTTCTTCATGGAATGGATGGCTTGTTAGAAAAACATCTTGGCAAAACTGGCAGTAAGCACAGACACAGATGAATCAAACTGTTTCAAGACCACGAGGGGTTTGTGTGGGATGTTTGTGTAAATCATATTTTGGATTATAAGAAAAGAGAAGAAGCTGAGTCTATGAAATAAAGATTAGGCCCATAATGCATTTCAAAGAGTGCTTGTTGCTTAAATATTTGATAGATACAGATACTCAACTCCCACTCACGTCCATGTTATGCATTCGGTACATGTGCATGTGTCCATGTAAAATGATTTCTTGTTGGGAATCTTTTCCTGACGTTTCCTGCTTTTTAAGTCGACAAATAAAGATTTGTTTTTTTAGCATCCAAAGACTTCAAACCCAGAGAAAACTCCAAAGAATGATCTGTTTGAAGAGTTAAACTGACTTTATTGTCACAGCTGACAGGCTCTGATGTGTTTGAACATCAAGGCTTTGTCAGAAATCAGAAAACTCAAAGTCAAAAACATTTTTATTTCTGACACCCTGACATGGAAAAGAGGGTCTAAAATTGTACCAACGTCTGGCTCATTTAGCCTGTGAGGCATGTTTCAGTGATATCTGACGAAGGAGGGCCGCTTCCAAAAACGATGAACCATGAAAATCTTACGGCCCATGAGAAAAACAGACCTGAAGAATAACAAAGACGCTGAGGTTGTTATTGTCTTGATTTCTATCTGAACACTGATACTCTGCACCTCTAATGTCAGTGACGTTTAATGCATTTTGTGAGGATGCCGTACTGTAATCTGATTGGCCAAAAAGCGCAGTCCAGAATGGGTCACAGCCAACAAACTTCAGATACATCAACCCAAATTAGACACCTCATGTATCCATAGCTTTCAGTTCCAACCATCTTTTAGTGGATAAACAATCAAAATTCAATAAAAAAAAAATCAAAATATCAAAAAATAAATCTTTGTCTTTTTTGGTCTGATTATCAGGAATTAGTGCATGATTGATATTAGTCCACTTTTCCTCATTTTCTGACACAGCTTTGATAGATCTCATTCACTCTATGTGTAAAACCACGTGTTGGATCGCAGAACCCCATGGGAACAAGACCGGACACGTGCCCATCTTCATCAAAAAGCATCAGTAATGAGGTCATCACTGAGCAGAAATAGAGCTCTTCCTTCACCAGCACAAGCTCGAACCAAAACAGCACATGAATATTCAAACCTTAAGAGATAATGAAGTGACAAATTCTTGATAATTCAAGGATGAAGAGTTCCATCCGGAGGGAAGTGTTGGAGTCCTGACTCTCTGACATGTTGGACAACTGCACACGAGAGTGTTGCACATCCATCCTGCACCGTCCCCCCAGGGAGGCCCCCCGACCGAAGCAGAGCCTGGCAGCGTGCTGGACTGTGCTCAGCTAAGACAGATCTCCCTCATCTCAGCTGGCGCTTGAGATTTGAGCAGCAGACTAATGACAGGGAGCTTGTTCTTGAAGCACGGCGGTGAACAATTTATAAAAAAGAAGGAGAAAGAAGCTGTTTTAATTCAAGGCCCGCAGGCGCACAGATTTCTTGTGCAAATGTAAAGTAGGAAACGGCACAGGAGGACGCTGACAAACACAATCCTCCACAACGCTTGAAGAAGTCCGGGAGGAGCGGCTGCATTAAAATTCCCACCAAATAATGAAAGATGTACGCAGGGGTTCGTCCTGACAACAAGGACCTCCTTTTAGGGGATACTCTTACTCAAGGGTAGACTATAATTATGGACGGTTCAATTTGGCACTGAACAGAAAACAAGTATTTGAGCCTGAGGTATGTTAATGGAACATCTAGATCAATTGGAGCAGCAGAAGGTAGCAATTTGTTTTCAGGTACACAGACCAATTTCCTTTTCATTAGGACCACACATCGAGCACCGTTTTCAGAGCATCTGAAGAACAGCAGAGGACAAGTGTTCAGTTCTACACACAGATTATGGGATATGTAAGAAAAGTCTCAAAGGAGGGTCCACAGAAGACGTCCAATCGAGCCTTTCTGCTCAGAGGGGACCGGCAAAGATCAATTGATGAACTGGCCAGGTCCACTCTTGGCTCGAGTATGCAAAGCATGCCTGGAGTAATTGACAGCTCAGGAGCCCAGTGGGCGATTTGAGTGATGAGTGTGTTGCATTAGCAGGTTTGCCTGTTTGTCCTCTGATTTATTCTCTCAGGTAAGAACATGCACATTATGAACTAATTGGAAAACATATTTAAAGCACAGGCAGAGGGAGCAGAATCCTGAAGGAATCTGGAAAGACTCGGTAATGAAGGGCCCCTGACACGTTCAGATCAACCACCATCATGAACCCAGGCTGGCTTTGATTAAGAAATTACATCTTTCATGTTGTGGCTGCTGGTGAGGGAGGGTTGGGATGGAAATAACTCAAACTGGAAAAGTCAGTTTTTGGAAGTGCAATTAAAACAGATAAGCACTGAGTTTCAGTTGAATAAATAAATAAAGATAGTTTTAGCTTTGTGGAGGGAACTGGAGTGGAAACATCTGACAGCCTCGCAGAAAATAAAAATAAAACAACCACAGCTGAAGAGACTGGAACTCAGTACATCCAACTATTATGAATAACCAATGATTATCCGTCCATCCAACCATCCATCCATCATCCATCCCTCCATCATCCATCCATCCCTCCTCCATCATCCATCCCTCCATCCCTCCATCCGTCCCTCCATCCATCCATCATCCAACTATCCCTCCTCCCTCCCTCCCTCCCTCCATCCATCCATTCATTTATCCATCCCTCCCTCCCTCCCTCCCTCCATCCTTCCATCCATCCCTCCATCCATCCATCCATCCATCCATCCATCCCTCCATCCATCCATCCATCCATCCATCCGCTCTCCTGTTTGTCCTTCAGGGATGCAGGGGGCTGGAGCAAATCCCAGTCTTAACAAGTCCATCACAGGGCTGACACATAGAGACAAACAACCAGTCACACAAACACACAGACGCAAACACACACACACACACACACACACACACACACACACACACACACACACACACACACACACACACACACACACACACACACTGGGTAATTTAGAGTCCAATTATCCTCATGAGCATGTCTTTGGACGACGGAGGAGGCTGGAGGGAACTCGTGCATGCAAAACTTGCACAGAAAGGCCCAAGGCAGGAGTTCAACTAGAGACCCTTTCGGACTCAGGTGATGGTGCCAACCACTGCACCACCATGCAGCACAGAAAAAAGAAAGTTGGTGAAGTTTGCTGTAAGGCCGAGGCTAAAGCTTTCAGTGACAGAGAATCTTATCAAGCAGCTACGGAGCAGCTATGATAAAGTCGGTTCAATGAAGGCCCGGTGTGGGAGGCGCCATAACCTCCCAACATAAAGTCCAGCATGTTTGATTGATCTTTCAGCCTTCCACAAGTAGATCACATGACAGCACAGAATGCTTTTCATGTGCACGAGCGTAAGAAAACAAAACAGCTGAGAGAAAGAGGAGAGCAGTTGGTGCTGCGAGGTGAAACCGTGAGATACAGAAAACTTTTGTTGAGGTTTTTCTGATGTGTCATCGATGGACTGCCTCCACCGACTGAAAAAGAAAATGTTGTCGAAATATTGACGAGCATTTTCAAGAGCCATCTGGCTCCTCCTCCTCCTCCTCCTCCTCATTCATGGGTCATTCCATCGATAGTAATAATTGGCGTGATACACAGAGTAGTCTGTCATGTACTTCAGTCAACTCACAATACAAAGTAAATAAATAAAGATCGATTGAAAGCTTTGGTTCTGAGATGACCCAACAAGCTAACATTTCAGTTCAAACACAAAAAAAAAAGAAGGGGGGGGGTCATTCCTGGATCTTCCAGCTTTCAGAACCATTCCAGTTTGACAAAGTAAATCTAATGATGGATCAGCCACTTAGTGAGCTCGTAGAAATGTTGAAGAACTTTGTACAAATAAATCCAGAGAAAGATTAATGAAGAAAGAAAGGAGAGACAATCAGCCTAATGACTCAGCCTCTGACTGAGAGCCGGGGTGATAAAAGAGTTCGGGACTGTGCGTCACACTTTCCGATTATGTATTTTGAGGAGAAAGTGAGCCAGTAATTGGACCCTGGAAAACAAAAGGCCATTAATTATTTGCTCAAAGGGCTTGGTATATCACAGGGGGAAAAAAAAAATGAGCTGAAATGCAAATCGCACAGATACTGACGTGAAATGAGGGGTCCTTAAATTTGAATAAATAATACACTTTAGCTTTAAGATGACTTTGGCACACATTTGCATGAGTATCTGATGTGATTTGCATCCCTGTGATCCATAGAATGTATTATCTCTGGGTAATTCAGCATTCACTCTTATCTGGAACACACCCAATCAATAGAGAGCAGCTCAGAGTCTGGATTAAGGATATCTTAGAAAAACTTACATGAACTGTGATGCTTTCAGAAATCTCCCTCCTCTACTCAAACGTGGCTCCTTCAGACGTTCTGTAACATCAGTACGACTCCACAGGCTCTGTGTTTCTGTGTTACACGCTCATTATCAGCAAATCAGGCAATCAGGCTTGTACGAGTGAAAAAAAAAAACAAAACAAAAGACAGTTATGCTGCTCATTTGCAAACAATAACCCCATTACATGGTGACCTGATTTTACCTTCGTCTGCGCTCTTTCTTCAACTTTTAAAATTCTTTACACAAGACTGTTTTCAGTCCCAAACAGAAACATCACCTTGAAACGTTTTCACAGTTTTTAGAAAGACTCTGTGCTTCATCAGCGCTGTTCTACCTTTGATTTGTTCCTGAGTGAGGAACAAAAGAAAGAACTCCAAAGTGCACACTTCACACAGGTTTGAGTGCTTAGATGCTCAGTATAAACTACTGTGTGCTGCTCCTTTGTCCAATAGGAAGGTTTGTATTTAAAATACGAATGAAGCATGTGCCAATACTATTAAACTGAAATCTGAGTGACGAGTCAAAATGGAAGAAAACACCCAGAAAACGCGTCTGAAGGTAAGAAATTCACATTGGTTTGTAGAGAGGGGCTAACATTAGCAGAGCTAGCACCAACAGCCTACATACAACAAACGAAATAGCGCCAAGGTGAACTGTGCTACGAGAAGTCATCTGTGCTCGTTTACATCCAGGTAGTAGAGCTTTATAGCATAACAGTGTTAGCCTTTAAGCAGAGCTACATCCACGGCTAACGGTGGCTAGCTGTGCAACAGCTTATTAGACCAACACTTCTAACCCTAAAAGTTAAAACTTTGTGCCTCTTTTTTGTGATTGAAAAGGTTGATGATGTGCCATCATTTAGTGGGTTTTTACTTTGTGAAGCACAAAATAAATCATTAAGTTTAGTTTTGTCCAAATTTTAAACTTATTTTTATAAAATCAACCTTTATGTAAAATAATCTTAAGGCCTAACATGGGCTCATCTTTTTTTTTTTTTTTTTTTTTTTTCAAATTTCCACATCATCCGTTTAATCTTTGCTTCTGGATGCTAAGCTAACTTGACCATGTCCAGTCCATCTGTTTTAAACATTTATGTCTTTTATTCACTCTTAATGTTACCTAAGTTCCCAGTTTGCTTCAGCGCTGTGCTCTCAGAACAGTTAAAGCTTTCTTACATTTAGCTCCACTATCCTTAGAAGTTTGTTCTGCGAGTTCTATGAATGCTAATCTGGAATAAACAGCACGATGGTTCCACCTATGAGAATGCTGCCATCGTCAGATTTAAAAACACAACTGCAAACAAATCTTCATTTGAGGAGGAACTGACTCTGGACTTTTCTCTGGGACTTTTGGAGGAGAAAAATTAGGGGATCCTGATTTTAAATATGTGAAGAATCCATACTTGTCTCTGTCGCTTACTGCATGAGCATGACTGACTCCATGACACCAATTACAGGCTGTAAACGTTCGAGTCACACGGTGTACAGGGTCTAAGGAAACAGTTCAGTATCTGCCTCGCTCACAGTCTCAGGGCAGAACTGGCCGCTTGATGAATGAGTCAAAAAGTCAGAGGAATCTGAAGTCAGATAGCTTCCATTCTGCAGCAGGCCAAAGAGAGAGTGTCAGCTTTTTTCATCCTCTGAGTGATTTGGACTGCTGTTGGAGAAAACTGATGAGAGAGCTTCAGAGATTTATGATGCTTTGCCTTGAACATTAAATATAGACTTTGTAACACGCACTCAGGGCGGCTTTGAAAACCTAATCACATATCAAAGCTGTGCATGGAACTGGGTTAAAATAAGATCAAAATTACAAAGCACGAAAATACTGGAGTTAGACCGGTGTTATAAGAGAGACAGGGAGGAAGACAAGATGAGATCTATAAATCTGCCATTCCTATCAAGGCCCATTATGATGTAACCTCTCTGAGTTTCTTCAGATGCTTTAAATCCCTTCTGTGCAAACACGGTGAGACGTTCATACACGTCCAGAAGCAGCGGGTATTGATTAAAGGGTTGTAACTGTGTCATTATGAGGGGCCAAAGAGCTCATCTTTAATGAAATGATGCTGAATGAAGTTAGAAAAACATTTCTAATCCAGAAATGAGTGAAATATTTCAACACTGCAGAGAGAGTTCCAACTTTACATGGTGCCTTTCTTCATTTCTTTTTTTCTTTATTGTTGCAACAATTTCATTTGTTGTGGAAATTTAATGATGTCATTGATGTGTTCGAAAATCATTTCAAAGGGTAACTCAGAACACTTCATTTCCCAGAAATCATTGCAACCTGTGCATTTTATACACCGAGTTCTGCGAGTTGATTGGAGCTTCATTTTAGATCATTAGAATCAGGTGTTTTCAACCAATGATTGTGGCATGCATGCACAAAAAAAAGGTCATGTTTTTGTTTTGTTTTTGACAAAGAAGAAACTGTCTACAGGGTTGTATCTTTGTGAATTTACATCACCCACCAAAATCATCTGCAGGCTGTTCTGCTCTTTATAAATGCTAATAAAGTAAACGTTAATGTCATCGACATATAACTACAGCAGATTTAACTTTCAGCTCCAAAAATAATGAAGGCTCTGCTCATAAAGAGTTTATATTTGCTCCGTTTAAACAGGATCCTTCCACTAGAGTCTAGACCCCCCCAACCCCCCATCTTTTTTCTCCTTTCAGCAGTCCACATGAACAATAATTCAATCAGGCAGACGTAATCAAAGGGCTGTAATCATGAGTATCAAAGGACATTTTAAAATAATGGGGCACATAAGTGTGAATGAGACACAAGTGTTCGCTCAGAAACACTCTGCAGTCAAAGGAGAGTGAAAATGGAGAGGAGTTCGTCCAAAATACTACAATTTTCCCTCCATATGATAAAAGATCCTGAGAGCTTTGTGTTAAATTCATTCAGACGTCACATCAAATGACATTCAGGATATCTGCATTATTCAAACAGAGGTATGGGGAGCGTACACTGACCAAAACGCATCAAACCTGCATTCAAACCACAATATTAAAAGAGGGAAATCCAGCCTGAAACACAATTTACATATCATTAATGCCGTGACCTTGGACCGCTCTCGTTACACCGAGGATCATGGATAATTATCTCCTATTGGTGACAACAAGAGGTTTCTTATGAGGCTCTTTGAGGGGTTAGCATAAGAAATATCAGCTGGAATTTAGTTTTCATTGGTGGATTATGTCATTTTTTTTAAAGTTCATTTTAAAGTATGATGTTTTTGTTTGTTTTTTTTTTCTACCTGGTTTTCATAGACGATAAAAAATTGTTATTCTGTCCTCGCTGCAGTGTTTTTATCCTCCCTCTGTGATTCTCCTGCAAACTCTTGGGAATCCATTTTTTAATACCCTCACCTTATTGCTCCCAGAAACATTGTCATCATCATCCCGACTTCTGGCCACGGCCTAAAATGTAAATCAATATATTCATTACCATGTGTGGAATACAAAGCAAGTCCGCAAGGGTAAATGGCTGCTGCAGACAATGACATGCCCCTCAAGACATGCACAGAGGCCAGGTTATGAGATGTCTGTTAACACTTGCAGCTCCAAAGGGAAAGATGAGGAGCTGAGAGGGTCAGCTTTGGTCAGACCTGGAGTTTCAAAAAAATCATGAAAGCCTCGTATTTCATTATATGAAGTAGCTTCATTTATAACCCCATTTCCCCTAAATTTGTACAGCCCCCAAAAAACATATTGAGAAAAAAATAAAAAATAAAAAAAAAAATATATATATATATATATATATATCTTATTTCATTATATGAAGTAGCTTCATTTATAACCCCATTTCCCCTGAATTTGTACAGCCCCCAAAAAACATATTGAGAAAAAAAAATTATATATATATATATATATATATATATATATATATATATATATATATATATATATATATATATATATATATATATATATATATATATATGTGTGTGTGTGTGTGTGTGTGTGTGTGTGTATATATATATATATATATATATATATATATATATATATATATATATATATATATATATATATATATAAGCAGTGGGAAGACTAACAGATTAAACAGTTGAGCAACTTAAGAACTAGGTTCCAGAATCTCTACTACACAGCCTTCTGGTTGTACTGCATCAGGAAAGGCCAAGTCTCTGTAGTGGAAATCACAGCATGGGCTCAGAATCACTTTCACAAACAACCGTCTGTGAACATAGTTCATCACTGCCTCCACAAACGCAGGTTAAACAATGCCAAAGGTAAACTAGCTAAACAAAAACGAGAAACAAGCCACCTCTCTGGGAAACCGTACGGCCCGCGGCCACACGACTACAACATGAACCAGACTTCAGACTTCAGGCACACGCATGGCCCGCCTACGTCACCATGAAGTGTCTCGTTCCTAAAGTGCACCTCTCTGAGGTGTTCCTGAGCACAGTGGACTTGTGGTCACACCGGCCAAACAAACTGGACTTCGGGGTTAAAGCATGTTTGAGCACGTCTGCTTATAACAAACCAAAATATTTAACATATATTCATGTATATGACCAGGGAAATGCAGTTTATAGAAATTCATGTTCATTTAAAAAATCAATGGAAAGCTTCCATCTTTAAAAATCAGAACCAGAATTGTTCAACCCTACTGAGGAGTTAATTGATTACAGAGTCTCAGTGTGTATTTTCCTTGTTTTTGTGCTTTTCTTCCTGTGATTCCTTTCAGACAGCAGAAGCATGAAAAATGAGACTTTTTTTTTTTTTTATTTAGCATGAAGCATTCCATCCAAACATTTCCAGGAAGGATTGTCACATCCTTCTGCTGACCAGTTCTGACCAGCGTCTGAAAAGATGTTTATGTAACAGCCTCGTTTCCCATCATGCTTCAAGCCTGGCTGATTGGCAGTCTTGTTTAGTGTGTTGTTCATTGTACACACTGTTCATCTCATTAATGTAATCATGGAGTGCTATGTGGACGCCTCTATGGAAAGCAATCATTTCCAACATATAGCTGCTGAGGGTCGGCAGTAAAGTGCTTTGTTGTGGATGATGAAGGTTTAGAAGTAGAGAATGTTTCGGCACTTCGAGGGTTAAATCTGTCATGTGTCAGTTATGTAAGTAAGCCATCTCAGTCTGCCTTCTTTGTTTACTGGGGGACAGTTGACATTTATGAGAGCTGCGACACTGAGACTGGATTATTATCATGTTCTAATATGAAGAAGAAGCAGTGCTTACAATGCTAGCTGTAAGTAATGTACATTGTTTTCAATAAGCTGCTGGATTAGACAGTGAAAGATGCAGAGACATTTATTCATGTGCATTATAATAAGGGAGCAGCCGGTCATCTGTTTCTGCCTCATGAAAACAGTATTTAATCAAACCTGCATGAGATCAGCAGGCAGCGAGCCTCATCTCAGTGGTGTAAACTGGGTCGGCTAATATCTGCATTGTTCGTATGTATCACACCACTAAAAAAAGTTTGACTGCATTAGTGGAATCAAGTAATAAAAGCACATGAATGTGATAATTTTATTGATTCTATGTTGAAATTCTGACTTTTACACATTTCTATTTTATATACATGAATATTTTCAACTTGTACATTTAACATTTCTTGTGATGTCTTGTGTTGTTAGCATTTTAATTCAGGCGTAATATTTTGTGTGTGGTTTTTACATGAGCCTTTACAGGTTTCTAACCACACCTCACACGTAAGTTATTTCTTCTTTTTTTTTTTTTCCTTTGTCTTCTATTTTCATTATATGTATGTATACGTATGTGTGTATATATGTGCATGTGTGTATGTGTCTATATATATATATATATATATATATATATATATATATATATATATATATATATATATATATATATATATATATATGCATATGTGTATATGTATGTATGTGTGTATGTATGTATATATGTGCATGTGTGTATGTGTCTATATATATATATATATATATATATATATATATATATATATATATATATATATATATATATATATATGCGTATGTGTATATGTATGTATGTGTATGTATGTGTATGTATGTATGTATGTATGTATGCATATGTTTATATGTACATGTGTATATGTGTATATGTATATATGTATGTGTGTGTATGTAAGTTTGTATGTATGTGTATGTATATATATATATATATATATATATATATATATATATATATATATATATATATATATATATATATATATATGTGTGTGTGTGTGTGTGTTTTTTGTGTATATATATATATATATATATATATATATATATATATATATATATATATATATATATATATATATATATATATAAATCTAAATAATGATATCATTTTTACTTTGCAGAGATGGAAGGGAGGCTTCATCATCATGAGTCCACATCTGCAGGATGCTCCTCTGTGCCATTTCTCCCAAGCTGCACCTCTTCACTGGAGGCACAGGTACCGAGCTCTGCCCACAGTGATGAACAGAAAGTTTCCATTAACTTTTATTAAACCCGGATATTCAGCCGCATATGACTTTAATTAATTTTATTCTCAGGTTATGAAGTAATTTGATTATATGAGCAAGAGGGAGAGCAGGGATCCATATCTGATCTCAATCTCAGGTTAAGCACTTGGGTTTCACTGAATCCATTCATTACACCCAAAGCATGGGTACATTAAGGATCATTCTGTTAATAATTGTGTCATTAAATGATCTCATGTGACTTAAGTGTAATTGGAAAAAAAAAACTGCTGCGACATCAAAGTAGCCCCCCTGATGAGAGAGATGGCTGCAGGCTAAGTTTCTATAGGAAAAGAGTTGAGTGTGGTGCAGCCGAGGAGTGAATTCATGCACACATATGCTTGAAAATTCACCTGAAGGGATCCTTAAATGCAATCAGGAAACTGCAACTGCATGTGTGGCGTTCAAACTATCAAAAACACAAAGCAGAGGGAGGAATCAGAGGGTAGAAAAAGACCGGGGGCTGCTTTGTTCAGCGTTAGAGATCAGCGCTTCAGCTGGTGACGTCGGGTCAGTGTATACCTTATGAGCTTTCCGTCGTTATGGCGTCTGTGGAAATAGCTCACCATCTGCAAGAAATAATATTTGCTTTTGGGCATTTCTGCATGTCTCTGCGGGGGAGCGGGCCGGTATACGGCGAGGCAGGCAGTACAGTGCTTTTGGATAACAAGAAGCACAGTGAGAAATTGCTTCTGTTCCCTTCATCTTTATTATGGTTATTGAATTTGGTTCAAAAGGAGCTGACATCAAAGGGCTGCTCACAGATTCATAATTCGAGAGGTTCAGTGTATTTCATTGTGGACCGGGGAAAAGGAATGTCAGAAACAACATTAAATGAAAGGAATTTTTCACATGTGAAGCTCAGGTGTCTCCTGCTGTACATGCATGGCTCCCTGGTTGTTAGAGCGATGTTCTTCAAGAGCTTAGAGAACAATAATGGAACTGGGAAGTACAGATTTCAGGCTGTTATCTTGTTCCTTGATGCGTCAGCTCTGTTTTACCGCCTCGACCTTGTTTGGCCTGTAAACTCTTCAGCACCTGGGTGTCAATTTCTCAACCTGAAGTGTATCAACAGAAAATAAAGTTCTAGCTTTTTTATTTTAGATGCTGAAAAGTTTCATCAATAACCAGAACCAGAAATTCACATCCTTTCATCCAGTTAGGCCCTTTTTGAAGCTTTTTCTCCTCCATTTTTATTAACTTATGGAAGGTGACTCAGTCATGAAGGAGAGCCGACCTTCGTTTAAAGCAAAAAAAAAACAACAAAACAAAACAAAAAAAACAAGCGGTTGCTAGGTTAACTCACATCACAAGCCCCCTCTTCCAAAAAACATCAGCACCTGTGGAGTCTGACCTTGCTTTCTTGGAGCTGCATACAAAGACTCTGCAGAGGGAGGAGTGACCGGGTCACATCGACATTTCCACAAATACTTCCAACCTTTTTTTTTCCATTAGACGGCAAAGACGCAACAATTTTACTCGTGGACTTAACTCACCCCGGCTCACAGTGCAGGGGGAAATACGTCCAATATGACCTCATATTTACTTCAACATGGCAGGAATCTGAAGGATGTGCTGTGGTTTCCTGTTCACAAAAATTCACTGGTCACAGCGTCACTCACACGGCCAAAACATAGTTGATCAGGTTTGCATTTAAATTAATAATTGACTTCAAACATCATGTTAAATATGAGTTTAGAGAGAGACCATTTCTTCATTTGTTTTTGCGTGTCCAGGTGTCCCATGTGTAACCATGATTGCATTGTTTGCACACAAGATCAGCTGTTAGCAGCCTGTAGCATGTCAATGCTAACTGGTGCTAGGCCCGATGTTTCCCACAAGCTGAAGAGAAGGAAGCGAGGGAGACTTGCTGGTACTGCTGTGTGAGCTTATTAGAGACCCCATGGACTATCCTTCCAGCGTTTATGGGGAATGTAAGATCTATCTCCAGAAAGATGGTCGAGCTAGCTATGCTAACCCAGCACCAGAGGGAAGACTGGAGGACAGAGTGGCATCATAAAGACAAGGCTAATGGTGCCAACACTGGACATGAACTACAGCCAGCTGCCTACTTTGGTAAATGACTGGCCAACAATAAATGATGAGGAAGTTTGTTCTTGAAATGTTAATTATTTTTCGACTCTCCAGTAACAGCTTGATGAGTTTCAAGATTTGATACGACCTGGGAAAGGAGTCAGTACGACTGAAATGAAACTCAGCCTTAGTCGAGACCCAATCAGCTCTTTAATTCACAAGTCTAAATCTTATTTTTGCTTTGGGAATTGTATAAAGCCTTCAAGTGACACATATTAGGTATTACCTTTTATATTTTGCGTCTCTTGAGGGGTAAAAAAAAACAGCTCATGATTGATTTTTTTCATGGTTTTCAGATGTTGGATGAGTAAAAAAACATCTTATCTGAGCTCAAAGTACACTGCAGCCACTTTGGACTGAGCTCTGAAGGGTTAACAAAGAGTGAGTAGGAAGTGTTGTGTGTTAAACACTGCAGGGACCTTGGTTGTTAACTTCCCCCAGCACAAGAAAGCAAAAACCAAACCTATTCCCACGTCTAGTTAACCCAAAGATTATGAGACAAAATGGATACTTCAAGGAGAAGTGGAGCAGGTAATTATATCCTTAGTTCCCTTTGAAAACCGATTACGTCCATGCTGTACCTCTGTAGATCTCCCGTATGGTTGAGTTGGGTGCTTGACTTTGATCTTCAAAGCTGACCTCCCCTCCATCCTGATTGATGGATCGGCCCACCATCGATGCCTGCATATCCATCAAGTAGACCCACCCGTGATGAATGAATATGTCCTTTATCAACCGTGCATCACCTCATGAAGTATTGTCCTTTTTCACCCAACGCATTCATCCTTCAGCCAGAGATTGATTAACTATGGGCCTGATTCAGTCAGCAATTATGACCTCATCGCTAATCAATCTAGCTCACGCCGAGGAAGCGCTCTGCTTACAGTCCGGCCTGCACACAAACACACACACACACACGTCTGCACAACCACATGCTCACTGAAGTAACTGTGTCAGCTATCAGCAGGCACTTTTTCTTAGTCTCAGGGATCATGGGAAAGTTTTTAGACACAGCTAAGGTGTCACTCAAGGGGAGGCAGTATTGGTCGGTCAGTTCCTGCCGACATGTTGGTCCAGAGTGAATTATCTCAGCAGCTATTGGACGGATTATCACAAAATTTGGCACAGGCGATCACGGCTTAGGGAGGATTATCCAGGGGATGTATTGTCTAAAATGCATCCCATTTTTCACAGCAGCCGTGGCTGCAAAGCTCAGAGGATACAGTAACTCTCCTTGTAGGCTTCTGCTTTGTTACACTCTTCTTGAAAGGCTTCCTGTTACATGTGTCACTGGCAATTCACCATGTGCACCTGGCAGGCTCCAGGTGAGCCCACGTGATGCTTTACTGCTGCGTGTGCTGCAAAGTCATAAAGATTTTATCATGAAAACACACTTTCCTGACTGAGAAGATGCTATTTTATTGTTTTATTGTTTGGTCGATTGTTTCTTTGATGTAAAATGCTTTTTGGCAATAAATCTTACGCCGTTGAAGAGCAGGTTTATTTATTTTTTAAATAGAGCCACATTTTAAAAAAACATGCATTTACTTGCAAAGCTGAGAATGTGATGTTGCACCCCTGAAAATTTGCCAAATCTTCTTTGCCACTTCCAATTCTTACCCCTTTTGTGACATTTAGTTTGACAGCAGTAAACGTTAACTGTCTAGCTAACATTAGGTAGCAAAGAATTAACAGTTTCCATTGTAAGTGTGGCACTTGTTCACCTTCTTAAGTGGGCTACAGTCACTGTTGTCTCTCTGCAGTTATTAAACTTGGAATTTGCTTTTTTACTTTTGAAATGTGGTTAATTTCCCTCCAGATTTTCACTGCTGATTGGCTTCTTAACTGCTTTTTCAAAATGACAGATGGTAACCATTTGTGAAATTCAAAATGTATACAACTTCCAGCACAAACCCAGCGCTGCATTATACCTATAATATATTTCTCCCCCCCCCCCCCCCCCCCCCCCCCCCACCCCATCCCCACCCCCCCACCATGAGGGTGATGCCACGCGTCAGCTTTCTTTTCACATCCTGACGGTTTTATATCTGTTTGTCTCGGCATAAAGACAATTTCAAATGACATGAAGGACTTTTCTCCCCTTTCCAATACATCCTGGTTTTGTCTTCCACTTCGACAACATCCTTTGCTCCCCTCCTTGAAAGGTAGCAGACATATTCATCTGGAGATTGATTGCCCCCTCTAAATGACCCTTCGGGGTCACGCTGTAATGGGCTCTCTTCCTACTCAGTGACCAGGGGCAATCTCCGTCTTCAACAGACAACGCCCCCGCAGATACCAAGAAGCAGTCCCTGGAGCATTGTGAGGAGAAGGACACAATATTACAAGCTGGAAATCAGAGAGCAGCGCAGTCAGATGTGGGAATTGGACGCCTGAGCCACATCACATATATGTTAATCTACAGAGGAAACCTTGAGAGACCGTGTGAAGGAACAGGGAGGAACCTGAAGCAGGCTGTTGCCTTCTGCTGTGAGTGTTTCGAGGTCAAAAGCAGAACTAAATACAAAATATACACTTTTTTCAGGTGTCATTGGTTTCATATGAACACTCACCTGATATTTTCAAAACTGCATGTAAAGGTTTTAAAAATAAAAGTCAGATATTAAATTGATTGAATTTTCAGGTCCCCAGGTCAGGACAGAAATGTATCATATCTTATCTGTTCTGTTGTGAGAATCACGGCGAACATTAAGACGAGTGAAAGAGCTGTTTGACGCCAGCGCTACTCAAGAGTCAAGGACCTGAAACTCTGAGCTTTCAGACAAATTGCTGCCTCTTTCAAGGTATCTATACAGATTATCTGCCAATTCAGTGTGTTGTGATTCGATTCTGCCAACACAACTTGAAGGAAACTAAAATTTTGAAAGTAGACTTGATAGAAAACGACACGTTGGTTCACAAGAATCGTGGCTCAAATCATCAATTTCCAGCAAAGTTATAGCACACTAAAGGCTCTGAAGAGATTCTGAAGAAGTGGATCCACAAAGTAAAATAATAAATACATCATGATCCAAGATTAGGAGGAAATGAAAGCTTCACAGCAAAACAGGAAACACGCCAAAGCTCTGCTGCTTACTAAAATAAATAAAACTGTACCAGAAGAGAAACATACCTCCAACAATAAACTGAAATAATTTTTTAATTAAGGTGTAAAAATGAGGACAAAACCTTTACATAATTGTTTTAGCCATTAAGAATGGATGTGGGGTGAAACAGAGGTTCAGTGATGGATTAAAAAAAAGAGAATGATAGACATGAATTATGAAACAACAGGAGAAATAAAAGGGGCAACCAATTAAGGATTAGGGTTGCATAAAGTTAAATTAATTAACCAAGTAATGGGTTTGGCATTGCTATTGGATAAACAGTAGAAGTGGTAACAGAAACAGATGAAACTGGTGAAGACTTTAAACATCTGAAACTGTTGGAGGTGTTGGGTGTACAGGTAATGGATGAAGAGTAATGTTCTAGACAATGAGAAGATTGTTGAATCAGGTGTGAACAGGTGATAACAAATGGAGGAACTCACTCAACATGATGGGAAAACAATGGTTATAACAGGTAAAGGTAGTGTTATCGTGGATTCCCCAGATGCAAACACTGAGACAATGATGACCAGGAGAACACGACCACGCTCCAGCCTCTCGGGTTTATTCAACAGCTCTGATCACCTCTCGAGTAACAGACAGACGGACGGCCAGACGGACCAAGATCTAACTTTCACCTCCTCTTTATAGACCCTCGGTGATGTCATTGTTTCTCTGGTTTCAGCTTTGCTGAACCATGGCCAAACATGAGAAACCTCCCATGGAGGGAGATTTCCTGTAAACGCTCTTATCTAACCGAGACACATTTGGCGCCCAACTTGCCAAAACCTTGCTTACGGTTTTCTGGGAAAGTCAACTGTTAGATGTTCCCACAGTCATCTCTTAACTTGTTTCTGGGTCGGACTGACCGGAGTGTCCTGTTTTCAAGTACGTAACCTCTTAAACTCCTAATGTCACGAATGTCATCTCGGGATAAATTGAGCTAACATCTGTTTTCGCCACCACAGTGTATGTAAAATTCTACTGGCCTGAAACTTTGGACAGAAAGCTGAAACTGGTAAAGGTAATGAGTAAACAGAATCTTAAATGGTTTGTAGCTTTAATTGGTAAAGATATTAACAAGAAAAAAACAGTTAAAATTGGTAAAGGGATAGATCCCCACTGGAAAATAAGTTAAACTGGTTGATTAACGGTGGGTAAACTATTGAAATGTCAAAGCTGTGCTCTAACTTGTAAGTTATAAACAGTTGAAATAATTAAAGATTATCAATGTATGAGTATAAGTAATACACCTACAGGTGTTATTGGTCGATCGAGCGGAAACACTGTTGAATTAAGTCAAAACAATTGATAAGCAGCTGAAAGGGTTAATGGACAATTCATCACCAACATTGGCTGTTCTGGATGACACCTGTTAGGTGTTGATTGAGTGACACCTGAGGCCAGAAATGGTGGTGTTGATGAAGATGAAGACTCCGTTTCCCATGAACAGCGCCACCAACTGTCATGCCAAGGTGTGAAGATCAGATCTTCTTTTTGACATTATTGTTCTTTAAGACAACTTCAGACCCAACCACAGATGCTGAGAGGTGGCGTTTAGGAATAATCACATCTGGCGCCAACTATCTCTTTAAACCATGGGTTTTGAACAGGTAACTGGTCACCTTAAAATCCCTGTACCTGTACAGCAGCGATACTGAACCAACAACTTTTACCTGGACAACAACACCACGCCACTTTTGTGTGAAATTAAATCCAGTTTGAGTTTCTCAAAGGCAGAAGGAAACATTCAATGAAGTGAGAAACGAAATAAAAACTGGGAAATGAAAAAAAAAAAAAGAGAAAAGAAGTGGCATAGCTTTTAGCTGTATTTCACATGCGTCATTCTGTTTGTGTCTTGGGATGATCAGACACACTACAACCGTCCTCTGCATAAAAGTCCGACAGGTAAACTGATTCATTCCACCTCAGCGGGTCAACTCCGGGCTGCATCCGCCGTGCCTGAGTCATTCCTATTAACAATACATGCTCATCCTGATGCAACAGATCCTCCAGTAAATTGCTGACAATTTCACAGAAAAAATTCTTCAGCAGAAAATATTGTTGGAACAATAACAGTGCTTTGCCATGGGAATTGAAAGATAATTGTATGAGCCTGTGGCATTGCTGTTTCATAAGCTTCACGCTCCATTTCTGATTCCCACCAGAAAGCAGTTTCTTTTTCCTCCTTTGCACATATTTATTTCTGGCACTTAATTTAAGTCTCTATTTATGCATATCTTAAATCACATGTTGTTCTCCGTCCTTGCGAAATGGAAATAGGCAGCGTTGTTATCTCTGGAACAGAAGTAAAAACAATGCACATCTTGGCTATTAAGTGCATAACAGCATCTTCAAAAAGGCCAGTTTGAAAAGAGAGGGCACACCAAAGCTTGAACATGCTGTTGAATAAATACATTAATTAAGGGGGAATTACGTGCTTGGGGCTCGAGCTGGCATCCTTTCAAGTGCCAGGGGTCCTCATAAATATACATTTAAAAGGCATGTGGCAAGATCAAGAAGTAACCCCTTAACAATGAACTTCTGTATCATCATCTTTGTGATAAGCACCTAGCACGCTGGTAGCCTTGTTAAGAAACCAACTCTTTCACTTAGTATTAATAAATGTAAATGCATGCTTTGTTTATTTGAGTCGAGAACTCTTCCAAGTCGTGAGACACAGTCTGTTTAGTTTCAACTCTCCCGACGCTGACGGAAATATCAAACGCCAGCCGTCCCTTGACAGCACAGACCTCTCCCACTTTTGTCGCAAAGCCCCATGGGAATCCAGCCGTCACTGATTTCCAATTCTGAGCACTCTGTTTTGGAGATATTGCTTCTCTTGTAAGTAATCTATGATGTGCTGTAAATTATCGGGGAGGCTTTTATGCAGATCCTCGGTAAAGGAGGATTGATAAAACCATATTAATGAGCGGTCTCTCAGAGTGTAGGGATGGTTTTAACGTCCAGCTCTTTTACAGCGACTCATCTCTAAATGAACACTATATTTGGACAGCTTTTATGATGTATCGCTGCGCTCAAAGAGGCTGACATTTTTTCTTTATCTTTCTTTGCAGAGAATTTTGAATACTGATCCTTTTAATAAATTGGTCCAGTAATGCCTGACATTATTGATGGATGGTACCAGGGTGAACGTGATGTCATGGAGCAGCTACTTTAGAGGAACATGTGTAAATGCAGGCTTTCTCTTAAAGGTAGTGTTATTAATGCAGCAGTACGGGGGGGAGGTCAGCAGTATTAGTGTTCTCATGGGTGCAACTACATGCATTGAAGGAATACTTGTGAATTATTCAGGAGCTATTCACAAATAGTTTGACATAAATCATGCATTAAAATATCAACATGTACCAGTTTTCGTCATGCAGTTGACTTCCATTACTTCCCTTCTTTAGTCAGCTTCAGGGTGATGAAGCCAGCTGTATCATAAGTGGTTATTTTTTCACTTGCATCAGAATGTATATGAAACATTGATTGGTCTGTGATGGAAAGTAATGGGGAACATTCACTGGAAGACGACAGTAAAGTACAATGTTGATGTTCTTACATTTGAAGCAAACTTTACCTATTAAGTGAAATATGGTGGTTTCTTACTTCCTCATTTGGCAGCTTTAGTGACTTTAGGGATGTAACTCAGCATTTCTGGTGAGTAGTTAAAAAAATATAAATCCATGAATATTCAATTTAAGAGGTCTGTGAAGGCTCTCAGACATTTCACCTGAAACACTTTCCCGAAAGGCTCAGACATTCACAAGCAAGGATGGGGTGAGGTTCACCACTTTGTGAACAACTGCGTGAGCAAATAGTCCAACAGCTTAAGAACAATGTTTCTCATCATCTACAGTCCATAATATCATCAAAAGATTCAGAGAATCTGTAGAAATCTCTGCACGTAAGCAGCAAGGCTGAAAACCAACACTGAATGCCCGTGACCTTTGACCCCTCAGGCAGCACTGCATTAAAAACCAACATCATTGTGTAAAGGATATTACCACGTGGGCTCAGGAAGACTTCAGAAAACCATTGTCAGTTAACACAGTTCATCACTACATCTACAAGTGACAGTTCAAACTCTACCATGCAAAGACAAAGACATATATCAACAACACCCAGAAACACCGCCGGCTTCTCTGGACCCGAGCTCATCTGAGATGGACTGACACAAAGTGGAAAAGTCTGCTGTGGTCTGACGAGTCCACATTTCAAACTGTTTTTGTAAATCATGGACGTGGTGTCCTCCAGGCTAAAGAGGAAAAGGACAATCTGGATTGTTCTCAGGTCAAAGTCTCAAAGCCAGCATCTGTGATGGTATGGGGGTGTGTTAGTGCCCATGGCATGGCTAACTGGACCATCTGTGAAGGCTCCATTAATGCTGAAAGGTACATACAGGTTTTGGAGCAACATATGCTGCCATCCAAGCCACGTCTTTTTCAGGGACGTCCCTGCTTATTTCAGCAAGACGATGACAAGACACATTCTGCACCTGTTACAACAGCGTGGCTCTGTAGTAAAAGAGTGCAGGTACTAGACTGACCTGCCTGCAGTCCAGACCTGTCTCCCATTGAAAATGCGTGGCGTCGATTTCACTTAAAAATACAGTGAGATCGGAATGTATAGTGATGCAAGGTATGTACGAACGTTCATTGGTCAATTCTTAATACAAATACTTTTTCATGCAACAACTACTCTTGCTTTCTTCATCTTCCAAGTGGTGTAGTTCGCTCTGCCTTTCATTCAATAAAAAATAGAAAGGTTACAAGTTTGTTTTGTGCAACCACAGAAAAGTGGCGGTGCTGGATGGCGGCCCCTTGGAAGGGGACAGGTTCCTGTGTATATATAGAATCATCATTATGAGACAAAAAATGAATATATTTGATATTACAGTGATTATTTTCTAACTTAAACATAGCTACCAATATTGAATCCCATATTTATAAGGTCTGTTCTAACAAACACTGCCTGTTCCTACAGGAAAGGTACAAATATTACACAGATATACACATAAAAAAGTCATCAAATATTGTAAATTCTACTTTGAATTTGGTGTTTTTTGTCTGTTGTATTAACTGAAGTAAACAGTCCGAGTGTCTCTTCCACAAACTGCACCCAGCCACATACACCGTTAGCTGCTGTTGACATTCACAGAATTCAGCTGTGGGCCAAACAGTTGAAGTCAGGTCAAGCTGTGTTTTTGAGCATTTGATACCCAAACTGTTGTTTATGTGAACAAACAAATAAACAATATACTCCCACCCAGAGAGTGTGCAGGGAGTCGTCCAACTCATATGGAAATATACAGCTGCTAGCTATCCTATTTTGAACAGCAGGGGACCTGGAATGAAGCTAAACTGTTTGTTATTTGGCTAAAATGTGCTGTTTGAGTTCCCGTCTCAGTACAACACGCCACAAACGAAAGACACTCAGTTTTACCTGTTTCTACATCAAACCAGGTTATTCCTGAAAGCAGGCTACGAGGAGAGTTATACTGTGCATGTAAACAGACGCTGAGCCCATCTTCATCATGGTGCTCTCTGTTTATATCCCTTGCTGTCCTCCTATTTCTGTTCCACAGTCTGGCGGTGCACATGGTGGCTTTACAATGTGTAACCCTATGCCCAGGTGTTCCCTCAACCCCATCTGTTCCCTCTGAGCCCCAGAGCCTCAGCGTGGAGTGGAGGCTCATTGTTGTGTCTGCACAGCATGTGACGGCAATTCTAAGGCGAGCGAGCAGCGATTTCACAATGCTTTAAATCTGAACTCGACGGTTCCTGAATTACAAAACAAACTGTATCTGCAAGGCACCGAAATGTTTGGTGCTTTTGGATCTGCTTCAGTTTTCAGGAACACTTGGAGTTCACAAAATATTGTTTTTTTTTAGCCTACTGACCCCCATCCCAGAAACATCACTGTCTGTGCTTCCACATTAAATAATCATTTTTTTATTGCTTGGCAGTAAAGCAGAATTAAATCACTTATTGAGGAAATCAGGATGTTATTAGAAAGAAAAAATCTTCTGATGGTCATTTCTAGGTGTACATTCGTGGTCATCAGCCTGTCGAGGTTATAACGGAGCGGTGGTGACGTTGCTAATTGAGAAAAGAACGGGGATTCAATTTGCTCTAATTTACCAACCGATCTGCCGGTATCAGCCGCGGCAAACACACGGGGGTGGCTGGTTTTATTGGCTCTGTGCTGCACATTATTTTCATCTTCCCCCTTCGCAGATCAAGGGTACAGATGACTTTTGTCAGCCATCAGATGCTGTGTGGCAGATGTCACAGCATTTATTGTCACCGTGATTTATTGGTTCAGAATGACCAGCGCCGTGGGGAAGAACACATCAAAAAGGCCGGGCGCTGGTGAAGGGGAGCTTCTGAATGCCAACTCCTCCAACAACTTTCATCCCAGCCCTCTTAGGACTGCACATTTTGCTTCTGGTTATTGTTTGGCCATCTGCTGTATTTCCAGCCTCTCTGACTACACCGCTAAGCAAACATGGAGTCTGTGCCAGATAGCGTCACCTTCCTTTTGGCCCTCTAGTTCTGCTCTACTGGGTTCCTTTGGTTAGATGAGGTGCCAATTCACTGAGAAGAGCTGATGACAGAGGTTTATCACTGAAGAAAATTAACCTGCTTTCAACCCTCAGTTTACTTCATGCTAAAACAACATTACACAACACGAGCAGACAAATCCTCTCTTTCTGATTATTATATTATTTTTTAACTTGAACCTGTTTTAACCTTTGACTTTGTGCTGCAATAAATATTAGAAAAAAAAAACCCACTTCCTGCTGTCGAGTCTGATACAGTTCAACTTTTAATGAACCACTTATTTTTCTTTTCTCAAGATCATATTTCTGCCCTTGTGCTGGAAATCTGCATCATTGATTTGCTGCAAACATTCAGACTTAATTCTTGCTGTTCCTCAGTTTCCTCTTGTGAACTTTAAGTCTTTAGCGGTTTGATTCCTTTGCTAGCTGCTGTGACCTAGCATGCAGCTACCCTCAGCTACAGCTCTCAACTCTGCTGATCTGATTCTTGGAATAATGCATGGACATATTTAACATTTCATACTGTAATCATATGGAATTGCAATAAAATAATTTGTCCATGACAACGAAACTACTGATTTCAGCTGTAGATAAATCAAGCTGCAAAGGGCATTCAAACGGTTAATTTTGCAAATCCTGATTAATCAAAGAAGTTCACTTTTAATTGCAAAATCTTAATTTAAAGTAACTCTTACAGCCTCTTGATTTGAGCATCAAATGAATGCAGTGAAATGTACTTTATGATCTTGATGTTTACATCTATTGTTTGGATAAATGCATAGACTGTATAATTAATGGACGTAGTCTCCACGACGTCACCCGTCTGTTCCTGAAACGGACTTTTGAAGCAAAACGGTCGGCGCGGCCATATTGGAAATGAGGCGTGCTGTGGGTCTCCACAGTAACAACCATAGGACGCTCCACAGTCACGTGATCTGAGCTGTGCCTCTGATTTGACGAACTGGCGAGCTTGATATTGTGGACACTGCCGAATTAGAAAAAAATTCACCCCCCCTACAGTGCGTGCTGTTAGCGAAATTAGCGATTCAGACAGGAGACATTCTTTGTACCAGGCTGTAAATGTGCTTATTTTGGCCGTGAAAACGGCTTTTTTTTGGCTTGGTGTGTACGTGACTTCCAGTACTTCCGGAGCCAGCCTTAAGCGGACACTCGAGGAACAGCAGACTTTAGCACTTCAGCATTGCCTCATATTTTCAGACTGGAGGTTGCCACTTGGATAAATGATGTCGTCTCACTGCCTCAAAAAGCTTATTCAGTGATTCAAACTTTACTTTTATTCTCTTAAAGAAATATAACGGTAACCAAGCTCCCGCTCCAGGAGTGATGCGTTCAAAGACGTGGGACAACCCAGTAACTCTTCCACATCACCTATCCCGTCACTTTATTTCCGTTATGAAATCAGTCCAAAGTTATTTACGATATAAAAGAACAAAATATGGAAAAGAAAAAAAAAAAGGAGAAATTTCTTTAGCATCCATCCTCTTTAACATTGTGCAAAAATCTTGTCAAAATTTCAAAAATTTAGCCATTTTGTCGCGCTTCTGCAAGAACTTTGACCTCTAGTGATTCCTGGATAATGCAACAACATTTCTGCTTCCTGAAGTTCCTGCAGGTTTGCTGCTTGGTCTGTTTTTCATGCAGGTCTCATGTTACCCTCGATAGTACAGCTTATGACTGGCTGCAACTAACGATTATTTTCATAATCGATTAATCTTTCGATTTTTCTCTCGAATAATCGAATAGTTGTTTGGGCCATAAAATTTCAGAAAATGGTGAAAAATGTCAAAGTTTTTTTTTTGGATTCCAAGATGACATCATCAGATGTCTGGTTTGCAAACCAAAGATATTCAGGAGTGCCGTAGAGAAGCAAAGAAATAAGAAAATATTCACATTTATGAAGCTGAAATTACAGAATTTGGACTTTTTTCTAAAATAATTACCTGAATGACTTAATCGATTATCAAAATAGTTGACGATTAATTTAGTAATCGATTAATAATCGATTATTCCATTAATTGTTGCAGCTCTAGTCTGAACATACAAACCTGGAACGTCCCTTCAGCCTGAGGCTTTCTGAAATACTGACAAGCCTCTAACTGCTGTAGACGACCTCTCTGAATTAGTTCCATCCACAGATCTGTAACGACTCTGCTTCTCTTGCTTGCTGATGTACTCGTAGCTCGTAGGTGGTAGCTCAAACTGGAGAGTGCATTAACTTTGGGCCCTAATTAAAACCCATTTAATGAGTCAACACTGACAGCCGTGGTTTTAACTGTTTGGTGTGTGTTCAGGTGTGTGAGGCATTCTCCACTTCGGTTTGTTGATGTCCACTAAAAATCCAATCAGCTAACTCTATTATGTAATATTTTATGGAAACGATCCAAGACCCTGGGTGTCATTTGTCAGTTTTAGAGTATAAAATCCTCTCAGGAGTGATAGATCTGCCTCTTTAGGATTAAATCATGTCCTGACACACTGATGAATGTGATGAAGATATTAGATGTTTTTTTAAAACATCGACATGCAGAGCAGCCAAAACACCAGTTCAAAGTACTGCGTTTACTTTCCAGACTGAGGCACCTTGGGACGTGATGCAGGCAGAACAGGATCAGGAACAAATTTTCCATTACTCGCTCCATCATATTTGAAATACATATATATGAGGTCAACAGTGAAAAAAGGCAGTAATATCTGGAAACGCTGCCATGAATATGAACAAAGCTCCTCTGTTCTGTTGTGGAGCTGCGTTACCTTTGTTTCCCCTCCGCCACCGAAGCAGTTTGCTGCAGCAGTCAGCAGAAACGACGAACAAAGCTTCCACGTACCTCTCAGCGAACCGTTATTAACGGTGAAATCCAGACGAACAAAGTGTACAAATGCCTGGCTGCCACTTGCAATACTTCTCCTAGAAGAATTATGATCGCAAAGCATCCCGCTGATGTTTCACCTTCAAGGCTGACCTTGTGACGGCGATTCTCTGCTGATGCTTGCCAGAGATAAAAGCTATGAGCCCTTCTCACCCCCCATGCCAAGGACACACGCATCATCGCTTTACTGGCCTATCTGCCCAGGTGATGCATGGCTCCTATAGCCAGTCAGTCTGAGGCAGTATTTATAACAAACTGTGTGAGGCAGCAGGCAACTCATCACCGTCGAGACCTCCGGATCCTTGGTCTCTGGGTGCACTTGCATGGGCTTTGTTATCTGCTGTGCACACATTATAAATCTAATCTTGTTTTTAAGCTATGGAAATGCAAATGAGACGTCAAGGAGGAAAAAAAAATGTGAGTGATTTTAAAGATATATTAATTCTGCTGCGAGCAATTTACATGATTTATTTGAGGAATGAAGTGTTTTTCTTTTGTTTTTGTTTTTTTTTGATTCCATCTCTGCTTCACGTCCCGGATCAGATATAAGACATCTTTTAAAAACCAGATTGAATTTAAAAGACAAGAGTCAGAGGAAAGAGTTTTATCAGTAGATCCTTCAGACCAATTTGTTGTAAGTGCTTAAAAGACAAAGCACACATTAGCGAATGTAAAATCAAATGAACGGAAAGATGGAGGCCAAATGTGATTCAGAGGGGAAAAAAAAGAGAGGGAGAGAGAGAGAATCTGGTCTTGTGTGTCAGGAAAGGACGTCTTATGACTGGCAGGAAAGTGAACAGCAAAGAACAACCAATGCTTGAAATTCATTTGGTAACAGTGGGAGACAAAGCACTGACAGGTGTTTATGCAAATCATCAGCGAATGGATTCATCTCCCTAATGGGGAAAACAGCAGTCCCAGAATAATGTGAAGCATGTGGAAGTAAATGATAGTCCACTTGTGAAGTCATGAGCATATTGTAAGCCATACAGCGTGTGGTGGGAGAGGGACACAGTTGGAATTAATAACTACTGAAGGCTATTGGTCCTGTTTTCTGGGACCATATGGTTCACTTCGTGAGATGCAATCACTCTGCGAACGTTGTTCTGCAGTTTGGTGAAGTTTCTGCATTTGAACTGAAGGCAGACCTGCAGAAGAGAAAGGTAGGAACCAGGAAAGGCTGTTCACAGCGTTGTTACACCAACTTACGGTAACCCATGACGACTCGCGTACGACGCGCAACATCGTAAGTGGAGCAAACCTGCAGCAACTATGGCTGTCACTTGAGTGCAATAATTAGATTAATTAATTATACATAAATTAATATTATATAAAAAATATATATAAAAAAACAAACATTTTTGATATTGTCCCGCTCCCGTACATGGCTGTGGCACCTCACTTCACACATGCGTCTCTAGTCAAACCAAACAAAGCCCAGGTGACAACAGGAACAGCATATTTAAGACTTAGTCTTATTTTATTTCTGAATTTGTTCATCCATATTTGTACTTCATTCTTTAATAAACCATCAGGCCTAATTGGTTTGCTGGACGTCCTCGACCTTTTTCTTATTTTGAATTTGATTTATGAAACACACTTAAAGTGTAATTTGAGTTGCCTGATTGAGTTTAGAATTTTCTGGACAACTTACCCTGACTTTGGTTTTATTTAATCACCAATAAAAAATGTGGATTTACAAATCTTCACTCTTTAGTGTATTCATTTGATTAGTCATGCACTACAATTTTATAATATCCTATAATTCAAGTTCTTTTATTGGGGAATTTAAGCAGATATGAGATTAAAATGTGATTAATTAGATTAATTAATTATAAATCCAGTAATTAATTAGATCTTTTTTTTTGATCGTCTGACAGCACTAGCAGCAACATAACAGAAATTCAGGAAGTGGTCAGAACATAAATCCAAAAAGAAACGCCACTGAAGTCAGCTAAAGGTGGTTCAAAACAGCAGGACGATGAGCAGCCAAGCTCCTCCCCCAGGGATGGGAGGAATGTATGTAAATGATTGATTAACAGCCTTACGAGGTTCCACATCAGTGTGTAAAAGGTTGATGTGACATCATATAAAATCACCTCAAACTGAGGGCAGACCAACGAGAAGCTGCACGGTCCAGTTCAGCATTTACTGAATGTTTGCTAAGCTCACAATCGTACAATGCTAATTAATGCTAATTAACACTAAACACATGCACGGCTAAATGGACTGTAACTGTCATGTCTGTCAAGTTTCTGTTGTTGTTGCACATTTTGAGTCATGTTTGGTTTCCTGTTTTATTTTGAAATCACTAACCCTTGTCTCTTTTAGATTTGTTCCTGTCTGTCTGTCTCACCTGATTCCTGATTGTCTTCCCCAGCTGTGTGTCATCACCCCTCATTACCTCTTGTATTTAACCTCATGTGTCTCACTGTCTCGTTGCCAGTTCGTTGCACTTGACCGTCATCGTTCCAGCCTTTACTCACAGTCTTGTCTTGCCGTTTTTGAATCTTGCTCTTGTTTTTGGATTTTGATCTTTGCCTCACACTTTCCGGATACCTTTGCCTTGTTTTGGATTGTTTACGTGTGTACCGAACCCTGCCTGGCTGACTGCCTGCTCTGTGTCTTGAACCTGGTTTGTTTAATAAACCCTTTTTGCTTATACGGATCTCGTTCCTGAGTTTGCATTTGTGTCCTCTTCTGGTTCTGTGTTCTTGACAGTAACTGTTTCATGTCCTTTATTATAAATAATAAAAATAAAAATCACATCATGACCTGAGGCTATAACTAATGGCACATCATTTCCATTTAATAATCCATGAAATTTAATCCAAACTACAGTTTCTGATCTGATTGACGAGCCTTGTCTGTAGAACATGTTAACATATACATGTATGTATAATATTCAATAGCTAGATTTCCATCCAATAGTTATTGCAGACCCACAGCCCACTCATCCAACCTTTATCCAACAAACAGGAGGCTCCGGTGGTGTTTTGTGTTAATTCTATGATGTCATGACTTCCTGCCTTCTTATTGGCTGACGTGTCAGTGAGGCACCGAGGAGATAAAGTTAAAGTAAAGACCTTTGAGATAAAACAGTAGCTAACAGTGACACACTACTCTAAAGAGGAGCGGTTTCACAGGATTGGTTTCAGACCTGCTATTTTCAAAGTTTCCCCACTCTCAGTTTGTAACATCCTGCTATTTCTCACAGTGACATCAATTAACACGAAGTCTGATAAATATTCAAAGTTGCTTTCATATCCTGTCACGGGGGAACAAAATGGAGACAGTACACAGGCCTTACATCTTATTAATGACTCATTTACTTTGATCAGGAGCTGTCATTAGACTGTTTGTTTATTTCATTCTGTGCCATTCAACATCTGCCAAGAGGCTGTAAAAAAAAAAACAAAAAAACAAATAAATAAAAATCGGAGCGTTTAAGAGAAAAATCAAAGTTGCCCCAACTGTGAACTGTAGAGTTTGATAAGTGTGTGACACGCGTCTGAGAATGATGTGAACGCAGCAGTGATTTATGAGAGGCTTAATTATGTCGACACTAATTCTACTGTATCTCTCACACCCACAGCTGTTACACAAACTTCAAAACAATGCACACTTTGGGCGTTTGTGTCTATAGGGGGTTTGTATGTTAATGCTGAGTCCTTGATATTCCAGTGGAGACTTCCTATTTTTAGTCTGCACAGCAGTTCCTCGCACAGATTTCCTCTAATGAACACTCGCTTTGTTTCATGTTTCTGAACCATGGCCTTAAAACACAGACGCTGACCGTGGATTAAAGACTAATGTCTGTGAGCAGTCTATTCAAGTGTTGGTACGAGGTTACTCCTCTTCTTTCAACTTCATATTTCAGTGCATTATTTAACCGGCCTTTGTTTTAATATCAATTCATTATTAAGAGCTCTTCACCGACCCTGGGATGAGAGATATGAGTTCAAGTGGCAATAAACTATGGCCCCATTAAAACACATTCAAGTCATTCCCCTGAGTTTAAAATAATCTGCATTCATAATAATAATAATAATAATAATAATAATAATAATAATAATAATAATAATAAGGATGTTAATGAAATGTGAGGAAGAGCAGAAGAAAACAACAATATATAAAAGGCTAAAAACGAGAGCTGCAACAATTAATCGATTATTCGATTAATAATCGACAACTATTTTGATAATCGATTAATCGGTTTAAGTAATTCTTTAAGAAAAAGACGTCCAAGTTCTCCAGTTTCAGCTTCATAAATGTGAATATTTTCTGGTTTCTTTGCTTCTCTATGACAGTCCTGATTATCTTTGGTTTGCAAACAAGACATTTGATGATGTCATCATGGACTCCAGGAAACATTGACATTTTTCACCATTTTTGGACATTTCATGGACCAAACGATTACTCCATTAATCGATTATGAAAATAATGGTTAGTTGCAGCCCTACTAAAAAACAGCACAAAATAAAGGAGATGAAAACATCAGAAGAGATAAAAACAAACAAAGTATTAAAGCAACAAGTAAAAGATTAAAACAACAGAAGATATCAGATTTAAAGAACATCTGAAAACTCTGGAGTATGCGTGATGGACCAGTGTTGGTGGAAAAACTTAAAGCAGTGAGTTCAGACAAGCCCACAGTCATGAACACAAGCTCAGGAAACGATTTGACGAGGATTTTAAAGTTTTATTTCTTGTTTTTAAAGCTCTTAACGGCCCGACACCTTCCTGTACCTGACCCAGGACACTGAGATCATCAAACCAGGTGCTACTAGTGACCCCAAAAACCAGACTAAAAACTAAAGGTGACCGAGCCTTAGTGGCGGCTGCTCTCCAGCTTTGGAACGGCCTGCCTGAGTATTTCTGCTCTGCCTGCTCGGCTGAGGTTTTTTAATCATTCTTAAAGTCTCACTTCTTTTCCCTGGCTTTAAATGAAGCTGAGTGGACATTTAGAGCAAGTTTTATTAAGTTTCAATTTAGTTTTATATATATGCAAAAATATATATATTTTTTAGGATTCTCAATTCCCTCCCTGTTATGCACACAAGACCAGAGTCACAGAATCTGTGTCAAGTATCAGTAGTTTCTATCCAATACATCCAGATTCAAACAATTCCAAGCTTGAGCCGATGAGGTTTCTGGACTTTTCAGAGTTCCTGAAGTCATTTTCCTCATAAAGTCATTTGATCTGATCTGGACAGAGTGAGAAAATAGAAGCCTCTACAGGAAGTTGTTGGGGTCTTCAGTTATCTGAGGTCTTGCTAAGAGTCATGACTGTGTTTGCAGCTGCGTCTCTGGTCTCATCTCAGCACCGGGTCAGATGGGTTTCCATTAAAGTCAATGTGTCAACCTGCACTGGATCCTCTCTGTTGCAGTCCGGCTGTGGCAGGTCACAGCTGACACACAACCATCCATTGTTTGCCAGATGCCGGAACTGTGATGGGTTAATTCCCTGAAACCACCTAAAAACACCCAGTGACTTTCAAAATAAAACAAAGCCTGTCCACACCAGATGGTATTTATCTGGACTACAACAACAAACCAACGTAATGGGCGGAGCCAAACCAGGAGTCGACAGGTTTGAGGTTTTACAGCCCAACATGATGAGACGTTGATCTGTGAGCTGAAGATGTGCTTATTTTGCAAATTTGATTTGCTTTGAATGAGGCAAGAGCAGCATTTTGAGTTTGTGCCCCATAAATATACCGTATAAAGCCGGAGTGATTTACTGCAGGGGGGAACATTTTTCATTTGCAAAAACTGTTTTTGGGATTTTTCAACAAGCTCAAAGAGAATCTGTTTCACAGAGAAAACACGTAAAAAAAATAAATGTCACCATAAATAGGTTTGGGAAAACAACACTGCTTTTTAAGGAAAAACCAAAAGTGAAATCACAAATAAAACCGAGACCTCTGGGAATACACAACACCAATATTAAAGACTGCAAGAAATAGTAACAGCTTCATCACACAGTATCTGCCAAATCCAGTGAGAAGGCATCAGGCTGAGGAGGCAGTTCTTCTGATGGGATCATTCAGTCAAGTCAGTCTGGGAGGGAAATGTGTTTTTGTCACCGAGTCACTCCACCAATCACATCCCAATCTGTGATTTCAGAGTGGAGGCTTGTCACTGCTTACCTAATCATTCTGGTCAATAACCTGTGGGTATATTTAGCATGAATCTGCATATCATTCCTCCCTCCCCACCCATCCCTCGCCCCCTCTTCCTTTCTTTGCTCTCTCTCTCTCTCCATGATCTTGTTTGTGTCTCAGTGCTCGGCTAATTTTGCACTTGGATGTAACTTGGGCACACAGGAGAACGCTGCTCGTTTGCATAATCTGGTTTCTGGGGCTCGGGTTGTAATACAGCTGCAGTAAGAAATGCCACGAGGAGACAACCCCCTGAGTGGTGCAGGGAAAATGAAGAGTCCACTGAATCCAGAGCCATTCAGAGTCAATGAACTCTTTCAGCAGATCACTTTACACAGAGAGAGAGAGAGAACGCTGAGTGCCGTACACTACAAGGTGAATGGAAATGGATAGCTGATATGGCTGTTAAGTGGTGGAGAGAATTCAGGGTTTGGAATAAATATACGCCCTGCTAATGTGATACATCTGTACGTCCAACACTTTGGTATAGAATCATAAAAAAAGAGAACTTGAGACACAAACACTCGGAAATGTTTGAGCCCATTAAAAAAAAAAAAAAAAAAAAAAAAAAAAAATTGCTGTTTTGCAGTTTGAACCATTTCCAAAGCTCTGCACACAATCACACATGAAACAATCGTGAGCGTAGAAACACCAAACAAGACGTCTGAGCCCTCCGTGTAAGAATGAAAAGAGACGGATCTGAATTTATTCATTTCAGCTGGTTCCTGAATGACAAATAACAAAATGCTTCGCTAATAATTCAAAGTTAGCATTTAGCACTGCTTATTCAGCCGCAGCATAACGTACAGATTTGGACTAAATGTAGAATGAGAGGAAGAACAAATCTGTGACGCCTGGACGTTGTTTTTATTTGGGAAAATTCTCAGTCACTCCCTTCAGAGTTTTGTAGTTTTTTGGGGGCTAAAATCACAGATTTTTGTGGCAGCTTTTTGAAAAAATTGCAGCGTAATTGCGATGTTTTCAGATGTTTTTTTGCAATAAAATTGGGGCATTTAGCAAAAATCCTAAAACTAGTTGCAATTCTATTGTAATAAATACACAGTTCATCTGAAATCAAAGGCAATTTGATCCAATGAGGATCTCTCTCTCTCTCTCTCTCCTCTCTTACTTTCTCTCACACACACACACACTCCATCACATTCAAAACTATATTTAGTAAGAAGCTTTTAAAACTTCATTTTGCTGTTTCTCTGAAGAGCTTATGTTATTTATTGCTTTTTTTATTATTATTAAATTCAAGCCTGTTTGTGTCAAATCAAAACCTGCAAAGTGTCGTAAAGATAAAAAAGTAAGGATGAACATTATGTTATTAATTTCTTGTGAGATTTTTGTGAATATCAGTTTCCTAAAGGCTTTAAAGGAACACACTGTGCAGCTCCATTTGCTTACCTTAAGGGCAAATTGAAAAGTCAACACATTGACTGAAGAGCAAACCGCTCTGTGTATAGATTTTAGAGGAGACCACAGTACAGTGGAACTGCTAGAAGTCTTTGGTTCACGGGGTTAAAACAGAAATCGGTAAGTTAAGGAGGAGCTCATGGCTGTCAGTTGACCCCTATACCAGCTGGCTGCCTCTGCTGTGACCCCGGATCGATCCAGAGCTGGCCAGTTAACTCTTGGCCTCTCAGCCTCACACCACTCTGCTGCTCCCTCTGAAGTGAGGTGATGCATTCGGACAACCCCCGACTTTAGCCGTCTTTGGAAAGCATTTCAACCCTTGCAGGGGTGAAATGTCTCTTTTTGTCTGTCTGCTTGTTCTTTATTTATTTTTGTTGTGTGTGGAGCCGCTCTGCATGTGTGTGTGTGTGTCAATTATTATTTGTCCTGAAAGCATCCCTTCATAAAAACACAACAATCAGTCAGAGTGTTCTGTACCTTTAATACCTGCAGACATCCATCCGATCATCCATTTATTCACTTACAGCAACTCATTCTGACATTTTTACCTGTTGTTTCAAATTCATATCAACTTAAATTAATATTAACAGAAAATTTGATGAAAAAAAATTAAGTGTTAAATACAGAAGAAATTAAATCTATTTATAGTTGACCTTTGTTTGAAACCGTTAAACGTGAAAAAACAACAACAGCTGCAAGAAGCCGTGCAAATACAAAGCGACAAATTACATAATGAACTTTCTCAGAACCCTTCCACACCTTCTCCTCAGAACAAGAAGTGTGATCCATGGTGTGAGGACAATATTTCTCAACACGAGAGCATGATGGAGGGAAAATATTTCCACATCACTCCTTTTTCCTGAGGATTTCATGTTCAGGATTAGAACAGTTTTCATATTTCTCCGTCTTTTTCTACCAGGCATGGAAACTCTTCTAACACCGCCTCTAAAAGTCTCAGATTAACTGAGAAAGTCTAAATTGGTTTGTTGGAGGAGTTACAAAGACATAGTGTGCCCCACAAAACTCATAACGTACATAAAAGCCAAGGAACTGTTAGTGTACTGTCCTCCCTACGTGTGTGATGAATGAATGAATGAATGAATGAATGAAGGAATGAGTCAGCTCTCAGCTGATCTTTGTTTATTCATCAAAGGTTGAATTCAGAGTGAAAACTATAACAAAGAAAAACACACTGATTAGCAAGGTGCTATAAACAACTTCTCATGACAAATTTCCTTGTACAAATGTAAAGTCAATGCTAAGCTAATGATGCTAAGCTAAATGCTAAGTGCTACGTTCAATGCCAAGTTAAGCTATTGACAACACCAAGCTGCATGGTAATGCTACATACTAAGCTAAATGCTAGGCCAACAAGGCTACATGCTAAGGTACTGTTTGATGCTACACATGCTACAATAAGAAAACCACCTAGCTATGGGCTAACCAAGCTACATGCTAAGCAAACACCAAGCAACTAAACTACACAGTACAACAAGCAAGAAAAACAACAGCTTCTGCCAACATTCTGACGATCTCAGAGCTAGCCACCTCACTATCTTACATAGAAAAGGACTCCAACTCCAACTTCCTGTTCCTTTTATAGACTGCACACTTCCTACTTCCTTTAAATCAAGTGCACTTCCTGTGTCGGGTTGGCAGGCCAACAGGTGGTGCCATGGTGACTTGTGACAGAACAGTTAGCTTAGCTTAGCCTGTCTTTTCCAGATGAGGAAACAAAAGCTAACCTTGAAAATGTGCCTCGCAGACACAGTCATCTGAATGATGTCAACCAAGAATAAACAGAAACAGGTGCAACCCTAAATTTACATGTTAACCCATAAAGTCTGCAACAAGTTGCATAATTCAAAGGGAACTTTGAATCCACAAACGTTGGTCTAAGATTGTGTCAGGACTCTGGTCGGTTTGTAAAGTATAGATGAGGATGAAGAAAATTAGAAAGAACAAAATGATAAGAAGGCAAAAAAAAAAAAAAGATTAACATGACATTTCCTAGTAACCAGGCCGACACACCACTGGTTGTCTGGCAACCACGATAAAAATCCACTAAATCACAGCCCCCAGCCAAGCAAAAGGATGTCAAATAACACCAGTTAAACCCACTTTTAGTCTAATGGGACCAAAGAACTTTATTGCACTTAGCCGTGGCTATTTTCTGTCCCTATGTGCTATCTAATGGGGTATGCACATTTTCTCCCACCTCAGCAACTGGAGATTGTCATCCACAGAGTTATTATATGCCTCTTGTTGGTCTTAAACTAAAAGCTCTCCTGCCTGGGTGCTGCATTTTAGAGGACAGGCCATTGTAGGTGGATTTGGAGTTGAGTCAAATACTTTCCATCTTTTTATAATAGACTTTAATGCGCCCTGTGGGATACTAAAGGATTCTGTGAGATTTCTTACGTCACCCCCTCTTGCTGCCTGAACTTCTGATGTTTGTGGAGTTTTTTTTTTTTTCCCCTACATTTGGTAAGACATGTGCAGAAGGAGAATCAGTGGGACTCCCAGTGCTGTAGATAGTCATTTGAAAATCCTTAGCTCAACCATGAGTGCATACCAGAACGCTGTATTTTCACATTTCTCATCTTCTTTCACCACCATCCCAGAAAAACTGCTCTTACTTTAAACCCAATAACTAGAGCAGCACTCTGCAAAATGTTGACTCAACAGAATTTGTTGGACAGCAAATTATTCAAAGCTGATATCATTTTGAAAACAATGCATGAAAACACATCGGATGATGAAAACCTCAAGATGTTATTTTCTTATTGTCCTATTTTCAATTTGATGGCAGCAACAAGGTCTTACCTGAAAAGGTCATTGATTGAATGGAAGTATATGTTGCTCCAAAATCTTCATATATTTGTGTTTAGCATTAATTTCTCTCACAATATAATTTAAAGGGACAGTGCATCTTTAGTCACCAGCAGGTCTGAGAGTTACAGCAATCATACGAGATAAATAAAGACCGATAGAAACATGACAACACGAAAGCTGAAAATAAAAGACAATGCAGCAAAATAACATCACCTAAACATGTGCTGTTTAGCAAGACTGAGTGCAATACTTGGAGTCAGACCACACGGATGGTTGGCTTCAGTTGTCTGATCCGAAATAGCAGTACCCATGAATGTTAGCATTTGAACTTTGAGCTAACACCAAGCCAAGCAGTCTGTCTGTTTTTGTTAGAGTGCAGGACGCAGAGTAAATGATTTCCTAAAAGATTATCAAACACTTTCCCTCTTTGCTTCACTCCATCCTCAGATTTGCGTCCAGAGGAGTCGTCAGTGTTTGTGGTAACATGATCGTCATGGTTACAGAACATGGTCGATGGTTTCCTCTTTGAACTGTACAGATTGAAACCTGTGTTTGTGGCTGAAGCTCTGAGCTGTGTTCAGAGTGTTTCTGAAAGTGACGCAAGCCCATAAAGTGATTTCAACTAGAATTCATTTATTTTTTTATTCAGTGCCCATTTGGTACCTTTTTGTACAAAATCTCAGTGGTTTGAAATAACGATGCCCCTAAATTCTTTGCAGTCGTACTCTGAGAAACGTCATCCTGAAAGTGTTGAACTATCTGCTCACGCGGTCTCTCACAGAGTGACGGCCCATCTTTGTTGTGTTTCATCATTTACGTTTCCCGTCCTGTTTTATTTTGTAGTGACGCCTCTGCAGCTTCACTTCCTGTTTCCCACCTTTGTGACTGTTGTCCCTGCCCTCATTACTTCTATCTGTGCCTCAGTACCTTGTGTTTAACAGTCTGTTCTCCTATCATTCTGCACCAGTTCATCTTGTCACGTAAGTTTCCAGAGATCTGAGCCTTTCATCGAAGCTGTTCACTGAAAAGTCTTTTGTTTTGTTTTATTCCTGAAAGCCGTTTATTTGCTGAGATTTTTTGGTGTTACATTTAAAACTGTGTCTTGTGTTTAGACTCTTATAAAGAGCCTCTTTTGTTAAACTCCTGAGTTCTGTGCCCGGGTCCTTGAATGGCTTTGCGTCAGTCTTCTGTGGCAAGCTCTTTGGATTTTCTTTCAGCATTACAAAACTTGTTCAGCTTGTTTTTGTTGCTGGCGTCAAATTGAATCAAAATGAGCAGACGATTTATTGAAACAATACTTTTTGTTTTTTTAATTTTTCAGTTCACACAGTTTTGATTCCTTTGAGCTATTTTTCAACGAACTAAAGTTCACATGATCCACATAATCAAACCTGTTTTTATCAACACACACAGTGTCAGCTTTAATGGATCCATGTTTGTAACACTGGATCCATTTCTTCTATTCCAACCCTCCAACTCATCTATTGTCAAGAAATCTCACAAACGACAAAGGCCACAAATTTGTACCTCAGGCTCTTTGCCATTTCAGATTTTAATGAATGTCAATTAATTCCATTATGCTAATTAAATAATGTTTTACAGATTGTCAAAAGGATTTCAGTGCCTGGTAAAACCATGGAATGATTATGTAACAGGGTATTAGGGTGTGTAACAAATAATTGTCATCCTTACAAATAAATGCTGGTTGTGACATCAAAGCCTCATTTATGCCTGACAACAGACCGTGAGCTAAAACGAGATGTAGCATCTGCATCCCACTGACAAAATAAGTTGTCACTTCCTCCGTGATGAAAGGAAGAAGCAGATATTACGGTGACAAAGGCGACAGTGAAGAAATAGCTGTGCTGTATTTCTAAGAGGCAAAAATAAATGGGTGAATGAGTAAATATAGATGTACTTCTCAAATACTGGGTTAGCAGGGTCACCGCATGAAGCAGCATGGAAAGAACTGTTCCATGAAATGTCGAAGAAAGCAAACCTGACGATACCCAAACATCAATCATCCATTATCTGTGGGCACTTTAAAGAGAAGGAACACAAATTCATCCTGAGTCTCCTCCTGTAGTTTCACTAATCATGTCACTGTATGCCTGTGAGTCACTGGTGTGTCTGATACCGAAGCCTCCGCAACAGGCAGTTTACCAGGCAACATTCAAAGGCATCCCCCCCATCGCGTCATGTGTTATATTGCATTAATAACACCTCAGTCCCGTGGGTGGCGGAAGCTTGACAGCACCGTGGTCCCAGGTTGTCCTCAACAAGCTGCTCCTCTTTTGGGCTGAAAGGCTCAGCGGGAGGACGTCAGACAGCAGGAGTTATGACTATCACCACGAGCCACACAAAGTCTGGAGGCTTACCTATTCTTAAACCAACTTCTACTAAAGGGACAGGACACACAAATCTCTGAGTTATTTACTTATTTCACCCAAAAAAAAACACCTTTCTGTGTCACCTGTTAGTCATACAAGCTGTTTTTATGATCAAGACACTATTTAGAAAACACACCATCAAACGTTGGTCCTTTCTGGATGATTCTCTAAAGCCACAAATCTGCTATCGAGCTTCATCTGATCACAAGCATACGTAAGGATACGAACAAATGCTGTTAATGAGAGCCAGCTGTAGCAAAATTTCGTTGTTGTTTTTTTTTTTTTTTTGGAGTGTGGGAAGAAGATAAAGAAAACAAAGAGAACCAACACATGCACTTGGACAACACGCAAACTCCCCACACAAAGGAACCTGTACAGCTGGGGAATTGAACCAGGTACCTTCCTGCTGTGAGGCATCAGAGCTAACCACTGTACCACCATGCAGCCCAGAATTAGCACATTCACATTTTACTCACATTGTGTTGCATTTCTCTCACTGAGTCGATAAAACTTCTGGAATCTCAACCTGACAGTGCCATAAATCTAAATCCATTCTCACGGCCAGCAGGGGGCGACTCCATTTGGCCGCATAAAGAAATCAGATTGTATGAAACCTGGGAGATAATTGATTGTTTCATGTAGATATTTATGGGATGTAGAGGTTGGGCGTATTGTTCTTACTGGTCATGAACACCAGATTTCAGGCTTCTACAGTTTAGCCTTATGCTTCATAATACGCTATAATATGGTCCAGTTTAGTATAACACAAGTGCAATCAGCACAATCACCCTGTACAGGCTCATGGTGAGATCAGGACCACGGACAGCGCTCCACTCATCCGTCAGCCTTTATTTTGAAAACACAAAAACATCTCAGCAGCTGATTTCTTTCCAAGAAAAGCAGAGAACAGCTCCCCGTACCTCGGAGCACCACTGCTGACTGAAAGCGAGGTGAGTTGCCTGGATCCACTGACTGTGATGAAAACATTCATCCAGCACTAACATTTTAACATCAATTCCAAAAGCCCAAAACATCTCCCATCAGCGACTGAACTGGGGTTTGTTTTGACACTAGAAGGAGACGGTTATATTCTTTAAGTTCGGTCTATTGTCACAAATAAATACTCATTGGGAGATAACGCCGCGTTGATGATAATTACACACATTAATCTTGTGTTACCCGCCTGCTTGCTAATCATTTTGTCAAAGTCAGCCAGGATTTTAATTCCAGATAGAGCAGTGCCTCGAGTACACGTTTCTTGTGTTTATTCTTCGTCTTGGCTTGCAGGATCTAACCAGAGGCAACCGGGAGGAAGAGTCTGCCAAGTTGAGAGGGGGGGCTGGCACTGAGCACAGGAGTGAGAGTCATGGCTGTTATGACACTGCTTAATTTTAGCTGCTCTGGCTCCTTCCTCTCTTTTGTAACAGTGCCAAACTGTGGCATGATGAGATACAAACTTACAACACTTCATCAATATATAATTGATTAGTCTACAGTTGGGTCAGGATTTGGTTCAAGCTCCGGGCAAACGGCCAATCTGTTATGGTTCTGCTAATTTCCCAAAAAGTTCCTTTGTCACTGAAGCACAGAGGCCACAGATATATGCTTGTTCTGACATCCTTCGCCCTGTTAACACATCCAGTATGCTTTTCTCCCAGAGCCAAGACGTAGCGAGAGAAATTACATTTGTTGCAGCCGAGTTTGGTGCACGAGGTGCCCTTTTGAAAATGATTTTTCAGCAGCTCATTAATCCTGCAGTTCACCTTTTCCGTGCAAACACTGCTCTAAATCCAGACATAAACAATCTTTGGGCACATGTGACAACTTCACACTCACGAGTGAGACTCTCAGATATGATAACAAAGAAGGTTTCCCAAACTTATATCAGTTATGAACCTCGTTGTTTTTTCAGCCGCCCAATAAAACAGAGCGATAACTGTGAGACGCGCACATATTGCAATTAAAACCACGGCTGGAGGACAACTAACACGTTGATGGTGAGAGACCGAGGTCTCAGTACAATAACACACTCTGCAGACCCGACATCAGAACAAAGAGAGAAAGAAAAATGAATTAGATTTTAATATTCACCTCGTAGTTTCATTTCAAGGATTCAGATGGCAGTCCCATCTAAGCAATCTAATCAAGCATTTTTATTATGTGTCTGTCTCAAGGACGTACACTACTGATGGACACACACTGGCTACTGCGCCTTTGGCCTCTCAGTGATGAGAAAGTCTAACTACTGGGTCACCCTGCTTCTTTTCTTACCTTCAATAAGGGCTTCTTATTTAAAGAATACATTTGCATGATATCAAACAGTGGGGGGTATAAATTGTTTTCTTTGTTGCTTTAGATAACCCCCAAATACCAATGCTGTAGATGTCATTAAGCTGAGGCCTTGTCCTTGGCACAGATGAGGGGTTTGCCCCGCGTACGCAATAAAAAACAGGCTTGTTCAGGAGTAAACGAACAAATAAAGTAAACATTAAAAGAAGAACGGGGATCAAATGGAGTCTGAAAGAGGAACTATGCTGCAGGGATGTTGGAAGATCACAGAGAATGGTAAGCATATTGCATGTACTGGTACATATTATGCAAAAACATGCATATTTTTAATAAAACAGATATTTGCAGTGTATGCAAATGAACTCCAGACATAGAAGGTATTGGCTGTATTATTACAAAGAAAGATGGATTGGTTGTTTTGGAGTAAACCACAAAACATTACCCCGAAAAACAAATGTTAATGTGCTTTGGATAAGAGATCAAACAGGCATCACATATTCAGTTGCATGAAATGATACCGTCTAGACGTTTGCCATTTTAAGTCTGCATTATAATTCCAAGCAGGAGGGGGACAAACAGAAAAACAAAGCATGAATGTAATAAATATAAGAGCCAGAACAGAGGCCCTTTGAGGTGCTGCATTGTGCTTTAATTCGGGGTGTTTACACTGGGTGTAAAATCACATCAATTATTTGATTTCCTTCTGGGAAATAACCATTGATGCAGCAAATAGTACATAACCGTTACTGCTGCTCAAATGAAATGTAAAGAGAATCTTCATGTTCAAAAATGTCCGATTCATTCCTGGAGAGCAGAACTATTGAGTGCTGTGGGGTGAAGTGGAAGCACTGAATCCAAATGCTTCATTTTCACTCTATACAAACAGATATGGTAAGGTAGCACTTTGGGTTAAAATGTGCATGAATCCTCTGCTTCCAGCTTTAAGGGGTCGGCTCCTTTAGAAGGTTCAGAATTTCTCACCCGTGGCCTTTTGAATTACTCACCCGAGGCTCTTTGAATGCATGCAGGTTAAGTCTAAATCAATATTTCAAGCATAGACTGCCAACTCAGGTTAGATACATGCTAGTGAGCAATATATACCGTGGTTATGTGCATGGCTGCTCCCAAAGGCCCAAATCCCCTACCTTGCTTGCATACCTCGTCTGTGAGGTTCAGGCGGTTGTCACTGACAGTCTGAACTTAAGGTAAAGAAAATAAATACACTGCAATTCCCCGAGATCGCTTTCTTCGCTCATCTTTCCTGTGGGAAGTCAGTTGAGGCTCTATATACAAGTTTGTGGTCACTGCTGATGGATGGATCAAACCATGTATGACGTCCATCAGCAGTGTTGGGTTTGAGGACCATTTATAAAAGTCAAGGGCATAGTAGACTTATTGTACAGGTAACAGCACCACTTTTTAAAAGTTTTAGTGCCTGAACGTCATCAGACAGACAAATCTACATCACGGCTTGATAATCTCTCAAAAAGACACCAATCTGTTCTCTGGACGATCTACCAATGGAACCACGAATCAGCCACTGAAGACGGAAACAAAGTAGATGCCAAAAGGTGTCTTAGAAGTGACGATTCAAGAGTTGCCAGAAAGTTTCTCAAAATGGGCGATGGGGTGCTTCAAAACATCAGCTACTGATTCACCAAAACAGATGATGGAGGGAACCTCAGGAAAGCAGCCCAGGGAGCCTCAAAACAGCTAAAAGTCGACAAATGTGATGAGATTTCTGTTTTTGGGGGAAAGGCGTCACTGATGCCTTCAAGGTTGTACCTCAGGTCAGTAGGCCCCTTGGAGAGCAGAGTAACCTCCCTTTGCTAGGTGCAAAGTTAGACAGGTCTCCTCTGGGAATCAAGGTCCCTCTCTCTGAGATCAGCCATATTTACATGCTCTTTAAAGGTGTATTCACACCTGTGGTTCATTTGTGTCTCTGTGGTCCAAAGCTGTAAACAAATGCCACATGATCAATTTTTTCTCTCAGTGGTCAGACATCTTACCTGGAAGGTGAGGGAGTTTCCTTATCTTCATTCATTCATTCAGGTTCTTAACTGCTTTCCACAGGAAGAACAACAACCATGGCGCATCAGCAGCACGTGTGGCTAATTTATGTTCTAGCGTTCATCCAGCTAATGTATCAGTGTTTGCTGTATAATAAAAAAGAAAGAGCTGATAGTCGTATTCGATATATTATGAGAAGATATATCATTAGATAGATTATTAATTAGTAGTAATTATCAGTGTGATTTAGCTCACTGTTTCAGAACAGCTGCCCCAAATGAGCCAGGTGTGAACACACCCTCAGGCTCAAACAGCCTCGTCGCTAACTTTAGCGTCATCTTAGCGGCTTGTTTGAACTCACTTGGTTTCTCCTTGATTGAGTCTGTATGAAACGTTTTGACTGAAGCCATCAGCGTCTCCTGAGTCTCTCAGCCGTTGGTGAATTCCACCACAACAATAAAGTCGATTCTAAAAGTAGAAAATGATGATATGAGAGCTGCCTGAAAAACGTCAGACACTACTGGGTGCCAGTGACACCTTAGACCAGATGACTCAGGACCTTCATGAAGAGGTGAAGGGTACCCTGAGACGGCCTTTGAATCTCAGTCTATTTACCATAAAACAGATGTGGAAAGACCACCTCAACACATAGAAAAGACATATTACTTAGCATCAAAGAGGCTTGAACATTTGTTTTGCTTATAAAAAAGGTTTTTACACAGAACTCTACAGACTCTTTTCTTCAAACGTTCAAATGCATAAAATGATAACATGTTTAGGAACTTAGTTTCACTGTTGTTCGTCATTATTTCCACAACTTTCTTCCAGGTTGTCATTTAAAAAAAAGATGGATTAGAATACGAATAAAACATCAGTCTGTTCACACAAACATCTTCAAGTGCAGAAAAAAATCAAATCTGAGAGGAAAACCCTCCATCATGTCTTTATTCACTTTGTTGGGCTGACCGCTTTCTTAAAGTGTGAGAAAAATGTGCACAGCTTCAAAAAGTTATCTTATAATTAAAGCTTCATTTTTGATTTGTTGGGATAATAAATTCCTCTTACTGGCAGTTTTTACAGTTACAGCCATCAGAACCGTCTTTGTTCTTCATCCGCAGCGAGCTACGCCGTTTTTGAGAGGCCGCGTAAATCTCCTGACTGATGACTGTAAAAAAAAAAAAAAAAAAAAAGCACTCCTCCTCCTTATGATGTGAATACTTTGAGGTCAGATGAGAGATATTCAGCATGAAGCCTTTATGAATTAACTTTTATTCATAAGAGGAGCTGAATATCCACAAGCACATACTCTCACTTTGTCCTCCTCTTTGTGTCTGCTGCTTGCCTTCCTCTCCTTTCATCACTTTACTTCACTGGGCTGCGAGTGATACATCAGTTGAAATGTGTTTTTTTTTGAGCAATTTCGCAGACTTTCAGTCTAAATAAGCTCAGTCACTCTTTATTTCTGCTGCATATCAGAAAAAAAAACAGCATCTGATGAGTTGAACAGTGAGGGGGGTGCTGGTGGTGGGGGTATGACATGCAGGAGGGAGGAAATGAAAAATGTGGGACACTGGGAGAGTTTTTGTTCTTGAGTTACTGCAGAGCTGATGTCGCCAGATTTCTCTGGTCCTGCTGTGGGGGCCGCTGTACGCTCCGGCTGAAATGATGGTGCAGCTGCCCTGCATCAGAAGTGCAGACGGTACACTCTTCAGAGGCAATTAGAGCTTTATTATATTGGAAACAAATCTCCAGAGTCAGAAGGTGACGTCCCACATTCAGCGTTCTTTCATACTTGAGGTCACGGATGATTATTACAGTTATTAGTGAAACCGCTGTTACCAGTCGTGTAGTCATCTATTCACACACAATCTTTGAACACACCAGCAGTTGTTGCCTGTTGACAGTTTATCCTCTGGGACAACAGCAAACATCCCTGATCCTTGCTACGGTTAGGTAAGCTGAGGATATCCAGGCAGAGACTTCCTCTGTTCCAGTCGACTGTCAGACAACACGTCTGGATAAAAGAGCAGACTTAAAGCTGGACGATGACAGCTCCATTCATATCTATGACTCATACATGGTGATGATTTAAAGAGACAGACTCATGCTGATGTTTTCTGGAACAGCAGACCTGGCGACTCCTCTTGGATGTGATGTGGTTTCCCACTGACATCAGTCTGATGAGCTGCACCTGAATGCTTGGTTCTCTGCTGGTGGCGCTAAATCAGAGAACTTCTGTTATTTCAGTTCCATTTGAGACAAAGTGCATTTCTTTCAATCAAGTCTTCATTTCCTATCATTACAACAACAGGAGGGCATCAAGGGGGCTTGACTACAGCGTGCTGAAAGGGACAAAATACCACAAGACAGAAATGTACAGAAGTGTGTGAAATAATTTTGGCCTTTAAAAAAGATAATAATTTTTAAAAAATGGAAGTCATCAGGATCTCAAAGGCCAAACTTAGAGGCCTTCGAGGCTGCTGCTCCCCGTCTATGGAACGCCCTCCCCGACCACCTCAGGGCTCCACAGACGGTGGACTCTTTTAAAAAAGGACTAAAAACCTTTTTTATTTCGTATTGCTTATCTGGATTTAACTGACTCGTGAGTTAATTGCTTTTACTGTCTTAATCACTGTTTTTATTGTTTTCCTGAGTGTGCACTTTGAGATTTGTCCGCAAATGTAAAGTAAATAAAATCCATTATTATTATTATCAAACTAACAAACAAGAACACTTGTAAGTAGGGCCCAACTGATATCGATTTTTTTTAGGTTGATGCAGATTCTGATATTTGGCAGAAAAAAAGAATCTGAAAACTGATTAATCGGCGATTCATTTTAAAAATATATAACGATTAAAATAACTCAGACCTGTGGTACGAAGGCAAAACAACCCATATCAAAACGTTCCCAGCCGGCTTAAACGACTCGTCAACACTACAAATGGACCAAAAACAGCAACAAAGAGAACTCCATGTTCCTGTCTGCATTTTACATCATTTTAAAGAAACATATCACTACATGTGGATGTTTGAAAAACAGAACCAGTGTTGATTCCAGCACGCCTCAAGAGAGATGCCAGATACACAGACATAAACTAACACAAATAATAATATCAGAGACTGTGAATCTAATCTAATGACGGCTACTTTTCAAACAGAGCTGCTCACACAACGAATACGTCATTAAGGAAAATCCCGTGTGATCAGGAAAGTCCTTCAAGGTGATCATCAAGAAGCCAAACAAACAGATGGTTTTATGATGTGTTTCAAAGACACCGGTTGAAAAGACGCATCTATTAGAAGTGTTTCAACATTTGGAAAAGCAACAGCTGTAGACTCATCTTTTTATTTTAACTTTTGAACACTGACAGAGCCTTGAACAGAGAGCAAAGGCTGCTTTGTGTGATTTAGCTTATGGGTTCAGATAGTATTCACAATTTCGTTAAACAAATCAATCTAGAGATCAGATTAGAGGCGTGTGAGAGGAGAGAGAATAGAGAGCCAATTAAAGTATTGTAAAAGACAATTAAAAGTTTGAAATGGCCGACATGGCGGCAGAAGCTGATTTGTCATGATTTGTACTCTGGCTGATAATGCTCGAAACTTTCCATCCCGAAGCAGATTTTTAGCTGTAACCCTTTTTGTGCGAGAGCCGTCTGACGTCTGTGTCCTTTTCCTGACAGCAGCTTTATGAAGCAGAACTCAGAGTGTACAAAGTCTTTAGAAACGGGACAAAAATCCTGTCAAAACCAACAAATAACCTGAGATCCGTCAGGTTTTGAAACAAAACTAACCCTCTCTAGGTTTTCACTCTGTGGTTCAGGATGTTTCAGGATGTTTTTTTTAGCCGTCTTGAGTCTGCCCACAGTGGTCTTTTAAAAAATAAACCATTCACAAATGCAACCCGTGTGGTTCTAAACTTAAAGTTGCAGCTGCTGCGCTTCAAATCAATGAAGCACATAATCCCTAATGACGTGAGTGTAATACAATAAGTAGAACAAAAGAAGTGAAAGCAGTCAGAGACAGTCGTAGTGGTTGATGTTCATAAGCACCTAAACGCTGTGTTACAGAAACAAGGTATCCAGGCAACTAAAAAAAAAAAAAAAAGGAGGTATTAAAACATCTTTGACAAGCTCACGGTAAGAATACATCTCAGGTTAATTGAACATACTCTGTTGTGACTTCGGTTTTCATTCCGCTGCTGGGTTTGTTGGATCCGTGTGAAATGACCTGTCATAGGAAAATCATGCAGACATAATAGGAGTTTGAAATAGACAACACAATGTATATCCTTAATTTCAAAGTACCACCCTTGCAATGGGGAGTTGCCAATCTTGCATAAATGAAAAAATGACCCGTGGTGCAGAGAAATGATTAAAGCACAAGTTGATGTGAAAGATTATTTCTGCAGCGAAGCAACTCCTGCTTTGAGAGTCAGCTTCTTTTTGATTTATTCCACTGAATCTGTGGAAATAATTCAGATGAAATGAGAGCTGAAGACGCTAACCTTTATTCGCCATAAGCTCCATTTCACTGTGTTCTGTCAGTTTCATTTATTTCAGAAGTTTCAGAGTCGCTCCCTGCCGATGTTTACCTGCTGTTTGAGCTCAGAGCAGCAGCTCCTGTTAGGAGTTTACGGCTGGTTAAATGAATATTGATGCTTTTTTTTAAAAAGATTTATAAAGCCAAACAAAACTGTTAATGAAAACTTAAATTATTTTCATTCCTTATTGTGTGAATACCAGAAACTGTCTGCTGCCAAACAGCAAAAAACAGGCCGAGGTTCTCCAGCGTCTTATAAATGTCCTACCGTCTCACTGGTGTTTGGGAAATCTGTATCAGGTCAGGAACAGATAGACATAGAAACCTCAGGAATGATACGGTATGTTAGATATGACTCATCCAAAGTGTGAGTGTGTGTGGGTGTGTGTGTGTGTGTGTGTGGGGGGGGGGGGGTCACTTCTCCTTGGCCGAGCTATATAAACTATTTCAACCTAAGCCATCTGAGTCTCCTCGGTCTTCTTCTTTAAGTGGTCAAACTTCCTGAAATTTCCTCAACAAATTGGCGTCACGAACAGGATCTCAACACAATGACTGGTAAGAGCAACAACCATGTGCTAGTTTGAGGGGATCAAACAGAAACTGAAACATGTTGCTGTTGGTCGCAGCTTAACAAAAGTCAGTTGCTCATGTGTTGTGTGTTCAATGCATTTTAAATTGTTGTTATGTTTTATACTGTTTTTTTGAAGCTGTAATTACCATGACGTGTGTCGCTGACCTCTTGGCCAGTTCACCCTTGTAAAAGAGATCCTGATCTCAATGGTTTTTTTACCTGGTTAAATAAATAAATAAATGTGTTCAAATAAATGTCTCAGTTGGAGTTTTAAAATCATATTGAAAATGTTAAATTTTAAAACCGATGATGAAGAACCGTAAGTTTGATTGAAACTGGGGAACACTTCAGTCCTCACCATCCATGAGTAAGTCATCTGATTGTTAAGAGACCAAAATATCTATGAAGTGAGAAATCTGATTGAGATTATTGGGCTTCAGAACTTCTACTCAGTGCAGACCAGTGATGATGAAAAGATTATATCCATTTTTATGCGGCTAATGTTTGTTTTTTCTGAAGCTTGCTTGTTTTCTTTGACTTGTTAGCTCAGTTTGTGCTTCGTAACAAGGTTCTTGGAATCAGGAAAGCGTAAATGTTTACAGCCCAGGCACTGGAGCCTTGGACTGCCAAAAACAGGAAGTCTTCCAGTTTGGAGTCGTAGAGGTTTTTAGCCAGAGTTGTCTGGTTGTTCTGGTGATGCATTTGAGCCAAAAGCCTTTTTCGAATTATCTGTTCAGAACTTGAACCCATGTCTGTAAAGGTATTCACGTTGTGGTGGTATTAGCCTGGAGGATCCTAATAGAAGCAACGAAGTGTGTAACAGTAAAAAAAAAAAAAAACACCCGATTCAAATGTCTTCCTATGTGCTCAGCTGGTCCAGCCTGGGCGATATCACACTTAATCCTCTGTTAAGTCTCAAAAAATTCCTGGTTGGCTTGTAATGTATGCGAGGCTGCAGAAATATTCAGAGAAGATACAGTAAGAGAATCTGCTCAGGGGGGTTGTAAAACACGGAGCTGAATATACTTAACACCCCATTTGGAGAAGAAACCACGGCGGATAAGACTCAGTTCAAATAGTTTGATTTAGTCCAGACAGATATGAGATACATCAATACCCACTGACAGTCCAGCATTATGATATTGGCTCACATGATTAATGCTGCTGCAGTGTTATTAACTCAATATTAAAGACTTGGTCATATATTAGTCTCCAGCAGTGGTTAAGTAGAGCTGGTTATGTGACCATGGAGCACACACAACATCCCCACATCCTTTAGACCAAGTGATGAACGTTTGAAGCCTCATTTCCTCTGACTGATGTCTGTAGACGTGTCTATATACAGATGATGCTTCATGTGCCGAAGCAGCTGAACCATATTTCAGCAGAACAACATCTCACAGGTTCAAAGTGTTAATGTGCTAATCACACAAACTCGCTCAGCAATCAGCACAGGTAACTGGATCGAATGAAATAGCCTGTTAGCTATCAACAGCAGTGGTATGGATGAATGGACCCACAAACGACTCGCCTCCACGAGTGAAACGAGGCGTTGACGATGTCTTTATATAAGTACAATAAGTCCACTTTTTGCCGCTGTGTCCAAAGTTTCACAAGACAAATATTAAAGTTTGACTCCTGAACAAATTAACCTGAAACTTCTCAATTTTACCTCAAACTCAAGGAAAGACCACACGACTGCAATAAACCACACAACACCATGAAATGTTTGAACGACAAAAATAAATTTCAATATTTCAATTTTTTTTTTTTTTTTTTTTTTTTTTTCAATATTTTAATTTTTATTTATTAATTTATTCTGAAGAGTGACGCTTTAGTTTTTAGCACTCCTGCAAGAGACTGTAGCTTTTTTTTTTAAATCCTCTTATATTTAAACCTGTTTTTGACACATAAAAGGCTCGTAGGCTCAGACCAGTTTAATATCTGCTGCTTTATAATAAAAACACACTATGAGAGGACGTGGTCTCTTTAATTAACTGGATCTAAAGAGTTCACTTTGTACATGTTCAGTATTTTGTATTAATAATCTGGAGAACCAACATGTGAAATTCAAAACCAGGTAGGATTTAAGCCCCAAACGTCAACTTGAATTTAAAACTATAGATTTTTGAACACTGAGATCAAATGTTTCTTTATTTATTTCTTCTGCTGAAGAGTTTCTTGTTTTCACTTTGTTTCTGACATCTCACACTCAGACTGCCAATGGGAAATTGTAAATACTCAACTTGCTGGTTTGTGCATGCTCGTGGACATGATATGGATTACAGTTTTAAGATTTAATCTGTCAAATAGGCAGAGGAGGCACTAAAATCAAGTCCCAGGCAGATATTAAATAACCATCCTCATTACAGTGGACTTAATCAGGTTATATATATATATATATATAAAAAAAAAGAGAGCGAGGCAGTACAGTTTCAGTTTATATCTCTCCACCTTCAAAAATTACCTTGAAACTGGAAATAAATAAATAAATAAATAAATAGACCCTGCACCCTGCGACTTTGTTCACACCGCCCCCGCTCACATCCCTGAAAATACTCGCTAGACATGTGAGGTCAGCTGCGGCTCTGACAAGTGGGTGAGCTCTCTGGCAGCTGTCAGTCTTGATGTAGCCACTTGCAGAAGCCCCAGCTGGTCAGCTCACCCTTATTTATGGGATGAAATTGAGCTGCCTCCCACTCACCTGTTCCCTTTCTCACATTGTTCACCGTTAATGTGATTGGATAGATTCAATAATGGAATATGATGTATTATTTATTGGGTTGAGTTAAGCATGACTTATTGAGTGCAGTTTGTCCAGATTCTTCCAGAACAGATTGACCATTGATTTCATCTGATTTTCTCTTCTTGGGTTTGAAAAAACTGCTCAGCAAAACACGTCCAACGCCGGCAGCTCAAAGGTCATCGGCTCGTTTCATTTCTGAAACTTTGAGACCTCAGATTATTAGTTTGGCCACTCTGGCTGTGGCGACAGTGTGCGATGTCTGGAGGCTCATACAATTAACATACAGCTCCATCCAGCCTCTGGCCTCAGCACGAGTGGAAAGGCAATTATAAAAACCAGAGCCTGGTGAGAGCAATGAGAATGACACAGCCATCTTTTCAATGATATTGAAGTGGGAAAAACACTAGAGACATTTAAATGAAATTATTAAAAAATGAGCATCGTGTGGGAACCTCTACCCAATTTCCTGATAACACTGCCCAGTATTATTATCACAGCATGTTCGCAAATTATGCCATTAATTCGTCTAGTGTTGTGACATTTTTTTCTTTTTTATATCATCACAGGATTAGACAAAAAAAATCTTTAATCAAGATTAATCAGAATTCCACATTCATCTTTCTGAATCAGTGCCCACTTTTCAACACATGAAGGTGATGTTGTAATAAATACATTGAATTGTGGAGTCAAGCTGCTTTCACTTGAGTCTTATGGAACAAATCCACCATGTGACTGCACCTGCTAAATGCAATGTTGATGTAAGTGGCTTCCAAAGAGGTCTCAGAAAGATTCAGGTTCATGTGAATCATTAAGCATCCTGTTTTAAAGCCTCCAGCTGGAGTGCCCTTTTCTTGGTAAACAGTGCTTCCGTTAGTTACTGCATTATTCCCCAGCCAGGCTGCGGCTCTGCAGCCTCAACATTGACATGGTTTGTGAGTAACAAAAGGTAGATTTCATTTATCAGAGAGCGGTCTGCCAAGGCTGTCATCACTTGATGTGATGTGTAGCCTCCCATCCTCCAAGCCACAGTTTTCAGAGCATTTCCACAGAAAGCAAAGCAGAAGGTGATTGTTAAAGTGTTGACGTTGGGAACCGCAGCATGCGAGTCCAATTTCGAAGGCAACAAATGGAGAGAACTCTTGAATGTGGGTGGCATTAAGAGACGTAAAGTAATAATAGTAATCTGGAGCGAAAGTTTAACAAAATCATAAAGGTCTTTATTTCTTCAGAGAAAATAAAAAAGTCACTCTTTCATCGTGGAAACTTTGGTACAATGAAATAAATGCTAACAACTCTCCGAGTGGTCGGCTCCAGGCTTGCTTTAGCAAATACTTTCTATCTCAGGTTTTCAACACTAACCTCTTCTAACGCTTGTTTTTCTTTTTAGCTAGTCTGCATTATTCTCATAGTTTAGTGTCAACTTTTTTTTGAGGTTAATGTGTTTTTGTTACCAATCCATGTAATTTGGTGAAGCCCTGCTCATGGTGTGTCCTCTCTGCTGCTTTGAGTTCCCATCGTGTCCCCGGTGTGACAACCTGCTTTCCCAGAGATGCTGAGTTTGACCCTCTTTGTGTGTTTGCCTCCATGCTGGTTTATCCACGGGGAACTGAAGCTGTGATCCAGACCAGCTAAAACCCACGACGGCTGCTGACCAGCATTGAACCATGCTATCTCCAATTCAGCTTGAAGCGTCCCCAGGCTGGTGTTTCTGACACCAAGCTACTGGCGGAGGATGGCTCGCTAACTAGCTTGTTAGTTTGGACCTGAGTTGCTACGCTAGTACTGGTTGACTAGCATGTTGACCTAAATGTTAATGTTGGTATGGTAGTATGCTCATGGTGATGCTCATGTCATGGTTTTTAAGAGGTTACCACTTTGCTAGTTTATAAAGTTTCAGATGAAAAAGTAATTTCAGGAAAAAGGATTTCAGTCCTGTGTAGCAAAATTCACAGCAATTAGCAATCAATTACTGAGATATTTAATTAGGGGGTGGGGGGGTGGGGGGTGGCTCAAACTGCAGAACCATCATGAGACTCAGGCCAATAGTGTTGTTGTGGGATTTGCTAATGTGTCAAAATAAATTTGCTTGTTACCAGTGGCAATCGACTTTCTCTACACGGAGCAACATGGGAGTGAGCATGCTCGAGCACGGAGTCACTGTGCCAAGCTGATAGTGCTGTAAGCTTTGAGGAATGAAGCCCAGTGTGTTTGCTAAAGGTTGCCAACAAACATTCAGACACAATGTGGCTGATTTCCTGGGGACAATATGCCAGAATTGTTTGACGTCTTATTAGGTCTTAAGATGTCTTGTTTAAGAATGTTGTGAGAGGCTTGGCTAATTAAATTGGCTTTCAGGCGGCGTGTGACTGCTGTGCATTGTGCATTGATGTTTCTGGGAACAAGCTGACAAATACTCAATGCTTGAACGTCTCAATAATGAAAGAAAGTTTTAAAGCAACAGCAGACGTTCTACAGTCTGCTGGTTTCCATTTACATAAATACAATAAACAACAACAGTGAGAGACGCAGGCATGAAGCGGACAAACGCTCTCTAAACTCTGATTGCATGACAAATGATGGCGGTAAAGGTCATGTTGCAGATTACTTTGAGGGACTGAGTAATTGATAGATGAACATGCATGAGATTAGATTCAATTTAGACAACACGAGTCTGCAGGCAAAGAGAAAGAGCTTTGAGATTAAAAACCAAACTGTTAAAGTAAACTGCACTCTGAAACGACCTCATGGACCTTTCTGTTTGGGTAAATAGTTTCTACTGTTACTCTAAAGGAGTATAAAGCTCACAAACTTCCACTGGAAGAGTAAAAGAGACCAAAACATCCAGATAATGTGAGCACGAGGAAATGTTCACAGCAGAGGCTACGAAAAGGTCACCTTGACAGAAAAGAATTAGAATATGACAGAAATGTCAGAACGTATTTTTTATTAAAACGCCGATATTTTGCTACATCAGTCTAAGCAGGTCATCACGAAAAGACCTTTATACTGTTTTGCCTCTCTGTCAAATTCTGGCATTTTCTACGAGGCGGCGCGTACAGGCTCATTTCGTTTTAAGAGGAGAACTTTGCCTTTACCAACGCCTTATATTTACATGTTTCCCCTGCAGCGGATTGCACCTGCTGTGTTTGATTCCTGAAAAGGTCCAGTGTAGGTGTCACACAGAGACACTAGTTGGTTGTTACTGCACAGCTCCAGAGAGAAGATCGGCAAAAACATGTAAATGTGGTCACTGCGTAACATCCAGAATGGTTGTTTTTCTCGTCCAATTCTAACTGTCAAAATGACAGTTCCTATCAAAATCACACACACTCACACACACACACACACACACCCTCTAAGAAAGAACAATTTAGCTCCTATTTTAATGCAATTTCGTGGCGCGATATGAGCTGCTCTGTTTACGGAATGAGTTATTCATACATTTTATTTCCTTGCAGGTACATGCTGAAATTGATGGAATATGTGTCATATCACTCTCTGACATCTGCTCATATTTATCAGCCTCTAAGTCCTCGCATTGGTTCCCTTCGTTAGAGAGGTGACACAAAACTCCATCAAGACGTGATTCCCCCTAGCACCTGGGCCAAATTGGATTTTAAATAAATGTCAGAGCCAGTTTTACATTAACATTCCAAAGCACAAATGTAAGTTTGCGATCAGGTTTGAGGCGCAAACATAGCATGTGGAAGGTAATGTCACGTCAGGTTACTCAGTCCTCATTTGCAAGGCGTGAAAAGGAGGAGGTGACGCTAACAGGTTGTGATTTCAGGACTATACATTTCTTTAACTGCCGGGTGGCGTTTTGTTTTCTCTCCAGCAGGCTGTAGTCCAACCCTTTGGGAAAAACAAATTAATATATATTTCTTGATATTTTATGAAATGTTCATCAAAAATATGAGTAAGATGAACCTTAATAATCCCCCAAAAAACCTCAACCAACACTTCTCTTCCACGAGCCTGTGAAGTCTTGGCTGTCACATTCTGATTGACATCCGCTTGGCTGTGCACACAGCGATGGGATTGTCACCATGAGTGTAATGCAGCTCTAAACAGATGGTTGAATCGTCCTGGTCAGAACTACAGAGGAAGCAGAGGCCAGATGAAAATTAGTCATTTCAATTTGTTGATGAAGAGGGAGTTAGGAAACGTTTTGCTCGTCATATCGTAGCTTGTTTGCGAGTAGCATACGCTGCAATGTGCCACAGCCAAAACTGGACAAGTCGAGCAGTCAGTGCTTGGCTGCTGGAGGATGACAACACTGGTTTGAAATCTGCTTTGATTGTTTTCTATCTTTGGAGGGAAGAACTTACTTGTGTAATAAATCACATGCTATTTTGTCCTTCTTCATACACCATAGGTTAACTGCCGCATAGTCTTCCTGCTTCCCGCTGCACTGATGGAAAATAACAACACAACCGCTCTTTTGAATGTGTCACTTTTATGACCTGCATTTTGTTTTTTTTTTTAATCTTAAAGGGATATCCACTTTGTGTCAGACTGAATAAAACTATTATCACCAAAGAACTCTGAGTTTGAGCGTTTGTCTGTGAAGTAAGCATTAAGGTGCAGTTTATCAGACAACTACATTACAGAAGCCGGCTGAGAAGATTTCAAGACAGAGATCTCTGACGTTATTGTGAGTACCGTATTATCCGGAGTATAAGTCACACAAGTCAAAAAAATGCATCATGAAGAGGAAAAAAAAAAACATATAAAAGTCGCACTGGACTATAAGTCGCATTTATTTGAAATGATTTGTAATGTTTACAGTATTTCAAGAGGGAACTGTTTACACAAAACGATAAGTCAGTATTTGCATATTAAGAGGTTTAAATCTTATTTTCCTACAGCACCTCATATCTGTGACCATAGTTAAGTTTCAGTTTCACTTCCCTACATGGGATCCACTCACTCACTTCACTTACGTACACCCCCACCTGCTGTACTGTGTGTGTTTCCAGTGAGACGGGTACAGTGTGAGCTCAAATGAGCCTCAACGGATAAACAGCCTCACTCTTAAAGTTACAGGAGTTTTGAAACTAGTTTGTGACTCAAATCCCCCAAAAAACTGTCAACAACGAAAAAGACGTGAGTGAATTTTTATTTCTCCAAATCATGTGATCAGACGCTAAACACAAGATGCAGAGCCTCCATCAGGGCTGCAGAGATCATCCCATCATCATTCCTCATGTATGAATTTAGTGATCTTTCCCAAAAAAAAGTACCCAACAACACGGCACCTCATTTATTTGATATATAAGTCGCACCTGACTATAAGTTGCAGGACCAGCTAAACTATGAAAAAAGGTGCGACTTATAGTCTGAAAAATACGGTATCTTGACCTGAGCATGAGCACAATAATGACTGACTCATCAGTTTTTCTCTCCCTAACCTCATGTTCTTCAGTCCTCATCAACACCTTAAGAAAACAAAGGTTTTAGGTGTAGCGACGTAGCATTATTAATTAATCTAAAAGTCAAGATAATTAAGTGTAATTTCATGCATTTTTAAGCACACTTCTTGCAATTTGGACTTCAAAATGTTTGAATGCAAATTAAAGAATGAAATTCCAATTCTTAAGATTAAGATTGAGATTAATCCAAGTTTATTCAAGAGGCCTGAAATGTTCCCACTACGATACAGATAAAAATAGTTACCTAAACAAAATAGTTTGGCAGGTCAAACACATAAGAAGATTCAGCTCTGTATTCCAGGTTAATATTCACCTCATATTGGTACATGAAGACGAGAGTGTTAGCACTATTTGCTCTTTTCTTTTTATTTTGGAATCTGGTTTTCTTTTCTCTTTGTAAGCTTGATCTGGTGCAGGAAGTGGGAGCCCATCGAGACGTTGTTTGGGGCTGCACAAATAAACACGACTTGGCCTGGATTTGTCAAGGATTTTTGTTCCCTTGAAAGCTTTTTTGGATGCGGACAGGCTTTGAAAATTCTCCTGATAAACAGGAAGTAAAGAGACAAACAGGGGGGCAGAGCAGGGATGAGATGCTGATGGTGTTAAAAAAAAAACACACCAACACTGGAAGTAAATTATGGTTTGCTGTGCTAACGTACAGTTGCAGATATGATGAAATCATTTCCAATAACAGAGCTTTCCAACAAATAACATAAATATCTTTCTGTTAGTCACCACGACAGGAAACAGCTCCAATAAAGCTGAGTCGTACGGACAAATACGCCTCAAACCATGGCTGACACTCTGCTGACGTCTGGCCAAAACACAACGATACTGCCAATTTCTAAATGCATGAGAAAGGCTGTGAAGTTTGAGCAGTAAAATTTAAAACCAAGGACCAAAAGTAAATGTTTAGCATTTATGTAAAACTGTACAAAGAGAGAGAGAGAGAGAGAGAGAGAGAGAGAGAGAGAGAGAGATAACAAGCCAACACATGCTGAGTCATAAGTGAGCCCTTTACAGATCTTTAATGTCTGCTGCTCTTTCCAGAAAGGTCAGTCCAATCACACCATTTTCAACGGTATTATTTCATGTTGGTAACTGTGACCAATGGCTCCTTCACAATGTAGGTGTGAAGATTGTACGAATTACCTTTTGATGCTCCTGCTCTTCTGATCCAGAAGCAATTATTCCGTAAACCCTGTAATAATTAGAATGAATTAAGCTACAGCACAGAATGAAAGTGGGGGAAATTAAATTCAGAGCACAGTAATCGCTCTTTTCATAGAGCTGGTCTGAAAAAAAAAAGTTGTAATAATAAGATTGGTGACTGGATGTAAAATGGTATCACTGATATATATATATATATATATATATATATGATACTTCCATTTCTTCTTTTCTCAAGCAAGAGCCAACCTTTTTGGATCAAAGCGGGCCGAGAAAAGGCAAAAAGCATGATCAGTATCTGAGGTTAGTGACCTGGTGAGGTGCTCTGTGCTCTGCTGCAGAGGTGTGTTATTTTCCAAGAGAGAACTCTTCACCTGATAGATTGGACAGACGGACCATCCCCCTGATGGCCACCTGCTCTCAGAAACTCTTAAATCTTTAGGCTGGCTTTGGGAGGAGCAGAAAGCAACACTAAAAAAGAGCACACCTCCGAGTCTTTACAGAGACGAGCTCACACACACACGGAAAAATAAAATAAAATACTGCATTTTACCTCAAACATGGTGACAGGTTTATACTCAAGGGTTTAACAGGCACTAATTCCACCTCTTAATTAACTAACATGCAAAAGCAAACACAGCAAGACAGGATGGATTAGTAAAAAAGAGCCTCATAATTAGTGTTTCAGTGATATGATGTTCTATCATGACTCAGAAATGCCTCTAAATTCATAACTCACACTGTAATGTTTCTAAATCACATAAATTTGAGCGTATTTTGGCAACCTAAGTTGTTATTATCATAACATGATATTTTTTTTGGCCAGGCTCCCCTGATTAAACACGTTTCTCTGCTTTGCATAATGCTGTTAACACGTTTCCAGCCTCCTCTGTTCTCTTACTGTCAAAGCAAGTCATCTGTGTTAACCCCTTTATCAGCTGAGCACTCAGCACCGCCGCAGATAAATCCCTCCGACTCTCTCACTGCACCGCTTATCACTTACTGAGCTGCACCACGGTCACTGCAAACACAGCAGGGGAATTTTTTAGGGATGAGGATCTTGTCAGGTTGAGGTCATCGCTCTGGATACGTCTGGGTTTTAAATTCCTGCCCCAGATTTACTTCATGTATTAGTTTGTGTTTTGATTTAGTTTGAAAGGTGGGGGCACGTTAACCCTGTTTCTAACCTCGTTATCTGAGCAGAGATCTGAGTGGGCAGAGATGCTGTGGTGATGATTTACTGCACTGATTGGATGTTTGAGGAGCAGACGAATGCAGAGGTGGAAAAACTCCAAACGTGGCCAGAACGTCACACAAATGATCCAAAGACTGACCCCAAACAGGAAGAGGCTGATGGGTAATTATTTAAATTATTTTATCATCAAGACAACAGCAGGGGGGGCACAAAGTCTTGATCATGACTGGATTTATTCTGTATAGCTACGTCTATGATCGCCATTTAAACACATCAAGAATCACTCAACAGATTCAAATTTACGTCCACAAGAAGGAACTAAACCACAGCTGAGAGTCACGCCTCTCTCTCTCTCCTCTCCCTCCGGTGTGCACACAACCATACACGCTTTAGCGCACCAATATTAAACACATTAAACAGCGATTAAACACGAAACGTTTACGTTAACAAAGAAACCCAAACGGTAACGGAACTTTAAAGGTTCCTCTAAAACATTTTTTGTAAATATAAAAAAAAAAAAAAAAGAATTCTAGGACTTAAATTTTTTTTTTTCCCGGTCTTGCCCTTTTGAAGTGTGTGTGGGGGGGGATTCGTGGGCTGTGCCCCCCCCCACTTCAAAAGGGCAAGACCGGGAAAAAAATAAAATTTAACGTGTTTAACGTGTTTAACGTGTTTAACGTTTACATTAACAAGGAAACCCAAACGGAAACCCAAATGGAAACAGAACTTTAAAGGTTCCTCTAAAACATTTTTTGTAAATATAAAAAAAAAAAAAAAAGAATTCTAGGACTTTAATTTTTTTTTTTCCCCGGTCTTGCCCTTTTGAAGTGGGGGGGGGGGGGGCACAGCCCGCGAATACCCCCCCTTGACGCCGACACCGCCCCACTGAGAAGCAAAACCTCTTCTATCAGGGAGTTTCACATGAAGAGTAAGACAGGCAGTGAAATGTTTAGCACAATATGAGGCTACTGAGATGCTACCCCTGGATTCTGAGCTCCGCTCCTGTTTTTGCAGGACCATCAAGCGAGCGAGCCAGCAGTTAGAGGTCATCCATTTTCTTGATGTATTCACATTCAGACCTGCGTGCTATCTTTAAAACCAAACCCATATCTGCAGTTAGCACCCTGCTTTGAAACAGTAAACACAAAGTGGAACCAAAGAACAGTTTACCGTTCAAAACAGCTGCATTATTATGGACCTTTTTGCAGAAGCCTCATGTTTTAAGGATCATCTTTTTAACAGTATTAAATGCACGTGTCAGAATTTGATTTTAGGTTTGATTTTAGGTTTGTTAGGTTTCGATGTATCCACCCTCTGTTTGTATTCCGACGTGTGTGCAGAGCTGAGTTTCTGCCACTGCAGCACCAACAGGGAACTGATCCTTTATGAGCTTCATCCTCCCAATAATTGCACAAGTACCATTATTGTAAACACACACTATCAACCACTCCAGCTTGCAGCTAGAAACAAGCAGAATAAAGCCTCTACCTGTGTGTTGTTTTTCCATCCCTATACCTTTATAATGAAGACCAATTAGAGGCTACGGGTTGGAGAGCGGCCTGGCAGCAGCAGGATGAATACATTGTGACATGCCTCATGGCGCCGGGATAATTAGGTGAGCTGGATGTAAGAAAAGGGCTGTGCACATGTTCCACTGCAAAGGAAGGAATTGGCACCGACCTTTTGGAAGTAGGTAGGAGATTGGCAACAGTCACTGGAGAAAATGTTTCCCACAGGGCAAAATAGCTACAGGCATGGAGAGCCAGTGGCAAGGCTCTTCTGAAAAGCAAAGGTAACACTACAGAAAAAGTGCTGCCGGCCTCCTGCCAGAGACTCTTACAGTAAAATGGGATTGTCGCCGGAGGTCAGGTTTAACTTCTCCATATTTATCGTTAACAAATGTACAAATTTAGGTGGTGAAAACCAGCCCGAGAATTGCTTAGTAAAGCAAACAAAGAAGCTGTTTTTACTGAGTTATAAAAGAGGAGATATGGAACTGAGTGGGGAATAAATAAAAGTGTAGCTTGGAAATTATCTCCTGTGTTAAAATACCCAACAGTCCTCGCCGCCAAGGACCGACACATGCCAAAACAGCTCCGTTAGATTCACTGTTATTTCAACTGCCATTGATTTCCTGTTTCATGTTTTGGATGTTGTTTTTGAAGGCATAAATACTGCCTAATAAATGTTTCACTTAACACTGCAATTAACAGGAATAATATTGACATTCAAAATGCATGAGCTCCATTATGCATTCAGGCGGAAAGTAAGGAGGTGGAAAAGGCCTTTAGGGGAAATGTGGACATCATTTAATCTATCCCTTTGTGCTGCTTAAACTCAACAATGTGGTGCGATGAAATAATCGTCAATCGATGCCATACAAGGGAAATGTTATTGATTTCAAACAGCTGAGTAAATCCAGAGGGAGTGTTTGGGACACAGCGGCGCTGATACATTACTTCGAGTCCGGTTTTTGACCCTCTTGGATGGATGGAAAGATCTTTAGCACACTTGACCGTGTTTGATTCAAGCACATGGCAGGGTCCATAAGATGGATTATACACTATTCCATCACGCAGCGAATGTGACCCCTTATTACATGCCTTTTCCATATTAAATTTCAAATTACATCCTGTTAATTTGTGGACGGAGCATATTAAATGAAACCTTGAAAGCATGAAGTATAGAGGTGCAGACCAAGAGATATCACTGTATTTAATTTGGCGAGCCAGTGGGCTGTCGGGGAAATAAATTAGGACTTAAAGTCAGCAGTTAGTGTCTGATTGTGTCTCCTTGATATATTATCAATCAACACGCTGAGAAAATTCAGATCAATGATTTTAATGTCAGATTTTTTTACTCTGATTAGATCATAAAATAGCGTTACCGCTCTGAGCATGTGCGGTTCGTGCACACGATCGGCTCAATAACATTTCAACAGCACACAGTTCATCACACAACTGAAATGACAGTGAAATCCAACCTTTCTTTTAAAGCTCCATGGAGTAACTTTTGGATCAACACCTTTGCAGACTTAATCCTGATTTGCTGACACTATTTCCAGGTAAAAACATATAAATAATCAATCAATACAAAAAGTCCTCACAGGAGCTTTAACCCTTCACCATCCCAACCAAACTGATCTAATCGCAGCGACATGAGTTCAGTGAGAAGCTTTATGTGAATTTATCTCAAAATCTGCCTCAGCTAAACAAAGCAAACTGTCTCAGCAGTTTACTGTGTAATGTTTGCACGGAGCAGAAGATAAAAGAATGATGGGAAAAAAAAGTCTTTAAACAGTCATTTGTTGAAGTTTTGCATGCACAGAATAAGACCTTTGTTCGAGGCTGAGGTCCTGATTTTTCTTTGTGTGCTTAGAGATGAGCAGACTGCAGAAATACTGCATTTCACATTCATAAAACATACACAGCCTGCATTTAGATTCTTTCTAATCCATCTGTAACATCTTAAGGTATTTACATATGAAATTCTGTTTATTCAAATCTTCTCATACATGTTTTTTTTTTTCTTCAGCTATTATATGTTCTTCATCTGAGATCAATCTCAGACTCGATCCTGGTGGCCGGATAATGAGCTCCACTGCTCCCAAAGTTATCATCAACAATCATGAAACATGAACAGGAGTCCTCCCTTTATATCAGGAAATAACTTCAGTTTTTAATTTAATATATTTTAGAATTTAATTTTGGAAAGAAAAAAAAAAAAAAGGAAAAATCTTATGCAGGTGTCTGGAAAAATAAAGACAGGTAAGCATCTAGTGAAAAAAAAAGCACGCCTGCAGAGGGAAAAGTTCTTGTGCAGTTTTTGGTATTTCTCATGGCATCAGCCTCCTTCTCAGCATTAACCTGATTGTAAACGGGGCCCTGCTGGTTGACCATGCTGCTTGGATGTCTGAGGTTTTTAATTAATGAGGACCTGTTGCAATTATAGAGCATTGTGGGTTATCGTGCTCTGTTTTAGATATTTAGTGTTTACTCCAGCTATAGAGTTACTCAGCCGAGAAACACTGCTGGAGAGTGACAGCCACTTTGTCAACCGCTCTCCTCCCCCTGCGGTCAGGGCTGTCTCTTTGCATCGCAGTCCTGGCACAAATAGTAAATGGCAGAGCTGCTTGAAGCCGGGGAAGAGAGAGAGAGAGAGAGAGAGAGAGGAAAAAAGGGATGGTACAGTAAATGTTAGATTCAGGATGGGACAGGCGCTGTTACCGTCAGATAAGCGGACAGCTGAAATCATGGCACGCTAGCGATCCACTGGGAATCTCCGGCGTGTCAGAGAGGTGAAAACAATGGGGAGCGAGGAGGAAGAAGGGAAGCAGACCAGGACTGAGCTCCAGGAAAATTTAACTAAGGATCTCTGAAAGGCAGCTGGGTAACAAAAGGCTTGTCAAAGACTCTCAAGGTTTCTGATAAATATTTGAACACCTAAACCCTGGATTTCTACAACTGCTGGACGACTCCATTCGTGGTTCTCTTTCCTCATGTGGTTTTCAAAGAATCATATTAATCAATATGACATGAGCACAGATTAACTTAAACATTCAGATCATCTTAACATGATTATATAATGTCAAAATTATTCATTTATATCTGTTTCAATGCAAACTAAAACTGTTTTTATGGCATACATGAGATGCAAATACCAACATAAGAAATCAATAAATAAAAGGATCAATCTATACATTTTATACTTATATATATTTATGTCTCTTTTCTATACCTTCATATATATATATATATATATATATATATATATATATATATATATATATGAAGATATAGAAAAGAGAAATGATAGAAATATTAGCAAATGTGTGTGTGTATATACATGTATATATATATATATATATATATATATATATATATATATATATATATATATATATATATATATATATATATATATATATATATATATAAACACACACACATTTTATACTTATATATGCTAATATTTCTATCATTTCTCTTTTCTATATCTTCATATATGTATATATAGCCAGCTAGCTCCCCAACACACACACACACACACACACACACACACACACACACACATATATATATATATATATATGGGAAATGGGAACGAAAATATGTAGTATTCTTCTTCAAATGGGCACTGCTGCACAAGGATCTGAGTTCTTTTGAGGACAAATTGGGTTTTTGTTAAATTACTCACTGCTAGTACGACTCACTAAATTATTGAGCTTTAAAAACAGCAACCGTGAAGCACATCTTCAAGAGCTGACTGAGGAGGAGACAGTAAAAAGGACAGTGTGTAAAACAGAGCATTCTGTGGACTGTTTAGAGTATTAGAATAAGAATGAAATGTAGAATATTCTGGAAGATTCAAGGTCTTTAAGCTTCGTAGGTTTGTTCAACACTGCAGACACTCAAACTGAATACCTTGGCATCACATTTAGACTAAACTTTACCGGATAACCAAAATAGAATTTCATGTGAAGCTGTGTGATTTTAAAAGATTTCTCCTCTCTTCGCCTTTGGCGCTGCAGCTGCCTCAGGAGAAGCAACACAGCGAAGAATAGCCAACATCAAACCCCCCCATCATTCTGTGCCTGTGTGTTTGTACAAGTCTGTATGAGTCTGAAGTCTCCTGACCGCCGAGCAGATGCCCCATTCTTGAGTAGTGGCAGTAAACATCGGCAGCATTATCAAAGGCCTCAGCTTGCCCCGCTCTCCATCAAGTCTCCACTCAGCTAATGCCTGCATCTGTAATGTCCCAGAGGCAGTCTTATCTCCCCCGGCCACTTGGATTCATTGCCAACCTCCAGTTCATGGCAAAGCTCTGATCTGAAGACAAGTGAGCCGCGTGCCAAGGTGGGCAGCAGAAAAAAGTGACGTCCTGCCACCAGTACTCATCTCTGCCTCTCACACACGCTGTGTGAGCCAGCTAGCTACCCAACACACACCCCGACTGTGGGAACAAATACAGGGCTCTTTGGTAGATTACCCTGGGCTTTCCCTGCATGTTGTCTCCCAATTTAGAGTCCTAAAGCGACTGTAGTCTGGTTTAACATCAATACAGCCAAAACCACCAACTCCATGTCCAATACTGATATTATCTGAAGAACATTTCTCCAAGAGAGATTACAACAGTGGGATATTTGATGAGCCACGACTGGATGGGACAGATCGAAGGTTCTGTTTTGATACTTTCACCATGAAATAATAAGAATAGCGTTATCCTCAAGTCTGCCATGTTGGTTTACTGTAGCCAGAGGTGACCGAATCTGGAGGAGGAGATGGAAAGAATCCAGGGGTTAGGAAATGCAAAACTACAGTTAACTCCCAATGAGCCAAACACTCCCCAGAGGAAACCTTCACACAGCAAAAACTGAAATCCAAATGAGAATTTATTTATTATTTCTATCAAAAAATGTCTTATCAAACTTACTGTGAGCCACATTCACTGACAAGCCAAGATTTCAAAAATATTAAAGGACCAAAATAATGTCGGAAAAATCTTCTTGTCAAGTTTAATGAAATGAAAATATTCACTCAAATCAAGAAACTAAACAAGCATTTTTTTCATTCCCCATTGGCAGATTGTTTTTACTCATTATAAGCTTCTCAGGTCTTATTTTTTGACTTGTATTGTATTAAATTAAGACATTTTTCTGGACTCAGGTGCTTGGGCTTCTCTAAGGATATTTATTATAACAACTAAGACATTATCACTGCTCACATTTCAGTCTTTGCAGTGTTTAAAAATGGAGCACAAGTACAAACAAACAAACAAACTGCAGTTCCACATGTGTCCACTTGAGGCTGGCTCCAAAAGCCGAGGGATCCCTTTTGAGCCCCATGTTCAGTGTGACAGCAGATAAAACATGTTTACAGCCTCAGATGCTGCTCTCAGTGGCTCTGGATGAGGGTGAATTTCTGTGTGTGTGTGTGTGTGTGTGTGTGTTGAATGTATAGACTCACCGCTCTATCGCCTCACACTCACACACTCTGGGTAACTAAACCCATCTCATCTTCTGACCACTGCTGTCTGATGTAATCTCTCCAGAGAAACAAAAATCATGACTCACTCTCTCATCAACTTTCTGAAGTGAAATATTGATTCGTTTTTTTTTTTCCATCCACAAAATGAAAAACAGAATAGAAAGAATACAAATGTGCTCACGCTGGCTCAGAGTTCAGATGGTCTTTTAGTCCCAATAACACCCACAATACAACACAACGTTATTTTAATTCCACTAAACAAGGTAAACAAAAGGCAGCACAGTGTGAAACTGTTTACACACTCGTAGCTTCATGAGTCATCAATCTGTTGACTGAGTGGAGATCAGCTGTTACTCCTTCTGACTGAAAACTCCCAGAGTGCACTACGTCAGCATGGAAACACTGCTCTGGATGATATATCAAATATTTAACACACTGTGGGAACCGCATTTTCTAAACACAAGACTTTTAGTCTAGAATAGAATAGAATAGAATGGAATAGAATGGAATGGAATAGAATAGAGTAGTATAGAGTAGAGTAGAATAGAGTAGAGTAGAATAGAATAGAGTAGAATAGAATAGAGTAGAATAGAATAGAATAATTTAGAATAGAATGGAAGAGGATAGAATAGGATAGAATATAATAGAATAAAATAGAATATAATAGAATGGAATAGAATAGAGTAGAAAAGAGTAGAGTAGAATAGAGTAGAATAGAATAGAATAAAATAGAGTAGAATGGAATGGAATAGAATAGAGTAGAATAGAGTAGAATAGAGTAGAATAGAGTAGAATAGAGTAGAATAGAATAGAATAGAATAGGTGAAAATATAATAGGTGAGAATGGAATGGAATAGAACAGAATAGAATAGAATAGAGTAGAATAGAATAGAGTAGAATAGAATAAAATAAAATAGAATAGAATAGAATAGAATAGAATAGAATAGAGTAGAATAGAATAAAATAGAATAGAATAGAATTCAATAGAATACAATAGAATAGAATAGAATAGAATAGAATGTACTTCATTAACTCCCGAAGGGAAAATTCAGGAAAATCTACAAAATGAAAATAAAAAATAAAAAAAATCAGAAATAAAATAAGAATTCAGGAAATCTACAAAAACAAATTATTTATTAGGATGATTAAAACTGTTTATATAAATATATTTAAATATAAACTCTGCACATACAATAAAGCAGTTTGAGTTTGGTTGATTATTTCTGTCTTGTTGTCATAATTTAAATTGAGATGTTTGGGATTGGTAGAGAACATTTGACATTTTTCACTTTTCTTACAAACCTGGTGTCCTTTAAAAATGGAATATGTAAATTATTCTCAAACACAGTCTCTGTCATAGTTTGTTATTAGAATGCTGGTTTTTGAGTTAAAGTTAAAATTTGAGTTAGAAAAAAAAAAAAAGGTTGATTGACAGCTCTGGGTTGAACTTTGCGTGTAAAACCAAGAGTCTGTTGTGTAACTGCTCGACCAACATGAACGAGCTTTGATGTCTTATCAGTCAGTCCAATGCTTGGCTCTGTTTGACGTCAGGGTGCTTCTGTGCATGCCCTCGCTCCCTGAGTCCGTCAGCTCTTACTGAGGCAATCTTTGGCTTCACACCTCCCAACAGGTGGAAATGAGGGAACACTGTCCATTATACATGAAGTCAGTGGTTCCAGTTTGAGCTGAGCTAACTGTGTCCTGGCTTCAGAGTCTTTATTTAATAAACAGAAACGAGGGTGGTATCGATTCTCTCACCTAACTCTCAGTGAGAAACCATTTTATCCGGAGCTTTTAATCTTTCAAACATAAATACATTAATGCGATTCATTTTTCACTGACAGCTGTTCAATATTTCAAGTTCCAGATGGGCTTTGAAGTGTTTTGTTTTTTGTTGTTTTTTTTTTCTTCTCCAGCAAATAAGAGAAACATTAATACAAACCTTTGCAGGTCGAGTCTTTCTCTGACGCTCTGACGTCCTTTGCAAACATGAACAGAGACCCCCTGCACCCGCAGAAACACGGATTAAAATCACCGCTTTAGTTCAGAGCTCGGTCACATTGAAGAGGCTCTGATCTCAACCCAGTTCAGCCACAGGGTTCATGAGAGAGAGAGAGAGAGCAAAAGAGAGAGAGAGAGAGAGAGGGCCAGGGGTCAACTGAGCTGCTCCATCATTACAGCTCTGAGTGGTTCATTTAATAATCAAGATTGCATCTGACTGGATTATTCAACACATTTGTTCTGTTCAGAATTTTATTTGCTAACCTTAAAATTATATAAATAAAAGCGTCGGGCACACAGAGGAAGTCTCCTGTTCTTTAAACCATCCTTCTCAAATATTAAATCAATGAGCAATTATTGACTAGTATTTAAAATTAATGCCGTTCAGTATCCAGTCTGGTGGTCTCTTTGATAGCTACAGGGTTCCATTATTTATTCATGTCCTCCCATGCATTCAGTCCTCTGCGCTGTTTTATGAATATGTCAAAGAATAGGAGCAGTTTTTCAGCTCATTAGAAGGCAGTTTACATTTCACTGACACCAAAAAGACAAAAAGTGCTGAATGTGATCCTTCAGAAATCCACATTTAAACAACAAAACGTTCTGATGTCAGAGATTACTCAGGGAGATTTTAATCTGGGTTAATCTCAGTCATCTTAAATCACCATCCTGTTTAATTAACATGATCCTGGTCCGACTGGACCGTTACCCTTAAAACTGTGAAGGCTGAAAAAAAGGAAGCAGAACGGAGTGACAGCCAAACTCACTCAATAATTTACATTCACACCCGAGTGGACCGAACGAGGTGTCCATTTCCGTCAGCGTGCAGATGTTGGGAAATGATATTTCACCTGTTTGACGGATTCTTTTATTCCACCTTGTAGACTGGTTCGTGCTGTGCTGCTGGAAACAGTTTTTCAAGGTTGCTGTCAACAAGTCGAGCGTACAGGTGCTGTGCTTGGATTTAATCAGACATGTTTGACAGCTTTTTGTTCTGCTGTAGATATTTATGATTGGAGATCAATATTAAATCAATGGTTACAATAATCATAAGAGCCGTACCAACTTATGGCCTCAACAGAGTGACTGAAGTCTGACTACAAAAACTCCAACTCCAACTTACTATCGGCTACATTCACCTGACAAGCCAAAACAAGGGCATTATTTGGGGGGGGGGGGGGGGGGGGGGTGGTAAATATGCACTATCAGGATACAAGGAGGAACTGCTTTACCCCCCCCCAAAAACAAAAATCTATTCATGTTTGAATGGATGAAGTTATACAACATGTCATGAAACACACCTCAGCTCAAGTCTCTGGTCTTCTGCCTGTCTGAAGTTATTCTTTGGGGTGTTTTATCCCTTCAGTGTGTGAGGACAGGAGAGTGGATAGAGCAGGAAACAGGGTGAGGAGGGGGGAGTCACATGCAGGAAGTCGCCACAGGCCAGATTTGAACCCGGCCGCCAGCTCGAGGGCTCTGACTGACGGAGTGTGACCTGGACCAGCAGGCCATCTGCGCTCCAAACTGATGGAAATTTGATGAGAAATGACTGTTGTACATCACAGGTAGACCGCTACAGAAACAAACACTGGTTATTGGTTGATGACGTCTGTCGAAGGCGCCCGGTGGTTTGAATCAAACTGGGGAAGACGCTGAAAAGATGGCTGGTTGTTCGATGTGCGAAAGTCAGGGTGGCGTGACTGACTGATCAACCCTATTAAGGATACGACTCTCCTCTTTTTTTCATACTTGAGTTAAACAGAACTCAGTGAATAATAATAATAATAATAATAATAATAATAATAATAACAATAATAATAATATAATAATAATAATAATAATAGTAATAATAGTAACCTCAAACCAAAGCTTCAAACCACCTCTAGGGATAAACTCAGGTTAAATCTCCATCACTGCACACGGCAGAGCCAGCACACCTTCACCTTTTACAAGAAAAGCATGTCACAAAGGACAGGTGCAAATAGACAGGTAAGACAATCCTCTGTGATTATCTTAAACAAACTGTCCATCTTATTCTAGAGCTTTCCATTCAGATGTGTGAGAAGTTAAAATGAATTAGCACAGTTTTTATGTGGAAGACAAAACTGGAGGTTGGTGTGTGTGTGTGTGTTTGTGTGTTTTGTGTGTGTGTTTTGGATGTTCACACACAGCTGAATAAGTGGATTACTTGGGTCATCATAGTAAATCAGTGTAAATACGAGCCTCATCTGGATGAATTTCCTGTTTCCTAAAATCAGAGTAAATAAACACTCGCAGAGATTATCTCATAATGTTTATTCCTCTGTCAACACCGACGCTTGACATCCCCGCTCTGCCTTCTACATCCGGTGAATACATCATCCTCAGATACAGCGAGTCATAAAACGTATCAATAACACATCAGTCTGAATTTGAGCTGCTTGATGTAGCAGAAATTCATCAAAGTCAGCAAACAGGAGAGGACACAGACTGTTTTTCAAATTGCCAAGGATCTGCTCAATGAGCCGTACTCACAAGTGATTTATTCTCTCATTCCTCAAGCAACTGTATATTTTGTAAATGCTCCAAGATGTTTGGTCAAACAGTCGGATCAGAGGATCAGAGGAGGCTGAAGTGCTAAGATGATCTTTTTAAACTGTTTTCCAAAACGTTGAGGTTCTTCTGTGAAGCCTCGTCATAAACGGCTCAATGATTAAACTTTCATCTGACACAAAGCGGTGAAGCTCTGCACTGCTAGCTGCTTGTTGGCATTGCCAGCGGCTTGTCCAGTCTTATCAGAGACACTGACATGAGCCCGGGTCGGCATGCCAACTGATACGACCATTTAAAGGCACAGTACGTCAAAATAGGAACATTTAGAGATATCTATAGCAGTCAGATCCTGGATTAAAAGTGTGCAGTGACGGTGGCCTTCAAGGACAAAAAGCTCTGATGACACGTGGCAAATTTGAGCCTCCATTTGTGAAGTTTTTACCATCAAAAATATGCATCAATACAAATTATTTTGAGTGCTTGAATTATTGTGAGTTAGCCTTGTAGCATAGTTGCTTGAGTCTTATTTGAAAGTTTTCAGAAAAGAAGAAAAAAACGCATTTTTATGTATATTTTTTATTTTATTATTTTAAAATTATTATGTTTATATTATCTATATCATGATTCTTAACTTATTCATTTCATTTGAATTTCTTTGACTTAAGCATTTGTGCGATGAGGCTTAGAAAACAATTATTTTAATGGTTATGATACATGATTTGGGCAATTTTTCGACTTAACTAATGTTATATTACATTTTTTATCAAGTCTGAAGTCTGCTAAATGCTATTAATACGACAAAACACACCTTTAAGTATCATACAGATATTTAACTGCGCTGTAAAGACAAGGAAATGTTCAGAGAGGCAACAGGAGCCAGTGCACCAAGCTTAAATAAAAGATGCTGCATTTAAAGATGAACTGTTTTCCATTTTTTTACCATGTTTTTTTTCCTGCCACTGCACACGCCCACAGAGCAAAGGAAAAGTGCAAGTAAATGAAATAAGCCTGGTGTTCATTAACATACTATACTGCTCGAAATGCCATGACCTTTGTACACATCAAATAAAAACATGTTGTAAAAAAAAAAAAAAGAACATTTTATACTCAAGATGCAAAAGTCAGTTTCATTATGTGTGAGATGAGATGTTTCTACGGCTCACATCTCAGAGACGGTGAGATGATCCAAGCGACTGTAGCTCAGAGAGATAAACTCCTGAAACTGCAAAGAAATATCCAGAGAAGCAGAAGAACAATAAACAACTGCAGTTTTTTTTTTTTCTGAACAAGCAGCCATTAAGAACACAAAGCAGGCCTTGAATGTGAGGCTGAGTATCTCCCCTGACGGTCCGCTCCCCGATGCTTTTTGCTTTGTGAATCCGTCTGAATTAAAATAAAGATGTCAGCGCTGCACAATGGAAACCACTGCTGTTCTTTTGTAGGAGTGTGTGCATGTGTGTGTTGAGAGCGGTGCTTTTAATCACTGTTATGGATAGTTTTAATTTGGCAATGCTTAATATTCCTGTTCCCATTACACTCAGATAGTGTTTAAGCTGCAAAATTGAATTTTTTAAATGAATCATTGTGACTGCACCATGCACCACCAGCTCAGATGATTCAAGTTGAAAAATAGCATTCCCTTTTTTTTTTTTTTTTTTTTTTTTTAATTCCCCCCTCCGTCCAAGGAGGATGATAAGCTGCTGCAGAAAGGAGTTCACACATCACACGGACAACTATGATTACTGAGGACTGCCTACCTCAAAGGCTATAAAAAGACCCATAATGCTTTGTACAGAGGATTACAAAGCAGACAGAGAGATCGCACTTATGTTAAGAAGAGCGCATTAACATAACACGAGGATGTGGCTGTTACACCAACCGCTGAAGTTAGCAGAGCCGACAGGGGCCTCCTCCTGGAATACTTAAGGTGGCTGATTCCGATCTGCTGCTTCTGAATGTCACATTGGTTTCAAAAACAGGACCCTGCACTTCAGTTAAATGTCAAATGTTTGCGAGCGCCTGTGATGTGCACTAAGAGAGGTGTGGTGTCATCTGTTTTTTTTAGATGCGACGCTGTAAATATTTCTGAAAAATAAAGCAGACCTTTTGGGCATGTTTGCCAGAGAGTGATCAGAGGATCAGCAACATGCTGCAAGCTTTTCAATCTGGTGACGAGCTCGATGCTCCATGCATCAGTCTGTAACATGCCATATGATCAAATTAATTCATATTAGCAAGTTTTTCCTTTCATGTCCTGTTTCACTTCATCTTCAGTGCTTTTGTGTTTTCTTAAATCTGAGCAAAAACAATGCAGAAGTGTATCGCACTGCAGTACCACCAGTGTCCACTTGAGGCTGGCTCCAAAGCCATAAAGTTTCCCATTAAGCCCCATAACAAAAGCCTGGCTTTGACAGCACAAATAAACATGTTCACAGCTCCTCTTTAAATCTCACACTAACTGTGCAAAGGGCTGAATTATACACCTCATCCGTCTTGATTAAATCAAAGGTAAGAGTTCTGCATTCATTTCCATAATGGAGGCCATGGGGAGGTGAGTGCAGTCTGTTTACCAAGACGCTTACACCCTCCCTCGACTCCACCTCTGTGCTCACAGGTTCACTGAATCTGAGGCTGAGTCAGTCGGTATCAGGACTAAGCTCTGTGGACTGTTTGGATTTATCCCTGACTTTCAGTTAAATCAATCAAACCCTCCATCGATCAGTTTTCAATCAGAAATGATTCAAAGACAACAACATGTGATGTTTTCCCTGAATAGTGTCACAACTAGTTAGCTAGCTAGCTAATGACACTTTTTAAGGCTAACAGCTGTTTTAATGTAAACTCAGTTTGTAAAAGCTCAGAAGATATTTGAGAGACAGCGCCTTCTAGTGGTGAGATATAATAAGCGTGACAACCAACCCCGTTATCCCCTAATCTTGCACATGCTCAGTTTGAGAAGCAGGATATCGACGTGCAGCAGTTGGGGTAACATTTGGACTGTTTTACTGATGGGACAATAAGTTTAAATGCTTTGAAATGTGTTTTCAATCAGTTTCAGTGAAGCCAGAGGTGGTTTCATCTGCAGGAAGTTGTGAGCACGTCGTGGTCAGCAGAGTGATAGCACTTGTTAAACATGTGCAGGGCTAGCCACACAGTGTGTGTTGTAGCTGCTGCTGCAGGTAAACAGACTTTTAACCTCAATAAATTCATGCTGCATCGGTCTCTATGGCTCACTATATTCCAGAGGTTCACTTCATTCTGCAGCATTTTTCTGGCCTGCATCCCCAGACCAGTACACCTCGGTGAAAGGGGGCATTAGTGATGTCTGCATGTGGAAGTGACTGGAAAAAAACACTAGTGTGAGTGCAGCAAACAAGCGGAGCAGGTTGGGAAATTGAACTTTAATCAGATCCTTTCAACAGCACAGCGAACATGTCGTTTTTTTCCCTCTAGGAAACGTGTAAATACAGGTGTTTCAGGTGTTTCTTCTTGTTTCGATGGGAAAAAAAAAAAAAACATCATCCAGTTTATTACAAATGGCTGCAAAAGTGCTTCCAGCAGGCCTCCCTGCAGCAGAGGCAACCATCTTTGTTTCCAAATGACACGTGTGGTATAATCATTTATATAAAAGTACATGTGAATTACATGTTAAGTCTTTTTTTTTCTTACACACTTTACCCACTGGAGGATGGATATACATTCTTATTATCCTGTGTTCAACCTGAACTCACTGCCTCAAAATAACAATAATAAAAAAACAACCTTGGGACAGTGTTTACTGTACTGTTTGTGTTGTGTCTGGGTAATTGAACAAATAATTGAAAGGAGTAGACCAGTGTGTACTGACATGCTATGATGAAGGTAAACATCAGTGGTGGGGACAGCAGCAACAGTGCGAATGCGCTGACATGTTTGGCGAGCGGCAGTGACAGCAGATGGATAAAACATTGCAGTGTTCCAGCCCTTCATTAGAGGAGCTGTCAGCTGATGCCTCTCTACCTGTTATGTATGTTGATAGCTGGCACCTAATGCGCCTGGTTGTGTGTGTCACCTTTGAAAAATTAAAGCATTTCTCTCATCTGCTTGTTCTCCGTCATTTAATTAGCAGAGATGGAGCACCCCGACACATTACTCACTCCTGGCTTTATCCAAACTGGCCATCGTTTCTAACAATATTATTGTTGTGCTGAAAAAAAAAAAACAAGCCAGAAATATCTGCACAGGCACACAGAGACGACAGGATAGCAGTGAGTGGCTAATGTTCACAAAGCCTCGCGAGTGTTTCAGAGAGGAAGCTTTTATTTATCTGAAACAGGTGCATTATTCCCTCTCTGTTCAGTGACTAAATTATACATGTTTCACATCTTTTGAAGAATACTTTTTAAAAACTGACTCATTAACTGAGTTGATGGTTTTTAAGCAAAAAAATGTCAAACAGCTGCCAGTTACAGCATCTTAAATGTCAGGGTTTGTTGTTGTAGTAGAAATTAATTCTCAGGGTTTCAAACAGTTAGTTTGACATGATAATAAACTGAAATAGAGCGCGTGGGCTCTGGAAAAAGGAAACAGCAGGTGTAAACAAACATGGTGGACCATGGGAGTGTTGGGACAGCTGTGGCTCAGTAGACTCTTCAATGGCTGGGATTTGATACTAGATCCCACTGTCCACATGCCAGAGTGTCCTTGAGCAAGGTACTTCATGCCAAGCTGCACCAGTGTGTGAGTGGTCCATTAGTTAATACTGATGGACTATAATACATGACTTACGAAAGCTTTTGACATCATTTTTTTATTAGGTTTTTTTTTTTTTTTTTTTATTCGTCTAGGGTATGAAAAAAAGTTTTCTTTTTTTTTTAATTTTCTTTCTTTTTTTTTTTTTTTTTTTCATTTTATTTATTTTTTTTTTTTTTAGAATGTTCCAGACATGTCCCCTCCAGTCGACTACATGCACCTGAGCACTCAACATGATACAGCATGGACTTCATGTAAAAATAAATTAAATTGTGTTTTTTTGGTAATTCCAAAAATAATTAATTTTTATGCTTTGGAAAAAAAAAAAATAGAACATATTCTCCACACATCTTGAGTTTGTATATTCGTTTTAACTTTCTCATACTTGTGTGTACCTTTCTGTAAAACTCAAGTATTAAAAAATAAAATAAAAATGTTACCACAGACTGATTCTGAGGAGAAAATGACTTTCAATAGCCGTCTACTGCAGTCACCCCTATGTGCCAGGGCTGCTGTGTGAATGTAGCTTGCAATTTCAAAGCACTTGTGTTCAGAAGGCTAAAGAGAGCGCTTTATAAACACACTCAGTCTGCCATGATTCAGGCTAAACTTTGCTAGTTGCTAAGCTACCTGGCTACACCTATTGTAGCCACAATTTCTGTTCGACTGCTTTCTTTATTGGTTTGAATTTACCTCATATCAACAAGTACCTCAGTATCTAACAATGCATTGTGGCCATGGGGTCCTTCTTCAGCTCGCTTTCTGATTGGCTATCACTTGACATCTTGTACAGCGTGTGCTCGTCTTGTCCTTGGGGTTCCTCCACACAACAGGATATCTGATGGTAAATATTGGACATGTTAAATATTTATGATTTTCAATCGAAGTTGGTGCGGCCACAATCTCTTTCCATTTCGATTTGGAGAGGTGAAATTTCTCATCAAACCTCGCACCAGATTCACGTGTTGTGTATACTCTGCTCGAGCGTGCGTACCACTGCAGACAGGGTCAGAACAGATACAGTATTTTATACCGATATAACGTACAGCGTGGAAATTAAATGTAATTCTTAACATTTGCAAGCATCCACTAAGCAACCTTCTGGGATTAAGGGTTTGATATGAGATCACATCACAAATGTGTGTAAATCTCTTTAAACATCTCCAGGTGGTGTCTAAAATAGGGGGCTTTATGAGAATTCCCCGTCATTGGAGGAGGCCCGAAACAGAAGATCAGGTGCAGGCGTTGATCTGTTTTCTCCTATTATCTAAACTGATTCTGTGAAAGGCTAATAGATGGCATCCCATTTGCATTTAAATGATTGGGGAGTCTCTGGTGATCTATGACTCTCAGTCTGATATAGGAGCAGAGGAACAGCAGGGGAGGAGCTGCAGATACAGTGAGAGCTCGGAGGGGAAAGATGAGGCCGAGTACGGAGAATCCATCAGCAAACAGGCACAAGTTATTTTTGTTTGGCTGCTAGATAAACGTTTTAATCATGGATCAGGTTTCTTGGCCCTCTCTGCTTCCACACATAGAGCAAGTGTCCTATTTTAATATTTCTCTCTTCTTCTTCTTCTTCTTTTTTTATTTTTGGCTGAGATCTCTCTCAACAATTATAAAAATTGGGTTAGGTACACAGAGTGACCTGCACCAGCTCTGCTAAAAAATGACTGAAAACATGAGGCGTAATGAACGGGTTGTTTTGCAGTCGAAAGCGATTGAGTGGGTGTTATTTGTGGGAGGTTAACGATTGTTGATGTACCATGTTTATTTATTTATTTGTTTTCTTTCTTTTTTGAATGATGGTTTGTATTGCATGTTAAACAAACTGAAACTGTGATGAAAGTTGTGCATAAAGAGCCTCTTTACCTTCTCCTGATTTGTTTGTTTTCCCATAAAAATCTTGTTTTGTTTGCTAAAAATGTTGAAAAGTATCACTCATCATAATTCTCACCAATTATAAATCAATCTTTACGCTGATGATCTTTGCTTCTACGGGTCAAAATGTGGAGATAAGTCTTTTCGATAACCTGAAAAAGGAGCTGTAATTTGAAAGCAGAATTCGGTGGAACCGTTCAAGAATCTCTTAGTACAACTGTTTACTTTATTAATGACCTTTTTTGAAAAAAAAAAGTGCAAATATAACTTTTTTCTGGTGTAAATATTGAAAAACAATTCTCGAAAGCATATCGATCCATGAAGATGCAGATATGTGACTTTGCTCCACTTGTTTCCACGCTGCTGATCCGTTGAGTGCTTCATGATTCGAGCGACGAGTCGTTAAATTAATGCATCCTGTATGGATGATGAGTGAGACTGCATGAATCATTCTGAGAGTGTCTTCCCGGCCCGGCTTAATCAACTTGGAGACCTGCGGTTGCTCGCTGAAGAACTTGATGCACCAGGAGGAGGTAAGCTGGAAATGTTAATGATGTTGTTTTATTCGGAGGTCCCTTCGTAACGTCTGTATGATCCCCCGTTTGGAAACAAGTGCTCATGTTTGTTTATGAGGTATTAAAGGTGAAGGGTGAAGTGCACGGATGCATTTTGCCGAACAGACGAGATAGAAATGAAACAGTATGTTTAAGTATGTTTACATTACTATAATCACCTGAATATAAACATAACTGTGTTTTTGTGAAATAAGATGAGTCTTTACATACGGAGCAAATTACGCAGACGTGTTTCTATGGCAGCACAGAATGGACAAACTCAAACGTGATGCACCAGTTAACGATACAGAAGAAGAGATCTGTGCACAAAACATGACTCACTGATTGATGTTATTGATGGTAAAAGCTTTACAAATGGAGGATCCTACTTTAAATGCAGCACAGGAGCTTCTTGTTTTCTCAGGCAGCTGTCGTTTCACCGATGGGAGGGGTGAGTGACGGAACGATCCGGTCTAGTATCCCATTTCTACAAACTGTGCCTTTAAGAATGAACTTCCCAAACCTCAGCCAGGGTTTTATTTTGTTACATAATAATAATTATAATGAATAATTATAACTATTTGCTGGTAAGGGCCCGGAAAGTGGAATATTGTTAGCTCGTGTTTTCAGGCCTTCATGTTGTCGTCAGTCTAAGGTGTAAAATCTCAAAACCTTTAGAAGATGGACGGAATAAAACGGTGCACCTTGTGATTTTACGCTCGAAATATTGTGGATGAGGGGTGAACCCACAGATAACCCACTGACTCCATTGCAGTACCTTACTTCCTGGTTGCATCATCCAAAGCTTTCACTTTAAATAATACAGAGAGTAAAGGGCAAATCAACAACACCTCCTGGACGGCACAGAGACAGCAAACAAATGGTGAGAAAAACAACAGTATGATGAAACTGTCTGATGTGTATCTTATTACAGGCTAATTATTGGCTTCTTCCAGATAAATATGCTACAAGGAGACGTTCTTCTTTGGTTCCATTTTCATGGTTTTTGACATGAAATAAGAGGAAACCAACGACACGCCAACAGACTTTATTTTGTCATGATAGAACTGAACCAATGTCCCATCAGTGGGTTTTAATTTCTGGTTGTAGAAGCAGATTATGGTGTCGTACAAACATGGCAGAGTATTCTCAGAAATGAACATCTCCCCTCGACAGTTTTTAAAATACTTTCGTCCACACCTGATTTATTTGCAGTGTGTTTTTGTTAAACTGATGAAGACGTTTCCTTCATTTGCTTGTGTTTTGTCTTTTTCCATAAGTTGCAGTGCTGTGAGCTCTCAGGGCCACCGTACATAAATCTATTGGAGACTGCTGAACAATGAGGAAAAAATAAAAGTTGCACATTGAATTCATTACACTGGAAACACTGGTCTTGGAACAAATACACACCATTGGTATCAAATAAATCCATAATGATCCCGTCAGAAAAGGAATGATACGTAGAAAGTCTGGTAAAGACTCGTCATTTAGCTCAAACTGGCGTTTAAACGGTTAAAAAAAAAGTCAGCAGAGAAAAGAAGAAGCTTTATCGCTCTTCAAACATTTATTTTAATATCTCGACTCCAGGACATTGCAAATGTACTTGTACTGATGCTATAAATAACCGTGTCCCTTCTGGTGTGCCGTCCCGGCACGTACAGCTTAGTCATTAGAACGGCGCCGTACACTACATTAACGTGTTGTGGATCCACGCGACTCCACACGTCCAAACGATAATGAACACAGAGAGCCATCCATCTCCTCCACCAATGGCAGTCACATCTCTAAAAGTGCTGATCTGCTTATTTCTAAAATGATGCGCTCTTAATGGCGACCATATAATGGCTTTCTACAGCGTGTCCATTCATTCCGACGAGTAGTTTCATATATCATCGTATTTAAAGACGTGTGCCGTCGATTCCCTGTTAGCAGCACCTCATTTATGTTTATTTAAATATTGAGGATCTCTCAGCCGAGGGGAATATAAGTGGAAGATGCTGAGAGAGCATTGTCAGATATTTTTCTGCCTTTCGTTAACAGAGAGTCTAACCAAATCAATGCCTCTTATTTTAACTACACATGTCAAACACCAGGCTGGCTGCAGCAGGACGGGGGACACACACACACTGAGCTTTAATGGATTCAATGAAGCTGATGGAACAGGGGAGTGTTTAGGAAGAGGTGAACACGTAGAATGTAAATGCACTAATGAACACTTTAAAGATGTCTGAAAAGGTTGGTTTAGAAATCAGATAATGTGGTGTATGTCAGCCCTTAGAAAAGGCTAATGTTCCTGACTTTAAGAATGCGTTTAGCGAAACATTTATTCTGTTTACACGCTCCTCGTAAGGTCCTCCACGTTAGACAGAAGCTCCCCTGTTATCCGAAGCTGCAAACAGACAGAAACAATGTTTTATTTCCGTCTGTGCACTCTCCAGACCATTAATTTATGCAATTTATTTCCTAATGAGTCAATTAGATTTAGATTACAAAAGGGCTGGCAAGTTTAATTAATCTATAATGGATAATTGCTCCACATCATTTGAAACTTTCCCCACTGTATAAGACATTCTCAGACCTCCCAGTCTTGTCGTGGACATCTCGCTCTAAATATTTCATGCTGTGAAAAGTTAAATTGGAGGGAAAAAGGACAAAGCAGTGCTGGTTCAGCTTACAGCAAATAAGAGAAACACATTAAGGATTATATGTTTGATACCCTGTGTAAACTCTGACACCAATTAACACTGGGTCATCTGTAATACAAGGAAGAGAAATGAGAGTCAGCCAGAACAAGACGAGGGTCTCATGCTTGAGGACTGCCTCGCTCTGTTGATGACTGGATTGGAATTTAATGATACACACCGATCCTTTGGATCCGTCACACACACGTCTGACTCCTGCTTTTTGAAAACAGTTTCTTTGGACGTGTTTTAAATGTGATGACTGAAAGATGAGCGCAAAAACAAACTGTTCCTGCAAAAAAAATATCATGAGCTCATGGACAAAGGGGTGCTCCTATTAAAGCTTATTTTTGCCTCTTCTGATGTTATTATTTATTAAGTAACAGCAAAAAAAAAATCTTCCAGAAATCAACATTATGTGGACGTGTGTTAGCTCTGCAGAGGTTACAGCTAACTAGTCGTGTCTAATCCAACAAGTATGTCGTCAAAACCATCGCTGAATCAATTCAACTGATAAATAATCATTAGTGATACAAAACTGAGTCCATAATTATCAACACAGGCCGAATTTCTTATTGGTCATGGATAAAAATGTGACAAAACTGTTGAACAACGTCGCCCGAAAGCTAAACTGTGTCAGAATCAGCGGTCATTTAATTCAAGTAATGATAGTTTTTATCATTTTAAGCCCAATGTGTCATTCATGTTGTGTGTAAGCCGTGATACAACCATCTGCCACTAGGTGGGGCTGTGGTTCCAGTTACTGCCTTAATGCTTTAACGCTCTGCGACTTGTCTGTAGGTGACGCTTGGCGGTGATTCGATATAGAAAGTGAAGATAAATATGGCGGAACCTATGGCAAGCCGTTTTAACATTTAAAAGCTGAGTTCGACGATCCTAAATTTGAATTACAGATATCTTGAATTCAATTTTGCCTAGGCGAAATTACGTCACATTTGCCATTCATGTGTATTGGATGACTCATTTCGGATATCCAAAATGTGAATTACAGATATCTACAAATGAATTTTGGATATCCGTTATTCAAATTCAAGATATCTGTTATTCAATTTCGCCTCAATTTAAGATATCTAAAAATGTATTTATGGATATCTTAAATTAAATATCGCCGAGGCGAAATTAAATTGTAGATATCTGTAAATGGAATTATGACTAGTCAAAATTGAATTGTGGATATCTCAAGATGGAATTACAGATAGACGAAATTCATTTCAAGATATCTTTAATGCATTTATAGATATCTTGAAATCGCTTTTGATGACGGATGTTTGGAATTAAAGATATCTTAAATTAGATTTTCGCCTAGTCAAAATTGAATTATATATATCTGTAATTCACATTTTGCCTAGGCAAAATTCAAATTTCGGATAGGCGAACTCAGATTTTAAATGTTAAAACGGCTTGCCATAGGAACCACTTGATTGGAGCAATGTATAAGACTGGTGGTGCTAGCTCTGCTATTGTTAGCCGCACTTTGCAAACCAGTACGACACTGTTTATCTACAGGCTCTGTGATCCTGAGTCCTGAGTATTTTCTTACCTTAAATGACTCAGAAATGAGTTGTTTTGTATCATCCCTCACATAAATTTTTGTTTTTAAAAGTATCATCGATAAGATGAACAGATCTGCTGGTGGAGAAAAGCACTTTAAACATTAACACTGACTTTCTCTATGCTGTACAGGTCTGAACCAGAACATGAACTGTAATCACTCCCGAGCAGCATTAAAAGTGAGGCCTTGTATTCGTTTAATTTCCTGTTTGGAAATGACAACGTGTGAAAACGCCAGCGAGAAAGTTAGTTTATCCATTTTCCTCTGTGAAAATTCTCCGAAGCCAACAGGCCAAGGATGCAACTCCCTGAAGTGAATATCCATAAAAAGGTGTTTGCAAAGAGAGGCATTCGTGCTGAAAATGTACCTTTCTGAACAATAAAAAAAAGAAGGAATGGAAGGCAGAATAAAAGCATGTTGAAGTGATTTGATTCACACCTATCTGCTCAGCTTTTAACAAAACATTTCTACATTTGTGAAATCCAGAGCCCTGGTTCTTGGTTTCGGACTCTTCAACTTGATTTGTTTGCTTTCAGAGCGTATTATTCTGCAGTTTCATCTCATCCATCCACGCAGATAATGTTTACCAACACAGAGAGAATCTAAAGGAACTTGACCCCTTGCTGCTCTTGTTTAATGAAAACATTTCACATTTAGTATGGCTGACATGACCCGGAGAATCGCTCAAAGATTCATAAATTCATCCTAACCTGGAGTCGTGCTATCTGCCTCGGCCGGCGCTCACACAGCAGCGTTAAACTGCTCACAAATGAAAACGGACAGCTCCTGCTGACTGCATTATTTTTTTTGACACATGCTCTTTAGATTATTGAAGTCTTGGATGACAGGAAACATATGGGGTGGTCAGCAATCACTACCTCGTTCTTGGGCCAATTTCCCATCTGAATTCAATACGGTGACAGCATGCAGATAGATGCAAAATGAGATGGATGTTCTGACGAGGAGCGCCCCATGCTTCATCTGTATGTCAATATTCATGTTCAACTTTTGTAACATCATGTCGCTCAGAAAATGCACCACAGTCGTCTAACTGTATGTTTGATTCTTGGTCAGATTTTGGATTAATTTGAGATTTCTCGTTTTTTAGAGTCTGATTTGGATTTTGTTCTCGTGCAGATGGAGCAGATAAATGCGGCACAATAACCCAAATAAAGACGATTCATCAAGTCTAAAGAAAATAAATAACCAGCTGAACAACTGTTTGTTATTAATCAGGCGTTTTAGTGGTTTCTATGCAGCTCAGAACCCTTAAAGCGGACGCAAACCCGTCTTCATCTTTGCTGTAAATTCGGCTCTGCAGAGTCGTCCCAAAAAACACAACAGCATGAATTTCCCTGGATGACAGGATTTCATCACCACCGGCCGCATGCTGGTGCACAGGATGCCTGCCACAAGTCGAATCCAAACATCCAGCTGTGACACCAGATGATTGACAAGGGCAGGGGGAGAGATAAGTCCCGCTCCTTATGTAAAATGACAGAGCATTAATTATGCATAAACCTTGATAAGATATTTTATTTTTAGATACTCTTGAAATCTCCAAAGCGGAACCTCATTTTTTTTTTTTTTTTTTTTTGTTTTACAGCACGGCACAAACAAGGAGCCCTCTGTGGTATTTATTACAGTATTAACTCACAGGGTTGTGACAGCTCGGCCGATAAACACCCGCGTGTTTATTTGTCAGAGAGTCGTTGTGTTGACTTAATGTGGCTGTAATTCTTTTTTAACAATGTTCCAGCATTGTATGATGTGAATTATTAAATAAATCTCTTCATGTTTCCATGTCTTATTCTAAATATTTATTCATCTGGATTCGAATAAAAAGCAAATAAGACATGTGCTGCTGCCTCTGAAACGATTCCTGGACCGGTACAAAAATGCTTCAAAATAAAGTTTCCTGTGCATGAAAATTTAAATGTCTAAAGATGTAAATTCAGAGCAGGTCTGGGCATGCTGGCACTTCCTGCACAGAGGTTATAAAACACATTCTCCAGCGAGGACTTTTTAAATCATCCATCATCTAATCACGGAGAGGCAGTGAACCTCTGTCTCTGCTGACCTCTGAGCGCCCACGGCCGTAAATCTGTGGTGATGATAATGAGGGCCCATCAGAGGCAAGGACCCGCAGATCATAGACTGACAATTAAATCAGCAATAAAGCCAGAAGTGCCCACACACTAACACAAAATACAGGACAGGGAGGGAGAGGCTGGCACATGCAGAGCCACCTTGTACCGCCAGGAAGGTTCAGGACGACAGACGACTGAATCTCCCAGAAAAAAACAAAAACAGGATGCAAACTACAGGAGGACAATTCAGCAGAACAGAACTGGACTCTAAGCTTTGACTTTGTATCTCACTTGAATCTGGTTCACCTTCAGGTTGGATTTGGACAATCGTCAGCACTTTGTGTGAGGCATTCTGAGCGTACTGGTTTTGGCTGGGTGTGAAGAAGCAACATATTTACATTCACCACTGGTCAGTTTCCTCAAGTAGAGATCAGGTCAGCCTCTTTAAATGACACACAGCTTGTAAATGGATTAAACCTCAAGTTCACAGTGAATGAGAGGAAGGCTGCAAACCAGAACCACACGTCACTGTGCACCATGTGAGCTAGCTGTGAGATAAGCTAGTTTTCAAGTCAGATTCCATCAGTGTTATGCATCATTAGACAGACTTTTACATCCTCCATCCATCCAAAGAAAGAAAATAATGGCTAACAGTAACATTTGTGTCTTTAAACTGAACAGATATTCTGTTAAATGGGGATCACATGACCCTGAACTCCAGAACAGGCAGCAGAGCACGTTTTTAAAGTCTCACTCCAGCTGACAGACGCGAAATGTGAATTTGTTAAAAATTAAGGTTTTTCAAAAAACTTTTTGAATCAGTTTTTCAATTTTTTTAATTTTTTTTTATCTTTTTTTTTTTTTTTTTTTTTTTATGTTTGAGGTTATAAGTTAAAGCTTTATTTATCAGGTTAATTTACTCTGTCTTAGAACAGCTCTCTTCTCTCCCTTAACGGATTCAAAACATGAAACTAAATTCTGGATAATTTATTTCTTTATTTATTTTTTTTAAAGTTGAAGTTCAAATTCTTCACGGTTTGTCCTCTCTGCTGCCCCCCAGAGGCGGAGCCATCAACCCAGGACGGTGTGAAATCCTCTCTGATGAAACCCTCAGACAGGTGTCCTCTCAGCACAGGTACTGACTTGATTGAGATTGAGAAATGACGCCTTTCATAACGAAGGCTCATGAAGACTGATACGTGGAGATTAAAAGCAGCAAACTGTGACTCACATTCATTTGTCTCTCATAAAACCTACAACACTTAATGACCTTTGTTGTTGAGCTGTACTGACAGTTAAAAAACAGTCAAGTTTGGTTTTAAGCAGCTTAATAGAAGGGAAAACAGAATAATCACCTGTAAACACATTAGGCCCAGCGTATCATTCTGCTCACTAATGGCTACAGACAGCCTGAATGAGGATAGATATGCCAATCAACGCAGACTGACTCACCATGATTGATGACTGTCGTTTTTTTTTCTCCCCTCATGAGGAAACCGAGCGGAGGGTCAAGCCAAGTCTCTGCAGCTACACCGGAGCGAAATCCAGCGAATGGAGGAAGATGTTACAGCTCAGATATCTACCATCATCATATGAATTAGATTCAAACAAACAAAAAACAGAACGTTAGAAAAGAATAGAATAGAATAGAATAGAATAGAATAGAATAGAATAGAATATCTTTTTCGATCTGTCTCTGGGGACAATTTTGTGCCACAGCAGGTTAACAAGAATCAAAGTGCAGAAATGCAGTAATAATTGCTTTGTTCTGAAAAAGAAAGAAACTGAAGGCGAAATAAAAACATGTTGAAGTGATTTCTTTCACCCTTCTCTGCATAGCTTTAACAGAACATGTCTATATTTGTGAAATCCATAAACCTGGTTCAGAGTATCATTTTTGATCCCCTCGTGTTTTGATAAAATTAGAAGTAACTTATAAGAACTTAAGATGAGGAAACTAAAGATGCTTCACAGCAAGAAGGTCGCTGGTTCGAATCACGGTTTGCATGTTCTCCCCGTACATGCGTGGGTTCTCTCCAGCTTCCTCCCACAGCTTAAAAACATGCTCACTAGATCAATCGTTGATTCTAAAATGTCCGTGAGTGTGAGCATGAATGGTTGTCTCTCTCTATGTGTCAGCACTGCGATTGGCTGGAGACCAGTCCAGGGTTAACCCCGCCTCTCACCCTAAGCCAGCCGGGATTGGCTCCAGACACCTGAACAGGATAAACGGTACAGAAGATGAATAAATGAATGAATTAATAATAAAGATAAATAAATAAAAAGTTCAAAACGAGAAAAACGTCGCGATGTAGTGACAACAACAACAAAAAAGTCATAGAGCTGGTTTCCTAGATCAGCACCACGGATCAGCCCTTTCCCACCGATACCTGATGCAGCTTTGAGGGGCTCGATCCGGTCGATACCTGACACCAGGATCGGATCGCTGCATCCCTACTTTCTTCACAGTGTTCCAACTTTTTCTAAACTGGAATTACACCTCTTCCTTCAGATCAAATTAGCAACACAACTTACATCTTCAACTCTTTTGAAGATGCTGGTTTATAACATAGTTAGTTCGTTAGTTTGAGTGAGAAAAAATTCATCAAGAAAGGTTGAAACAACATCAGTTATTTCAATAAACGTTGATAAATAGAAGTTAAATGCATTAAAACTCAAAGTCAGCAGAAGTAATAAGATTAAATGTGATTTAAAGGCCTTCGGTCCGTCAGCAGTGTTGGTTCGGCTGCAGAGAGAGTTAATTAACTCCACAGCTCTGAGATTTAGTCACTTTGCTGATCCCTCCTTCCTTGAAACTAACTTCAGTGAAGAAAATATACAGTTCATAAAGGAACCGTGGTCGTGACTGAGGAGTTGTTTATTGCAGAAAAAGGATGCTGCAAAGTTTTGGTTGTGCCCTCGTTGTTCAGCCAAGTAGGGCGTCCGAGGATTTGTCCGTACAAGGTTATGTGTGATAAGCCGTATATGATGGATTAGAAGAACTAGTTAGAAGAAAGGAGTCCTCTGCACCCCGTCCATCAGTGGGCCCGTTCTGATTCTGTATGCTGTGAGGCCGAGCTTATAGGATTACAGTCAGAGTTCAGTGGCAGCTAATCAGAAACAACCAACAGATACTTTTAATATCCCTCTGCGCTTGTTAAAAACATTGTTGGGACCTGCCACTGCGAATGTGGATTAGGTGGAGTGAGTGGGCTTTGAGTTTCCTTCAGTGCCTTCGTTTTTTTTTTTTTTCCCACTCAAATATTATGACTGTGTTTCATGCGATCAAACCGACAGAGGGTCTCACATTTCTGACATTTGCATAAAAGAGTAATAAAACACAGATTTGATTTGTGTCAAAAAACTTCAAAACACGACCTCCTCTGACCCCGCCAGAGATTTTCACTGACAAGGAAACAAACTGTCACGCTGTTTGGAACAATCTGGCTCCAGTCACTCTCTGCCCTGAAACAAAGCAGTGATTTGTTTAGCGTGTAGAACAAGAACAGAATGAAATACTTTTTTTTTTTTTTTCTTTCTTTCTTCCTTTCTTTCTTTCAGTGAGCTGTGCAGCTTTTGACAGGCTGATGATTGTAGGTTGCTGGCCAGTGGGAGACAAACACGTCTGGATGGCGAACATGATGAGTGCACAGTGTGATATTTCGAAGGCACTGAACAGCTTTACGGAGGAGAAGGACGTTTCTGAAGAGAGTTTTGTTCTGTTTATGAACAAACCGACAACAACAGAACAGAAGTCTATAAAATTAACATCTGATAACCGGAGGGAGACGGATAAGAAACACGGTTTCTGTTATTTGCGCTCACTGATGCATCATTTTATAAAGCTGAAGAGCTGCTGCCTTGACTGAGATTCAGAATCAGAGATAAATATTGATCAGATTCAGTGATAGAGTAGAGTGCTCCAGTTTTCTTCATAATAAAAGCACTAAAACTAAGACAGTCAGCACAGAGATGTGTAAATTATTCTTATTTTTAATGCCAGATCTTATCCTCTTATCCTCCACTGGGACTACATCCTCTACAAGTCAAGACAGGAACTCTGCCGAACAACAGAGTGAAGTGTTGCCAGCAATTTCCTGCATCCCCTGGGATCCAGAGTTCAGCACCTTGGACAGCGCTCATGATTCACCTGCAGAGTGTTTGCTTTAAATGCTTTCAATCTGTCGGCGCTCTTTATCACGTCTTACACTACATCACATATAGACTCAGAGTATAGAGTACTTTAAGTTTCCAGATGATGGTGGGCGTGCTGTCAGGACGCCTGCAGGCATCTGAAGTCACATTAACCTGTGGAGGGGAATAAAAACACTGTGGATGTACGTGGGCTGATACTGGCTCAAAAATAGAACATGATGGTCCAACAATGTCAGCAGCTGATGTTTTCTTCACCAACATGGACGTCTTAAACACAATCTAAACTGCAGAAATCACTCGATGTTGTTGTAGTATTTCATGTTTGCAGGTCTGAGTGGTGCAGTTCCTCGTCGGGGAGGATGTTTGAGTTTATTTTCTAAGGTTTCTCTTTTTTTGTCTTTTTTTTTTTTTTTTTGAAATGTCACTTCCTGCAAGTGGTAGATTTTTTATTTATTATCCAGAAGATGATGGCGTCCAAAAACCAAAAATAGTCTTTATCTTTGTTTCTACAGAAATGTGACATTTGATGAAGCCTATTTCAATAAAATCTGAACTTTTCTATGTGGTCTGAAAATGAGTCTTTATCAGGACCTCCCTCTGTTAATTTCCTTGTGTCATCTCCTTCTTTCTTTACCCACTTCCTGTTTTATGGTGTCAACTCGTGTCTCTCTCCTTTTTCAGTCCCTGTTAAGCTCCTCCCTCACCGCTGATCACCGGGCCCCTCCCTGACGTCTTTCACCTGCGTCTTGTTTCGTGCACTTTCTGGTATTTAATCTGACATCTTTTTTTAATTTAAGTGAGGAAAAAAAAAAGATTTTTTTTATTGCCAAAAAACTTATTTTATAGCTTGAATTATTACTATTTGTGGATGTAGGGACAGGTTTCAAACTCGTCATGTTAATATTCTTATATGATAGAAAAAAAAAACAGTTTTCATTTTTCTGTGTACATGAATTGAAAAATGAAACAAATATCTTGAACAGTAATGTTTGATGATTTGATCGTGTCTCCGTTGTTCAGAGTTTCAAAGGTTTGGACTCATTTTTACGTGAGTTTCTTTCATCTTATCGTCTGTCTGCTCATTTTTTTTATATTCAACAACTTTTTTTATTCTTATAGATTTCACCACATATTTGATTATTTATTGAATCTTTTTTTCTAGTTGAACTTTCTGTTTTTTAGTGTCTTATTATCGTACTTCTTACCTCTTTTTTTGATTGTGTTCATTTTCAATCCTGACTTTTTCACACGTTATCCCGACTCCTGCGACAGCGTTTCCACAGTGTCCTCCTGTTCTTACTGAGTCTCTTAATTTCATCTTTTTTTTTTTTACATAATTGTTTGAAAAGTACATTAAACATAAAGTCTGACTGAATGCTTTAATGATGTTGATAACCTGCTGTCTGTCATTACAGTGAAGATCTAAAATAAAGACGCCTGAAACAGGAGCAGAATGAAGCGAGGCGTGTCTCTCATGTGCTTTAAAGTCTCTCTCTCTGCTTTGCTCCTCACGTCCAGCTCACATCGTTCAAACTCAAGAACAACCTGAACTGTGACTTCAGCCCTCTGAAAATCATGAAATCACTTCAAATGTAGCTGCTGTCAAAAAAAAGCTCTTCAGAAAAAAAGTAAAATGTCATAAAAAGCATGAAACTCATCCCGGAGCCCGTCGTGTACTAAAAGAGAAAGTAGTCACAGATTGTTCTGCAGCCAGTTTCCTGATTTGCATCATCGCTTGAGGGCATTTCACAACAATATAAGATAACATATTTATCAGCCGGGGCACTGTGTGTTCACACATTACTGAAAAGTGTTGAGATGTCAGTCTGACTTTGTTTTTCTGCAGAGCTGCAGGCTGCACTTTAAAGTACTGAAGAACAACCTGTCCTGTGGCTGCTCAGAATCAGTTCTGCAAGTTCTGCACATTTTCCTCCCAAACCAACAGAGCAATTTCAGGTATTACAAGCTCAAACACAGACACTGTAGGAGGTCTCGGCCCTTCCCGTGTACTCACGACTGTCTGCGCTCCCTGAGACTGGAGTTTTCTCAGGAACTGTTGTTCAAACATGAATTACTGCTTCGTGAACACATCCAGCTGCTGATGCTGGGCTAAAACACTTCATTTAACAACTTTACAAAAAGACGACGGAGCGTTGCGTTTTCTAGATTGTTTAATTGATATAAGATCATAAAACATGTGTAAGGTTTCTGCATCTTTGTGCAGTTTGCTCTTGTTTTGCATCCATCTGCAGTGATGAGAAGTCGGCATCATTCTGCACAGCGTGCTTCACCCTGGAAGAGTTAATTCTGTCCTGACTGTAGGCAGGAAAGAGACGCTTCTAACGTCGTATCTGCAGATCTGGGATGAGGATGAACGACCCGGTGCTGCCGTACAGTGTCACAGAATAAGTAGAATCTTATCTCCAGGTTGTGGTCATTCCGTTCTATCAGCTTCATCTCCAGTGATTCCCATTTAGCAGCTGCTGATACACCATCAGAGTGTGAATGAAGCCGGCGGTAATTATAATTAACAGTGGCCTGAGTCTCTGCTCCGGCTCTGCTTCATGACGTTACAGCTGTGAGGAAAATGTCCCTTTGTTTCAAAACAAAGCATAAAACACCGAGGAGATAACTTAAGATTAATGAAAATGTGTTCCAGGGTGAAAAAATATAAAACAAAAAATCTCTTCTTGCTCCGTTTTGTCTGTACTGTACATTGAAGTGAAATTACACCTCCACCTGCTGTTGCCTGCAGCCAGCATTCGTGTGCGTTTGGATATTCCGACTGTCTTGTAGAATAATGTGAAACATAAATACTCACATCCTACTTCCTGTCTTAATTACGCTCCAGTTTTACTTCCCTCCATCCACTTTCTAACGATGTATTTCTGTATTTGCGCCTGTTTTTGGCAGCCACGCCGCCTCTTTGTCAGTTTCACGCTGGATGTAAATGAAAGAAAGTCGTTTTTTTTTTTTTCTCCTCCTTTCTCTTTCTTTTACACGTCTCCCTTTTTTAATCATCAGTGCCTCTTTTTTTAAAACTCCCCCTAATACTGGAATGAATACATTCTCCAAAATAACTTCCCCACACTGTGCATCATTACGATGAGCTGTGCCAGCACACCAGGCGTAATATCACCACCAATTGCCCTTGAGAGTGAGCTATTTTGTGATATATCCTGAAATGGAAAAAAAAAAGGAAAGTCATGTTCCAGAGGCTTAAATCTCTTTCCCTCATGAGTATCTACCCCAGGAATACCCCTGAGCCAAGAAGGCATCTGGTGGAGGAGTTAAATCCATCCAGCAGCCACTGTCAGTGCTGGTCCCAGTAGGCCGTGTAGACACCGGTGATAGACATCCACACCTTTAAAACACCTGGGTACTTCCTGTGGCTCAACAGAAACTCGCCCAAAATAACAAAAAACCTCCTTTTAAGGAGAAAAAACAAGCAACTCAAAAGAATCAACAGTGCTGGAATCCATGTTTTTTTGTGATTTCCACAAATAAAAGTTCTCTCAAGGAAAGATATTAGCGCCAGTAGAGCTGGATTTGAATTGCAGAGAAGATGTAAATTTGCTGTGCTCACACTGATCTGATGAGTTTAAAAAAGAATATGTCGAGGCAACGCTTGTTTGGAAACTTCCAGTCATCATTTCGCATTCAGTCCCCAATTAAAATTCAGCTTTCTTGATTAAGTTAAGACATAAACAGACAGAACCCACAAAACAGCTTCTTCAAACTGCCAGCGAGCGAGCTGCTGCTGTCGTAAGCCTGGTCCGTTCTGTCATCAGAGGAGAGTTGATTTTATACCTGTTTCACTTAAACGGCTGCGTCTAAAAAAAAAAGCCGTCTGCCCAGGCGTGCCGTTCTGAGAGGACTGGAACAAATGAAGCAGGCACATTTGTTTTTTGTTTACAGCCAAAATTTGTTTTAAGATTGGAAATCTGGCTTGGAGAAGCTAAAAGGCGTATGTTAATTAGTGGAAGTTAATAGTCTCATTAAGCTCCCCCCAAAAAAATCTGAGCCAAAACAACTTCCAGAACAATCAGAAAACATAGATTACATAAAGGTTAATTTACTGTTAAAGTGCTTTCTCCACACGGCGTCGGCGCAGTCGATCAGACCTTGACTGACATCTGTCTGGCCCTGAATTCAGCTGCAGGGCGAGTCAGCCTCATGCTGCATGTAGGAGTCCTGAGAGACGGAGTCAGAGGAGGAGGCAGAAGCTCCACAGACTGAAGAAACACCTTTCAACATGTCACTAATCTGAGGCTTCAAGCAGCGTACGGACTTCAAGACCATCAGGCCGGACTCCTCTCTGACAGGAGACACCAGAGTCCACCTCCTTCACAGATGAGGAGCGAGGTCTGCTAGTGAGAAGACTGGCTGCACCGTTTCTCTAAGGCACCCCCCTCCCCTCAGGGCAGAGCTATGTGCTGACCTTGGTGTTTGAGGCCCACCCCACCAATGTGTCAGCAGGTCCTGTGAAGTTCTCATGAAGTTTTCACTTTATAAAAGTTTGTATTTTGTCACTTCCTTTTCTGTTTTGTACTCTGGCATCACAGCGTCCTCCAGGGATTCATAAAGTGGATGCTTTTGTTTTTAGAACAGAGTGTTTTGATGAGTTTACTGACAGATCCATGGATTTCTACAACATATGAATATGTAAAGGGTTGCAAATCTGCATGTTAAAAATGAACATCCAGGATAATACCCCGTCTTTAAAGTCACAGCCACAGATTATGTCAGGTCTCCACTTCCAGGGGCGTGATCTCAGGTTGTTGCTGATTGAAATCTGCGAGTTCGTCGTTGCCGTGTCGGTCCACACACACGCTAAGCACACAACTCTTCAATCTGTCACTATCAGTCTCCATCTGTGGGCTCGTTCTTTGCTCTACCATCCATGTGGTTCACAGTTAGCGTACAGAATTAGCTAAACAGCGCTGCATTCGTTCCCAAAGACGCTCAGCGATTGCTCTGTGTTAGCTTGCATTATCTTTTTCCAGAGTCCTCCCTACGATTGGATCAACTCAATATTAAGGATCCAAACCCGCCTTTTAGAAATAAATACTGCAGAGACGTCAATGAAAATGGTTCGTCCTGGACTAAAACAACTTTCTTATAACTTTTTGATAAGTACCATCACTTCTTTAAGACTCTTTATAACAGTAAGGAAACTTTTACAGACATTGATTTCAGGCATCTTTAAACATAAGTCCATGTTTTAAACCTTTGTTTCATATATTGTGTTTTGGTCCTTTGCCTTCATTTCATCTGAGTGACAGGAAACATGAGGAGAAACTAGAAGACGTGCATCAAATGACCGAGGCTGGGAGTCAAACCAGCAGGCTCTGCATCGAAGACTGAAGCCTCTGCTTAACTAAACGAGCTCTGTCAGATCCCCTGCATGGATATGAATCCTAAAGCAGTGAATCTGATTTTAAAAACTTTACTACGAGTCGGATTTTTAAATAAAAACAGCACGCTGTACTCGACCACACCAGGCACGAGGCGTCGTCTCCAGCGTCGTCAGAGCAGCCCTGTTTGAGAGCAGCGCTCTCCGATACATCATGATTTGATTTTTCTGACTATGGTAAGTTTCAAAGGAAAGGAACACTAAGACAGAACAGAATGTTGGCAGCCTGCAGCAGAGAAATGTGAAACCTCCTGCTTAATGGGGGAGGAAAGATCGACAGTTACTGTGTCACCACTTGTCAGGAGGAGGAGTGGAGGAGTGGAGGAGTGGAGGAGTGGAGGAGTGGAGGAGTGGAGGAGTACCGTGGAGCCTGAGTTGTTCTCCAAAGTAGTTTTACATGGAACCTTCTGCTGCCTGTCGGAGGAATACTTCGGGGGAGTTCAATAAAATCGGTGGAGCGCCGGCCACAGACGCTGAAATGAGAAGAACTCTGAGGTAGAAGACACTTAATCGCCTCACAGCAGGATCTTTAACCAAACTCAGAGTCGATGTTTTCTGAAACACAAGCAGCAGCGCATCATTTAGGACAGTAATATTTAATCCCAGACTGAGTTCAGCTGCTTCAGCAGCAGCTGAGAATCAGTTTGATGACGACAGATGGCGATCGCCCGCCTGTCAGATATCTAATATCTCTGCCCCGTCGACTGAATACATCACACGCCAAAGCAATCAACAAACAAGCTAGCAAGAGGCTAACTGGACGAATATCACTCAGTGAAAACGTAACAGCTAGTGTGTCTGATCTCATGATCGTGCTTTGTCTTGTTTACATTTTGTTTACCATCCTTCTTCCTTTTACACCTTTACGATCTTTAACTTCAAAGCGTGTGCAGATCGTCTGGTCCGGTTTTGGTCCGACATGAAAGAGGAAATTGATCTTCATGGAATTTTTGAGGTGTGTTTGTCTGAATTCAAGAAATCTGACACACTGTGATATTTTTATTTTAGACTCCAGTTAAAGTGGAGTCTGTTAGAGCTCTTGCTTCACAGCAAGAAGGTCGCCGGTTCGAATCCCGGTTCGGGCACGGTGTGCCTTTCTGTGTGGAGTTTGCATGTCCTCCCCGTGCATGCGTGGGTTCTCTCCGGGTACTCCGGCTTCCTCCCACAGTCCAAAAACATGCTCACTAGGTCAATTGGAGATTCTAAATTGCCCGTAGGAGTGAGTGCGAGCGTGAATGGTTGTCTGTGTCTCTGTGTCAGCCCTGCGATTGACTGGCGTCCAGTCCAGGGTGTACCCTGCCTCTCGCCCTCAGCCAGCTGGGATAGGCTCCAGCCACCCGTGACCCTGAACAGGAGAAGCGGTATAGAAAATGGATGGATGGACTCCAGTTAAAGTCAAACTACTTCAGTCAAACCCGCAGTCAGGGTTCGAATTACACAGCGGTCTTCGGGGGAGCCCTACTTTTTTACAGTGCGCACCACGACCTTCCAAATCATGTGAATGCGCATATAATTATTATCCATGTGTGGCCAACAACAGGGTTACTGAAAAAAACATTCCACTATGACAACAAAAAGTGCTTAACACTGTCCGAAACTATTGATATAAGGACAGTAGCAACAGCTGAATCTGAAACAAACGAGCTCCGGTGCAAACAACGTACTGTAACATCACAGTCAACAAACAGCGCTATCCATGGTAGTTCAGCACCGCCACGACCACAGCAGAATATGCAGAATTTTGTAAATTAAGTGAGTTTTTAAAAAAAAATGTTAATGAGCAAATAAGCTCACACGCACTCACACAAATATTATTTTATTTTATTTCAGGTAACAAGAGAAAATAGAACAGTGGACAATTTTTAGAGCTCCCCCTGAATGTGTTCAGGCTTTCAGGGGAGCCGAGCTCCCCTTAGCTCCCCCGTAATTCGAACCATGCCCACAGTTTTTACTTTATATATAAAGTTAACGAGTCAAATAAAAGAGAAAATTAAAAAAAAGGGGATGTTGAAATCAAGTTTTGCTCGACTTCTAACCAGATTTAAATTTCAGTCCTTGAAACAGCAGAGACGCTGATAACAAACTTTAGAATAGATGAATAAAAATAACACTGACGCCTCTAAACCACAACAAGCAGACTGAGTATCTTATATTTACTTCTGCTGTTTGGGTTCACTTTAGTTTACTGTAACTTGAGACACATCGGGACAAACGAGCAGTTTTGTTGCATTCGTCTGTTGTTTCTTGACCATTTTTTGCTTTTAGCAAATAAGCTCGAAAACTGCACAGACAAAAATAAATAAATAAATAAATAAATTAACGAGTAGGTTGATTAAATTAGCAAATATAGACCAAAACAGAAAACAAATATTGGTCATGGTGATGGTAAGGCTCCATATCTGCTGGACGTTTCCATTAGCAGCTCTTTGCAACATAATCATAATTTTTTACTCATTTGATTTACAAAATTAAATTAAAACAAGAGAATAAAAAAATAACAGAGAGCAAAGTAATAGTGCAGGGGGAGGCAAAAAAGACTTATTATTATTATTATTATTTTTTACCAACTGTATCCTTACGCTTCTCTCAGATAAAACCTTTGTTTAATTCACATGTTGAACCTCGTTTTATGATGTGAGGATGCTGTAGGAGCACAGGTTTGGTGACTGAGTGTATGAGCACGATTTGACGGCAGGAAATCTGTTTAATATTTCAACAAAGCGGTTATCCTGTCCGTGTATCATTTGGCTTTATTTGTCAGGGTGTAACGCTAACGGCTATCAACGTGCTGCATGTTTACGTGTCGTTTTTGTTTTGGTGACTAATCCTCTCTGCATCTTTGGACAAAAGGAGCTTTGGGTGAAAACGTGAGATGTCTATAGAATGACGTTTATTTTATCGTCACAGCAGGCGAGGTTAGCCATGGAGGAGAGGTTTGTGAATGGATGGTTTTAAAGGTTTCTGCTGTATCCCTCCTGCGCCCTCGGGGGATAGAAGGTTAGCAGGCGGTATTGTTTGGTTATCGTGCTTCATGTCCTTCTGGTGAAATATGTTTACAGGACTGCATGAGTGGAATAAAGGTTTATTATGGATGCGAATCAACACAAATAAATAAATACCACATTTCACAGTCATAATAGGTTTTCAGGATAGCTGCTGTGACTGTGAGGGACACCGTAAAGAGACAAAAAACTAATCTACATGTCAACATTTCCGTTACAAATCCATCCCTACAGATTCCTTGTCTGTCTTTGCCTCTGAGAGCCAGGTGCTGAAATTGGATATGCCATCGCTTCTCTTAACCCCACGCATTGCTTTTGTTTTCCACAAAATGCAGCAGGAATAAGGCCTCTGAATCCATAATCATTTCATTTCATGTCCTGTAACCTCTCCAAAGTGTGTCATGGCAACACGGTTTCCATGTAATCCCCAAAGGGAAAAAAAAAAAAAGGAACGAAACAAATGATGGAAACAGTCTGGATACACTGCCATGTCACATCGGTGGCTCTTGTCATAATATTATTTTGGATGACGACTCACTGAATGCATGCCTGAGTGTGTGTGTGTGTGTGTGTGTGTGTGTGGATTACTGGTTAATAAGGACTTTGGTTGTGCAGAATTAGAGAATTAATTAGAAAATTAATCACCTGGAAGGGGTGAAGTACCTGGTGCATGTCAGTGTCGGTGTCCAGGTTTTTCATTTAGCTTCAAAGTGTTGAAGAGAGCATGACAGGAGGAGAAAAACAGGAAATAAATAAATAAAAGAAGAAAAAACAGGCGCATGGATGATGTCAAATCCTCAGAGCGATGCACACCAACCTCTAAAAAAAAACAAATGATTGTTTGCTGGAAGAAGAGAGCGATGAATGGTTGTATTTATAATAGCCTCCCACCACATACGCTGCATTCAGCCCGTCCATGCCTACTGTACAATTTTAACACACACAAAAAGCGGAGTTACATAAGGTAAAATCCACCAGATGAATAATAAATAAAATATGTGGGTCATGGAACAGAGGAAGGGAAGAATACAGGAGAACTCAAATGTCCTCTGTTGGAGTTTAGATTTATTTATGGACGCAAAACAAACATCCACATCCGAGCATCCTCGTCCTCGCTCTTACACTGCAAAAAAACTGAAACCTGAGTGTTTACGGCTCATGTTGAGTAAAAGAGTCTGTTTGGACTCAATATGAGCAACATTCACCAGACCAGTTCAGAAACATCGTCTTTGTTTTCAAGTGATTTAAAGACAGAAATGAGGTCTGAGTTACTTGAAACAAGCATTAAATAAATAATAAATAAATCTTCCAATGGGATGAGAAAAAAAAGTTTCTTGTATTTACATTTTATTCTAATTTCCAGAAACTTGATGAGCTTTTTTTTTTTTTTTTTTTATTCCATTGGCAGATTTTTTTTTTTTTACTCATTACAAGAAATTCCGACCTCATTATTTTCTTTGAATATCTTGAAACAAGACGTGTTTCTGAACTTGTCAGTAAAATATAATTTAGTAGTTTTTTTTTGGCAATTTACTTTTTTTTTTTGTTCCAAAATGAAGACAAAAACGCTTAGATTCCAGTTTTTTCAGATTTTGTAATTTATTACAGATGATCAGATTTGACTGCATATCTGCATCTTAAATGAAGCCTCGAAAAATGGAGAAATCTGTAGTCTGTTCCTTCAAAACCACGTTTTAGGTGGAAGTTATGGAGGAGACGAGTCTGACAGCAGCCTCTCACTCTGAGAGCCGTGAAAATGACATGACAGCAGGAAACGTCACCCAGACGACACCTTTTCCATGTGAGCATTAAGTGATGATAGAGACAGAAAATGGACTTTGTTCTGAACTTCTGACTCTTGGCTTGTTAGACTAATAAAAAGGTTTGATGTATTTGGTTTAATTTATGCCAAAATCACTCAATAAGCAGCTGTAATTGGTTGGACTTTCCGATCTCATATAAAAGCATCATTTTCACTTCTGGTTTGTGTCTTTTAACCCATTTAATCCCAAAATTTTCCAAGACGTGAAAATATCCAAAACGTGCCATTGGAAATCCTATCAAGTGATCAATCTTTGTTTTATTTATTTATTGATTTATTTATTGAGGGTTCCGGTTATGGCGGCTTCGTGATCAGACGTGTGTATTTTGCTCCCTGATACTTTTGCCCTTTTAAGTCACTTCCTCGGGTATTTTTTTTCTCAACGTTATCAGTCGTTAAGTCAGTAGCAGCTCTAGAAACTAGAAATCAAGGAACTCGCGGAAAAAAAAATCAACCGCAAGTTACTTGGCACTTTAGCCCGCAAGATGCTAGCGTCCCCCTCAGCGTCAGCCACGAGCACGGAGCCGCTAACACTTAGCATGTTGGTTGGAGAGCTCGCAAAGCTGCACAAAAACGTTACGAGTGAATTTACTTCCTCCTTGAACGCGGCTTTGGCTCCAATCCAGACTGTGGCCTCACATGCTGCCACCATCTCCGCGATGGAAACGGCGCTCACGGCCCACTCAGATGGGATAACTTTCGTTACATTGAAATGTATTTATTTATTAAATTTCAAGAGAAATCAGGTGAAAAGTTTGTTTTATGGCTGGTTTTAATTCTGACCAGTGGGATAAGATGCTGCTGTCCAAAGTAAGATAAATGTCTTTTAGAGTTTTGAAGTTATCATACCTTCGTGTACAGTTATAAAGCAACTTCCTGTTGTTTTGTTGTCTCTCCAATGGAAAACCGTTGGTGTCCTCGGGTCAGAACCTCAGAGGTTCTCTGGGGTAACCTGATTTACTTTGATTTGATGCTGCACGTCTTTAATCTCCACCCTTTATTGTCTCAATATTTGTTCGAAACGCACTGACACATCACTCCGTAACATGTTTTTTTTTTATGTTATGAATCAAACATTTGTTTTACGGTTGTGACGCGGTGGTGAAATGGGTAACTGGGTTGTGATACCACATTTTGGTGAAATGTGTCTGAAAGCTATAGATCCTTTTAATCCCATCCACTTTCCAGCACTTATCCAGGACCGTGCTGTTCCGTCTCCCCTGGCTTCTTCCTGCAGCCGTCCTTGGAGATCCTGCTGTATTTTGTGGGCTAGATGGGATACAGGAAATAATCCGAGCAGTGTGTTCTGGGCCTCCAAGGCGGCTCTTCACATTTGGACAGTAAGAATAGCCCATCAGGGGGGTATCATGATCAGATGTGCAGAGAATCATCTCAACCAGTTTCTGAAGAGTGAACGGGAAAAGTTTCTGCTCACTGCTTCAGGATTGTGCTCGGTGGGATAATGAGTAATGGTAATAATTCAGCTCTTTTAAACACCTGAAAAAAGATTGTTTTTGATTTAATTCAATCAAAGTACAAGCTGCTAACAGTTTATCATCAAATGTTATTAAAAACTACACATATCAGACATTAAAACATGGGTCCCTCTCAGTTCTGTAGTTCTTTAAAGCGCTGAAAGTTTTTCTCATCCAGCTCGGTTGTTGTTGGATATTTTAAAAAATTCTCTCTGAGGCTTCAGAAATACTCCACACATGACGGGCTACTCATGGAGGATAGATGAGGGTGAGGAAAGCAGACCTGGTGAAACCTCCAGAAACATTTAGGTGAACAGCGGCTTAAACACAGCGTGAACAGACATCCCTGTGAGGGCACTTGGGGCTCTCTTCTGGGAGAGCCGAGTCTGTTTTTGACTGAGTTTATCCCTCAGGCCAACATGTTCAATTATAATTTACAGCTTGTACGCTATTTGGGTGTCTGCCTCACTGGTATGTGGATCTGTAGCAGTCAAACATCAACAAATTTGTTTTTGGAATATTAGAATATTACAGTTTTCTGACTTAATGTTTTTTTCTTATTTGTATGGGCTGAAATTGGATGTAGTGCCTTGACATAATCAACTCTTCTCGTGTCTGTCTCGTTCTTTATTTCGCTCACTGAACGGTTGGAGTTTTGGACGGGGTTATGTCATCCTGATCTCGAAAGAAAACATTTTCTCTGGTGCAGCAGGAAAAGAGGAAACCATTATCAAAATTGAGACAATTTCACGTGCGGTCAGATGAAGCCGGAGTCTCTCTTAAGGATCTGTTTTCAAGGATCACTGCTCACAGCTCACACACCGAGCGTGGTCAGGAGGTGTGTGGTGGAACAGCAGCGCGGCGGGGGACGGAAAAGAAAGACATTACCATGTGTTTGTATCAGTCGGGACAAATTTTCACCTCTACGTTAAAGGCGGATTAAATAAGTTCTCAAACCAGAGATGAGTCCAAGAAGAAGCGTGATACACATTCATGTAACAGTCCAAACTGTAGGTGGGCACATACAGGCGAGTATTGTCACCAGCATCTCCTCAGTGTTTGTCTCACATACATTGAGGAACAACCTCCCTCGGAGTTCACACTATACATAAAAAGCCCAACAGCAGCTATTTATACAGCAGCCCTACACACACGGCAGATCCTGCTTTATAAATGTCCTGTTACATCGTCGATATCTCACAGCACAACTTGGAAAATATTCTAAGAAACATGTTTATAGAAAGATCTGAAATAAAATGTTTGTGTTTTGATTTTATAGGCTGGTGCTGGTTGTCGGGAGTAATGAGCTTCCTGTGGCTCAGGGACAACATTTATGTGTTTGATAACTGTACATGGAGTCTATATGCACAGCATAACACCCACCCTAAATGCTGCTCAGAGGAGAGAGAGAGAGAGGGGTAGACTGAGACTAGAAACTGTGGATAAATAAGAGTCAGCAGGTCATTTACAATCGACCAACTTTATTCATCACACTGAAGAATCTATAGAAAATTTAAAAGATCCGACAAATAGTGACAGATTTAACCAAGTTAGGGTCACGAAGGTCAGACAACAACATCTTTTTGTCGAATACGTTGGTCGGCAACAGACTGGAAGACGGTACCCAACCAAACCACGACCGACACGACGAGGCTGGAAGACGAGAAGGTCGACTTCTCCTCACCAACATTTCTCTTTTTCCTCCCCATCACGGTCGACTTTCCACATCACATCACAAAAAGCAGGGATTCTATTGGTTCCCAACTTCTTCATTCATCACTCGTTTGGTCACGTCGTTGGTTTACACAAACATCAAGTGTTTATAAATTCATTCATTCATCTATTGAGTTGGGACAGTATCAACACAAACAAATACAGTTACTCAGTCTGCAGAGGTATTGCTGATTAACCACAGGTAACATCTTACTCATGGTTCCTTTCACAGGTCTTTCCTTAAATTAGTGCTTCCTAAAGTCAGGGTTGGGAAACAGGAATGCTTCACAAACAAAAACCATTTGTACAAATATGAGTTCAACTTTCCATTAAACCTTCCAAACAGGAAATGTTTCCTCTGTTTCTTATTTACCACAAGCCGTCCGGCTAATGTTAAAAGCGTGATCGTAAAGTCGAAGCTTACATGCTGTTTGTTTGTTTGTTTGTTGTAGCACAATGACTGGATTTATCACGGTGATCTTCTTCTGGTGAAATTCACTCACGCTGACCAGTGCGCTGACCTCAGCAGGTCGAGGCGGACCAAGACCTGCTGAGTCTTGCCAAACCCAACCACAGTCAGATAGCAATCACATTATGGAGCCATGCTCTGTCTGTTCTCGTGCTGATTAAGCTCATAGTCCGATTTCTTAAGCTGCTTATAAACGTTCTGAGTGGTGGTGGAAACATTTAGGAAACAGAATTGAAAAACAATCTGTTTTTTGTTCTGGTTTGTTTCTGAGCATTTCTATCCATGACACCTCTAGTTTGCTGAAAATAACACGCTAGACCCCCCCCCTCTCTCTTTGTCTGATTAGAATATAACTGTGCTTATGACGTGAAGTCAGACCTCAGTATTACTTGATTTTAAGGTTGGACTTATGAAAGGAACTATCAATAAGACGAAACCTCAAGCTAATGAACCTCATGTCTCTCATGTGTGTCCAGGTGAAAGACCAAACAGCTGTTACTGGAGCTACCTCAGTGTATCATCTGACTTCTGGTGCGTGCACCACATACGAGGGAGACTTCACCTCACATCTCCAATAACTGACAAAAAAAGCGTAACACCGGTTTGAATCCACAGTAATCCTTGACATCAAGCCCACTGCACAGGTGCTGTGTGATGCTATTGACACACCACCTACTGTGTTCCACCCACTTTACTCTGGTCTGCTGAAAATAAACTGCATGCAAGGAAAGCACTTCATGAGACTTCCACTGCAGAAATGAGGCAGCGTGTCTCAGTATAAAACCATCATAAATGCTCTTCTCTCTCACTGTCTCTGTTCCTTTTGCTCCAGCATGAGAAGTTTTGTTGTTTAAAATGCAAACTTTGAGGATGACCTTGCGTGCATGCATTTGAAAATGTCTGACGGTTTTGTTTCGAGAGCGAAAATCTTTCCTCTCCTCATGAAAGTAAGTTTGTGTGTGGGTGCTGCTGATGTGAGTTTTCCTGTTGATTTACAGTTTCAATGACAAAATATCCAACAGGACCGACTGCAGCCAAAGCTCTGCTTCACCAAGGTCCTCTGAAGCTGTTGATTTTCTCTGTTTATTGTGTTTGTAGCATAAAAATGTGTTCGGAGTGAGAGTCTACTCATGAGTCTGTTGTCTGGATGCGCTCTGTTCTTTATCATCCACAGCCTTAAACGGATCTCTGCTTACTTCTAAAACAAAAGAAACATGCTCTAAAAATAAAGACATACAGTACGCTATAAAAAGCTTCTCAGCATAATTATTTCCTGGGTAATAAATGAATCATTCCTCCAGCAGAGTCTGGACCCAGAATCTAGTAAATGCCCCAGAGGAGGGAGTGGACTGTGAAATTTTTATGATAGTAGCGATTTGGTCAATAAAAGCAGATGTATGGCCTGCTGAGCAGCTCCATAAGTAAGTGTTCACAGATGGAGTGAGTGTCATCACTTTGGCTGGGACAGGAGCATCCTCGGGGCTTTCTCCTCTGAAACCATCATCCAGCATTTCTTCCCACACACCACCTCCCTGCACACCCATGTCGCTGAATATTACAGCGGTGCAGATTTATGCTCATAAGTGATGGAGGTTACATGGAACACCTGCACTAAACAGTTTATTTACACGGTATTTGGCTTTACATGAGCGCTGAGGAAACATACTGACTCCTCTTTAAATACGGGAGTCCTGCAATCAGAGAAGGTTGTTTTTGGCTCACCTTCACATAGAAGAAATGATCCCATCCAAAGCAACAAAGACTGATTAACAGGAAGCAGAGTGGTTTGAAACCATAGCGTCCAAATTTCATCTACACAGGCAAGTCTCCATCTTTACCACAGAAGCCAACGGACTCCAGTTGTCTCTAAAAGGTATGAAAATAACTGCACTTCCTGTTGTGTTTGAGAGGACTTGCAATTTATCGACTTGGCCCAAATTCAAATTCTGTTTTTCACAGCAGCAGGTGAATAATGAACGCTAACCACCGAGCCTACAAACTCTGCAAAGACGGCTTTTAAATAACCTTGGATTTTAAAGGAAGAATATGCAACGTTTTCTGATCCAGGTGCTTCAGATTCCTTCCAGTTAGAAGCCAGTGTTTGATGTCGTTTAGAAAGATCAATAAACTTTTGTTTCCAGACCAGTTGATTACAAACGTTACAATATTCTGAATTTTTCTATTTTATTCTATTCTATTCTATCAGCTTGGATTCTACTGGAATGTTGAGTGACAGATCAGTCAGTTTTTCCATTTATGAGAATTAAAACGTTGTTGTGTCTGAACATCCATCGTTGGAGCGTTACATCAGGCTTTAACATGCTAATCTCCAAAAACCACCACTGGAGCTGACTCTGGCCTCATATTCAATTAAATTTCCCTTTAATTACCGTATTGGCCCGAATATAAGACGGTGTTTTTTGCATTGAAATAAGACTGAAAAAGTGTGGGTCGTCTTACATTCGGGGTCTAGACATTATACCCATTCACAACGCTAGATGGCGCCAGATATCTTTAAAGCGAATGCTGAACTTAACTCCCCAGGCCAAAGCGAACCCCTGTCACGAAGAATAAAGAATGGGTAAAGGTGGCGTTATTATATTATGAAATTAAATTCAGAGAGAAAAAAAAAAATCTATTTAAGGAGGATATGGCGTAGCCTTGGGAGGGAGGAAGTTCTTTGAAAAACGCCGGGAAAAAATGAGTATGAGGCGCCAGGCTGTTGTCTGCAGCGATATAGACAACAGGGAAGTTAAGTAAAATAAAGGTAAAATGTGGACACTAGCTGGTGTCCGTAAACCAACAAAAATCTGAACTACTGTGTCGATGAAAATAAGTTTGACGGGAGGATTCCCTCCGATCGGCGGCATGGATCTTCCTCGCGCAGAAGCGCATTGACGGACACGCCAGGAGAAAACACGGATTTTTCCTTTGGGATTAAAACTCAGGGTGAGACCCTGGATTTTTGCGTTCTGTTTTGGGCTGGGTTATTTTTTATATTTTTTTACTTGTTTTTTTTCCTTTCTGGATCGGAGGATTATTGGACAAAGGATCGCCGCGGTCGGGTGGACAGAAATAAAGCAAAACGGGAACTGAGGTAAAAAATGACTGGTCGACGCGCAGAGAGGGAATATTAAACTGTTTTTTGTTTGAGAACAATTCTGAGTTGAATTTGGGTGCATAAATGGTCGAATTGGAGGTTTCTTTTTGTTCAATTAAATATATTTTGTTCAGTTTTGAGGGTATGTTGAAGTTTTTCTAATGTCTTACAGGATATCCAAATGTGACTCGTGTTTTGGTTTTGATGATTATAAAAACCGGATTATGTGATTTAAGTTATATCTAGAAAGAACCTCCCTTAAAGCGTTTTAACATCGAAAATTATAGGTCGATTGTTACAAGATTACAAGAATTAAATTTGGTGTTCAAAAAGTCTTTTTTCGAACTTGAGTCTTGAAAAAGAGGGGGTCGTCTTATAATCAGGGTCGTCTTATATTCGGGCCAATACGGTAATACACTTGAACAACAAATGAAACCCTTGGAGTCTTTTAACACAACATACGGCTTTTCTATTGTTAAGAGTTGGTTTGAAAGTCATTTTGAACCACGTTTACAAGATACCTGGAAATATCATCCAAAAACTGCACTGGAAAAACAAAAGTTAAACAAAGGAACAGTTTTATTTAGTGTTTGAAAAGTTGTTTGGTGTGGGAAACAAATGATTGGACAATGAACTGATTTGATTGGACGATTTGATGATTCCTGCAGCGACCTGAAAGACGTTGAAGCAAAGAAGGAGCTCAGTTCCTGACAGAATAAACTTAACATGGTTGGTTTACTCCAATCTGGGTTCATTTACAGCGTGCTTTAAGAGAAGGCCCCCTTTTTGATCCTCACATCTACTAAAAATACTCGTCAACATGCACATTAGTCTGGCTCAAAGCGATGCTGACTCGACCGTCTGTTTCAGTCTCCATCACAGCGCTCTCCAAATTCTTGGTTACGTTCATCTGTTATTTGAATCATGCCCGACTGCGAACCTTTGAAGTGTACTTCTAGAATAACTTTCCAAAGATTTCATGAAGAGGAAGCACTCGCAGTTGCTTTATACCTTTGATGCTCCTAAAAGAACAGCTTCTTCTAACTCCAGCTGAACACTGTGATGAATTTAAAGTCCTATGACTCACACGACCCGTTACGTAGGAACACGTTTTAGCAGACTTGAGTTTTCTGTCTTCATAGTGGAGATGGTTTGGTTCAGGTGATGACCTGACACGCAGCACGATGGGCTCCCAAAGAATCACACAAAGCATTATATGTTTACAGCAGTCCATGAGATGTTTCTGACATTCACAATTTAATAATCCAGCCCTGCAGCAGCGATGAAAACAATGAAGAATCATCATCAATTTACTGCTGTGCTCTTCACCGGAGAAGCAGTTTTGTTTGACTTTTCCGTCGCGGGGTAATTGAGACACCTGTTGCACTCAACGCGAAATGAGAATTGAAAGGAAACAAATATCACGCCGTACCACTTAAATGTTTCACTGCTGCTGTTTTTTCCATTTCTTGATTCTAAAGGAGACATTTTTTTTCCACTCTACTTTGGCCTTGACAAAACCCTTTCTTTTTTCTGACAGTCAATTTTGTTTCAGCGATTCCTGCAGTATACAGTTTTCCACCGCGAACAATGCTGTCAGAGATGAAGCCAACCCACAAACCACAATACACAGCTGCACACCTGGCAGCTAGGTGTTTCTGAAAAGAAAGAGTGGGTCAAACTGCGCTGTTCTCCTCTACAGTTTGGGACATTCAGGAAAAAGAATGAATGTCCCTGAAAAGATTGACAGTCATCCATCATTTGGCCCTTCCCCAAGACACCCCGAGCAGTAAGTGGGTAACAGTGGGTACGACTGGGTTGATACGGAAACAGTTGGTCAAGGGATGAATTTAATAAGACAAAAAGTGCACAAAATATTTTTTTGAATGTCTTATGAGGAGCTTAAAAGCCAGAGAGCAACAACTGACCCCTGATGATGCTTTAATCCCACTGAGATCCAGGTTTTTTCTCTACCTGTGTTATACAAACCCAACCCCAGTGAAGTTTGGACGCTGTGTGAAACCTAAATAAAAACAGAATACAGTGATTTTACAAATCCTGTTTAACCTAAATTTAACTCTACAAAGACCAGATATTTACTCTTCAAACTGATAAACTTTATTGTTTTTTGTAAACATTCACTCATTTTGAATTTGATGGCTGCAACACGTTCCTAAAAAGCTGGGACAGGGTCAACAACAGACTGGGAAAGTTGAGGAATGCTCCAAAAACACCTGTTTGGAACATTCCACAGGTGAACAGGTTCATTGGAAACAGGTGAGTGTCATGATTGGGTATATAAGGAGCATCCCTGAAAGGCTCAGTCGATCACAAGCAAGGATGGAGCGAGGTTCACCACTTTGTGAACAACTGCGTGAGCAAACAGTCCAACAGTTTAAGAACAATGTTTCTCATCATCTACAGTCCATAATATCATCAACAGATTCAGAGACGTAAGCAGCAAGGCTGAAAACCAACACTGAATGCCCGTGACCTTTGACCCCTCAGGCAGCACTGCATCAAAAACCGACATCACTGTGTAAAGGATATTACCACGTGGGCTCAGGAAGACTTCTTTGACAGCCTGCTTATTTTAGCAAGACAATGACAAGACACATTCTGCACCTGTTACAACAGCGTGGCTTCGTAGTAAAAGAGTGCAGGTAGTCCAGACCTGTCTCCCATTGAAAATGTATGGAGCATTATGAAGCACAAAATACGACAACAGAGACCCCGGACTGTTGATCAACTGAAGTTGTTCATCAATCAAGAATGGTAAAGAATTCCACCTCCAAAGCTTCAACAATTAGTGTCCTCAGTTCACAAACACTGACTGAGTGTTGATAAAGGAAAGATGAAAAGAAACGACGTGGATGAAAAGTAATTAAAATCAAGAAAACACACTTCATCGAGAGACCTAAAAGACTGTTTCCAAAATAACTGAAAAACTACTGTATCTTCAACATGCAGTTAAAAGTAATAAATGATGAATAACTGTGGAATATATATATATATATATATATATATATATATATATATATATATATATATATATATATATATATATATATATATAGTATTTCTAGTCCTCTAGTACTTCCTTTGTACTTCCAAATTTCATCGGCCCTCCATTCAAACATTTTCAAACCCTCACTGTTTGTTTCTACTTTGCACCCTCCTGATGAGGACCTCATTAGACTGAATCAAAGTTTTCCAGGCTGAGGAAACAGCTTCCTTAAGTAAGAGTGTCTCCCGATCCTCTTCCAATTCTCGGTGTCAGCTTCCATCAGCGTCACCGGCTCGTTGCGCTCGTATCCACCTCCGTGGCGCAAGAGCTGCCGCTGATTAGCTCTCTGATTTACTCGGCCTTTCCCGAAGGAACGCTCAAGTGTGGACGTCTACCCCAGTGTTTGCTGTGCTAGCATAACAACCGCAGCTGCTGATAGGTTATCGATGCTGCTCTCTGTGTGGCAGCGACAAGGCTGCATCAGCTGAGAGCTTGAAAACTTGAACCTTGTGTCCTGTTGCTTCCTTTGGGAAGCACACAGGGGTTCTTTTCAAAGCCTCAGAAGGATGAAGCCGGCGGTTTGTATTTATCAAGTGAATTTTTCAAACACTTCCAGTTCCTTTCTTCCTCTGTGGAAAGGATTCAGCTCTTAAATAGATGGCTCTTTGTAATATGGCTGACCTTTTTCTCAAGCATGCACATTCCTCTAAAATCAGGCTGACTTTCCTTCATTTCAAAGAAGGAGGCAATTTGAGTTGACCTGCTTCAGATTCGGCCCTGTACACCTTGATGGATAAAATGAATAATAAAGAGAAAAAAAAAAAAACATTTCAGGTCAGTTTCTATTTTGATGAATAAAGAAACTCTCTGCTCGGGCCGTGTGGTCCGAATGAAAGCTTTTATAAAAGCATCAGGACCAGAGCCAACATCACCAGTAACACCGACCAGCGAGATTTAGCTTTTTATATACACTGTTTGCTTTGAAATGGATTTTTTGTTTGTTTTTTTGTTTGTTTATTTTTCGCTGTTACTAATGAGTACAGAAATTTGCCAACAGGGTAAAAAAGTCAGCCTCATTTTCATCATTGAATAAATCTTGACAAGCGATTTTCTTTTACCCCATTGGCAGTTTTTATTTATCTCATTTCAAGCATTTCAGCTCTTATTTTGGTGTGATGTCTCAAAATGAGACGCGTCAGGAGAACGTGTCAGTTGTTTTTAGAAGAAATTAGACAAAAAGAAACTGGTTTAAAAAAGCAGCCATACGAAGGACTTCCTATTACTGCTGTTTGTTATACTCTGTTGGACAGATTTTCAAGGGCCTCTTAACTGAAATAATTCTACTTTAAAATAAATAATACTTCTGAGTTTTGAAGCAAATCATCAATGTGCAGCGTGTGCCGTACATAGAAACAAGCTTCCACTGATGATTGGCTTGTTTGGCTTGGTGCTTCAGTGGTTTATGGTCCTTCCAGAGTCAGAAGCAAGAGGACACTCAATGAACTACAGTCTTTTGTAAACCTGCATTGTCTGGAGGTTGCAGCATGTATGTGAGCCACTCTTAAAGGTACAGTGTATAAAATGTTGAGAAACATCTAGAACATTGATTATACAACTCCCTTGCTTGCTCTTCCCACTGTTGAGGCAATGGTGGCCTTCAAGGACAAAAAGCCCCAATGATGTAAAAAAAAAAAAAATATATATATATATATATATATATATATATATATATATATATATATATATATATATATATATATATATATATATATATATATATATATACACCAGATTCATGCAGTCCGGCTGCGTGCAAATTAAGCAGGACAAGGAATCGTGCACGGAAACCACCCAAAAACACCAAGTGACTTTCAAAATAAAACAGACTATGTCCAATCCAGATCATATTTATCTGGACTACAACAACAAACCGACATAATGAGCAGAGCCAGACCAGAAGTCAACAGGTTTGAGCCCAACTTCATGCTGATGTATTACCAGAGTGAGTTCACAATTATATATATATATATATATATATATATATATATATATATATATATATATATATATATATATATATATATATATATATATATATGTATATATATACATATAACTGAATTTCATTTCTACCAAGTGTGTTTGTTTAAATGCAGCAAATTATTACCCGCTACATCTTTAAGTGACCAACATTTGGTATGAAGGATGGATAACAACGAGGCTAGCTAGCTCATCAGACATAATTTCACCAAGTCAACATCATGATGTCTTCATATAGATTCATGTCGTTGGCTGTAGCCATGAGTTGCAAGTTGAGTAACTTTGGATTAATGAGGTGAAAAGTTGTACCAACACTACTCAGAGGTCGTCCACTTTCAGGACATGGAGGACAGCCAGCAGCCAATCAGAACGCTGTATATTCATACCGCTGATAAAGCAGCCATATGCTGGCTTTGAAACAGATTTATACACTTCCTCTGGTACATTTCTTGTGTTTGTTCTCTGGTGTTTGCTCAGAGTTGTTTGGCTTGTGTAATAACAGCCTTATTACCATCCCCTGGGTGTAGATAGCAGGTAAATTAATACTAATTCTATGCAGAGATGAACAAATTAGCCCGCTTCTCTTTTTATTTTTCACAGCAGCTTGTTAGCGAGCAGCACACATTTGCAAACACTGACTCTCACATCTATCCCGTGCACACACGGGTATAAGTAAACACGACACACCTCTCCACCCCCAGACTAACATACAAACAAACATATGCACACAAATACCAGCACACACTCTTACTTCTTAATCTCCCAGCGCCGTGAACACAATGAGGGAGTGAGTTATGAGCGGCGGGGACTTGGCTCGGTATCAGAGGGAGGCTACCTCGCCGCTTGTTCCGATGTTAATTAGTTTGGCCTGTTTGCATTTTTATTTATCTGCTGCGGAGACTTGAAGCTGATTATCTCTTCACACTGATAATAAGAGATAAAACTTAGGCTGGATGACAAAACTCAGCTCCCTCCTCCGTCAGTTATTCATCCACAGTCGGTCCAGGTCCAAGGTCACGGCATCCCATGCATTTCAAAGTCGCTCCGAGCAGCCGTTTAGGAACACGATGGGGGACGAATATCTGCGTCTCATAGCTCAGCATCAAGCAGCTCCCTGATGTATTAGCTCTCTGCTCCCCTTCAGATGAATTAAAATGCTATATCACTCTCAATATATGGAGACGTATTGATATGCATCCAACACAGAGCATGTAATGAGAAGAGATGACGGAGTGCCTGGACTGCATCTGCACCTGCCACACGCTGCCCGGCCAAGTCAGCAGGGACGAAGATGAAGATGAAGATGAAGAGGACCTCCCCCCTTTCAAACCGCCATCACTGTGTGGCTGATTTACAAGTTATGGCCTTTTTCTCCTTCGTTCCTCTGTCATTGAAAAAGAGATTAGATGGGGCCGATTGCTTTAGACATCAAACATCACAGAGCGATCCGTCACAGCAGCCTCTTATGCAAAAAAGCCTTTCTGGATTCATCCACAGAAAGAGAAAACACACACACACACAGACACACACACACACAGAGACACACACACACTGTGTTTTTTCCAAGCGTCCACCCTCCTGTTTCTCCACTGCACAGTCAACTGATGCTCACTGGGATGTAAGGGCACCGTTTTCTCCCTCCTCCTCCCTCCTTTGCTTTTCTTCCTGCCACCCCCCCCCCCCCCCCCCCCCCCCCTCTCTCTCTCTCTCTCCCTTTTCTTTCTTTCTGTCTTTCTTTATCGCTAACTTGTGAATGGCAGCCAATCAGGGACAGAGTCGCCTCAGCTTCAGCCTCGGTGACATCCACCGCCAGAAGTGATGCACTGCTAGAGAGAAAGAGAGAGGAGAGGGAGGGGGAGGGAGAGGGTAGAGAGAGAGAGCGAGAGAGAAAGAGAGGTAGAGATGAGAGAGAGAAAGAAAGTGTAGAGGAGGGAAGGGGAGAGAAGCCAGGGAGCGGGGAGGAGAAACGGAACGAGGGAGGGCAGAGAGAAAGAGAGAAGCATAGAGCGAGGGAGGGAAGCAGCCAGGAGTCTCTCTCTCTCGCTCGCTCTCTCTCTCATGCACACACACACTCCCATACACATTCGCACCAGCTGTGCTGTTGTCAGTCTTGGAATGTAAGCACTGCCGTGAGGAGTCAGATTCTCCGCCGCTAAGCACTGCTAAGGAGTAGGAACAGAGCCGCCGCGCACTCACTGACACAGATGGATGCTAAGCCGTGAAAACCAAAGGTAAGGGCTTCTTCTGATTCACCTTTAAGGATAGATTTGTATTTTTGTCTGCCTCCAGACTCCGGGGGGATGATTTGCTTCTTGCACTGTGACAGAGGCAGACGGATGCAGCAGTGAGGATGGTTCTTGAAAAAAAAAGAAAAAGTGTTTCAACTTCAAAGAGGCTGATAAATCCAGAGAAGAGGGCAGTAATTAGGTCCGATGTCCAGGGGAGAGAGCTGAAGTTGTCTCCCTAATTTGTTCTTGTGTGGATGTGCCTGAAAAGAAATGAATCAAAGTATCTGAATTTATAAGATTTGTGTCTAGAATATTTTTTTTAATGTAGCTCATTATTTAAAAATAAATAAATAAATATGTTTTAAATGTATCTGTATCTGTTTATTCTCTATAGAACACTCCTCCAGCCTCTGCCACCTGTCACATCCTCCATATGCAACTTAAAGCCTCCTAATTAAAGACTCACACTGTGATTTTATAAAGACAGCAAAACTTTGACTCATTCAAACAGTGCAGAAAGCAACTATGATGATCCATACAGTGCACCTGCAGATGCATGTATACACCCTCTGTGTGTGTATATATATATATATATATATATAAATATATAAGTGCACATGTTCTATTTCTTAATGAGAGGCGTTAAGAGTCTGTGCACCTGTTCGAGGGTCCCTCCATGTGTCTGAGCTTGTGTGTGAGAGCTGAGGCAGTGATGGCAAAATCAGACTTTGTGGGCAGATTTGATGGGGAGGCAGTGTACCGTTCATATCTGAAGAAAAGAAAAAGAAAAAGAGAGAGAGAGAGAGAGAGAGAGAGAGAGAGAGAGAGAAAAAAAAAACATGGAGGTGTTTATCGCTGCATTCAAGCAGCACGGCGAGTACACCCGGCAGTGTTGCCGAGTATGTACATGTGCATATCCTCCACAGCACAAACTTAATCCACCCCTCACTCCTTTTCTTCCTCTCTCTCTCTCTCTCTCTCTCTCTCTCTCTCTCTCTCTCTCTCTGTGTGTGTAGCCCCCTCAGTGTGCTGCCTTGCTGCCTCGCTCTCTGACAGCTTTACAACCACTGGAGTGATATTGCAGGGTATGCTAGCGAGCTCCAGGTCACTCATGTAAAGCCATTATTGTTTAGCGCAAATTAGCGGCTAACAGGCGCCCTGAATTATAGTCCGATATGGAGTGACCTTTCAGTGTTTGGAATGAAAAGGAGGTGGGAACGTTGCTCTCCCACACAGGCTCAGAGGCTCTCATGAGCTGTCACACAGCTGGTTTTTGAGGATTAGGCATGAATATTTATTTGTTGTAGCACGCTGAGCAGGGAATAGGAAACAAGGAGGGAAGAAAATGGAAGCAAATAATGTGTTTTTTTTAAATTCAGGGTTATTTTAGTTTCATTTAATTCTCCTTTTTTAGTGCTCCAACAAATTACTTGGATAAACGTCCTGTGAGAAAAATACAATTTTTCCATTTTCAGATTTTTAATGACGTCTCTAAAATCCTCACAGTGAAATAAATGTATTTTCTAAATTTATGGAGTGGATTTTCTTGTATTTTCAAAGTCAACACACCCTTTTCAAGGAAAGGAAAAAGAAAGCATTCCTCCCTCTCTGTTTCGAGTAGCTTTTCAACGAGGAAGTGTGCACTGTATCACAAAAAATTGCTTAGAGGATTTCAAAACATGAGTAAAGCTTGCTGAGGTTTGCCAAAGACTGCAGCCGGTCGGAGACGTGATATGAGGAAGGACTAGGGCTCCACCAAGTGGAGGTTTGCACAGGTGCTGCTTCATCTTGCTGCATCAACGCCCCTCATGCTAGATTTACACTCTCTCTGTCCCTGCTGCTATGTCAGTGCCGGCGAGCAATCACCAGAGCTACTCAAAGTGCCAATCACATCACGCTAGTTTTCACTCAGCTCTCATGTGCAGTTAGTGTTTGTGGGCCGCGTATGAAGTCCTGAACCGTGTGGTGTGATGAATGCTGCAGGTACAGCTGATCACAGACTAATCACAACACCACTTTCATGACCTCTGCTGTTCCCTCTCTCCCTCTCTCCCTCTCTCTCTCTCTTAATACCTGTTTCCGTCTGGGTTTCTCAAATGCAGACACTTGTTGAACTCAACAGCCAAACAGGAAGCTATAATTTTAAAGCAGCTCTTTGCCAGCAGCTCAGATTTTGCGGTGTATTTCTGCAGCAGGTGGGAGGATGAGAATGGTCCACAGCTAATTATACCATCTATATGGATGTAGTTCTGCATACGGGCTGAGGTAACTGTGTGTGGTTATCTTGGTTCAAGGGGTTGGAATCAGAATCTGAAACACTGAAGGGATCCCAGGGGGGAGCTGGGTCATAGATGCATCTATTCTTAGATGAATGCATGAGCGATGGATAACTATAAACTGATACAAAGTCAGAGATGTGCATCGTATGCAGGTGTTTGAGCTCCATCAGGAAACAAAACATACGAGGAAAAAACGCTGTAACTGGTTTTCTGTTGCAATATCAGAAGTATCTGTAGTAGCTTACTGGAAATGGTGTTTTGGGTGCATTACTGTACACAGCAAAGGATCATGGGAAACTGGAAATGAAGATACAGTTATGACACTCTCAATGCTTTTATAGTAATTCACTGTAAAATGCAGAGAAAGCTTTTAACAGAGAAGGTAAAAAGAGAAGACACCAGATGCGTCTGCAGTCCTGCTCCGCTCCGCTGCGTGTTCAGTCCCTCTCCTTTAATAAACCTCTCTTCATTCATGTTGTGCTGTTGAACCTCAAACCTGTTGATTCCTGGTGAGTCTTCGCTCAGTGTGATGTTTTCTTGCGTTGGTAAAGATAAATTTGATCTGGTTTTGACACAGTTTGTTTTATTTTGAAAGTCTCAGGCTCTTTTTAGGTCGTTTCCTTGCACTACTTCCTGTCCCGCTCGATCGTCTCTACTCTGAATTGACACGTCTAGGCTCTGGCATCAGGTGAAAACAGGATGGCTGCGGATTAGCTGCGACCTGTTGGACCAGGTACGCAGCTGGACTGCCACAGAACAGATCCAGTGAGAGTTGACACATTGACTTGAATGGAAACCATCTGATCTGGTGCAGTGTTGGAGTGGAGCTGGACTGGAGATGCATCTGGTGTATTTCAGCCGTTAGGAGGGTGGATCTGCTGTGCATGCACAGTCAATATGTGTTTTGCATTTGCATGAAGAATAATTGATCAACATTATTGATGATTTTATGGAAAAAAAAAAAGACTTTCCTGCATCTTTGCATCCTGAGTTTGAGTTCTCTAATGAGAAACATAAAGTGGAGTTACAGACTCATGAACCCGATGGTCACTAATCAGTGCACTGAAAGAAAATAAAAAAAGCCCTGATGTAACTAATGATGCTGAGCAGCTGAGCAGCTGAGAAGTGTCGGAGAGTGTTCTTCATTCTGCCCATGAGAGCACAGTATATAGGTCTCTACAAAGAACCCTCTATGCAATGAGCAGGGAGTCATAAATGAGGAGAGGATGATGTTCCATCCAGTCTATAGTAAAAGAAAGAAAAATCTCTCGTCATAAACGGAATAATGTGTCACGTTCAGGAGGCTCTGGGCAGAAATGCAACGCGGCAATAAAGCCGGCTAACAGAGGGTTATGTTTACAATAATCTGTGCCAAAGGTTGCAGCAACATCGGGAGCAGATGGTCAATTTAGGTGTTTATAGCCTCCCTTGTATAGAGTATCATCGATTTATTATGCATGCAGGACCTTAGGAAAGGGTTTACCATGCAGCCAGACTCGTGCTGCACATTGCACCTATAATTATTGTCCTCCTAAAGTCAGAGAAGCCATAAAAGTGCTTAGTTGCAGCGCTCGGTTTAATGTTGGTGGGGAAAGCCTGCATGCTCGATTTTTTCGGGGCTGCATAGTGCATACAAATTTCCCGCAGAGCGATGTGCAAGGCTGTGCTTTTTTCTAGGAAGCATATCCTGATGAACAGCTAGTTTATATCTGATCAAAGATATTCTTATTCAGCAAAACAAGAATGTATAATTTTGCGGATTACAAAAGTGGGGCACGGCGGGGCTTCTTTCCAGAGTGTCTTAGCCAAGATTAAGTGTAACAGCCGCAGAAAAACACTTTAAAAGCATATTTAACAATTCCTTCCCCTTCGCATCTCTGCTTCCACTGCCAAGCCATATAAGCTGTCTGCTACGTAATCTAATCGTAAACAACTTCCTTTACAAAGTCTGCGTTTAATGGGCTAAATAAGTTGTGATAATTCAGCCTGAGTCTATAGGATCTGGCAGGGACTCATCCCCCTCGCTCATCCTTTAATGGAGTGTTTGGAAGAAGTCTAAAAAGACACACACTGGCCCTAATGCTTAATAGGGAACGCCGCATCAAAGATTAATATCCAGAATGCTATTAAAACTCAAGGACAGGCTGGAATGATAATTAGAAAATGCAATCACAAGCATCAGACTAGATTAATTGCAAGGCGGCATTTCCTGATTTCAGGGATGCACGTGTCCCACTCACCCGGCGTCGTGGGCAACGCACAGGGACATAACATTAAAAATGCAGCACTGATGGCTCAGTACTTTCTGTCCTGGCATCAGATTAAGAAGCATTGTTAGAACTCATATTTAAGTCGTCTTTACTGACTTTTTTTTCTCACAGCTCGGGTCAGCTCTGGTACACTGCAGCAGCTGCTGCTGCTAAGATATATCCCAGAATCCTTTGTGCCTTGCTGTGTTAAGCCCTAACGAGTCAACTTTTAACAAACTCAGGCAGGAAGTATTGTGAACTTGGGTGGTATTTGGAAATTATTGCTGATTTAATTAGCTAAAGCTGTCTGAGTGACTAAGAATGATTTACGTCGGGATCTCATTAGCTCACTTATTTGATTTTCTATTCAAAGGATTATATTCATTTATATTCATCAATGGAACCATAATACTAATTTGCTCGCACTGAATGCCTCCACTGACATTAAAGTCCTTTTTTTAAGAGCGTGCTGAACAAAAGCAAGAGGAATTGTGGAAGTAGCATGTGCCTATAACGCCGTGCTCCCGTGGGGATTCAGTGAAAGCTTGTCAGGATAACTCTGGTATGGGGAACTACTAAAAGGGCTCTATTAGAAAGAGAGGCAAGATTTATTAGGATTAACTTCCAAAAGAGCATAAATTATGCATGCATACCCAAATTACCTATCAGGATGAGTCCCTAACAGGGACAGAGCCTCAGAGAAGTGTTGGAAGGAGACCAATAACAGAAGACACCTTATTACAGGCACAAATCTGACACATAGAGGAGTGAAACTGGATGATTAAATAGGAGTACATTGTGTAATCTGAAGGGAATAACTGCTCATCATCCCTTAAACGTGGACACGATTGGATTGAGGAGATGAAAAAAGTCTGATTTCCGTTTGGAAAGACGTGCAGTGGTGTCGTTTTACTCGTGTCGTCGTGTTGGTAGCGAAGCAGGACGTAAAAATAAAAGCCGCCTTTCAGCGGAGCGTTTCACAGAGCTGCCTTTTGCTCCTGTCACAGGCGCTCAGCTCCTGCAGGTACCTGTATTACGCTGTTCAAACACACTCACCGGCTGTGAGGAGCTGTTTGCAGATCAGTAATGCAACTTATAATTAGTGCAGCTCGCTCCTTTACAACTCAAATACAGAGGGAGACGGGGACATGACGGGGAGTTGTAGCTGCAGTTATTAAACTTCATTTGGGTCTGACATTCATTTAGCTGCTGATGCACCACAGTGATCGCAGACTTTTACACTGGGGTGGATTTTTTATTCCTCTTAGTCATTAATCACTCCCATTAGTTCTGCATACTTTCTTCTCTAAAGATCATTTCAGTTTAATGACAACACACACCACCAGATATAGATCCATTTAAAAGTTGGACTTTATTGTCTTGGACTGTTTTCACTTCCTCTTCCACAAGAAATACATACTTGACTGCCTGCTGGTAATTTGAGCCATTTTTCTTCTTTTATGGTGTTAAATAAGCAGCTTTGATAAATGCTTTGGGCAACAGAACATGGGGTCAGATACAAGTATGAAAAATAGTATATTACAGAGGAATAAAAATCTATCATTATAAATCTTTTAAATACACCTATTAAAGTCGCCAACATGTTTGCAGCAAAGATGACCAAGAAAATCTAAGTTGTGTCCCAAAAACCAGCAAGGCAACGTGGAAATTTGGTTGATCTACTTCGACTCCAAAGATGTCACCAATCCAGTGACTGAGCTAGGCTAGCATGACTCGTCAAACATGTCTGATTGTCAACCTGCTCGTAAAAACAAACTGCAACTTGATGAAGAAATGCCTCTTTGGACTAGCTAACTAGCTAACTAGCTAACTAGCTAACTGATGGCTGTGAGAGTTTATCCTGACTGCACACACAGGTGTAACATCCTGGCAACAGGTACTGATGTGTTTATCCTCCAGTGGAGATATGTCAGAATCCCGAATTTGAATATCAAAAATGATCATAAATATAAAAAAAATCCATCATATTACAACAGATACTCCAGATGTTCCAAACAGCAAAGCGCTAAGAGACTGGACCAAGTTTTCTTTCTGCATTTTGTTTGATTATCATTTATTTTGGGGGGGTTTGTAGGCCTTAAACTGGAGAGGACAGGACAGAGGATGGAGCCAGAAGCGAGGTGAGAGCAGGAAGTGACATGCATGAAAGAAGCCACAGGTTGGACTGGAGCTCAGGCTGCCCACTCAGGGGCTTGCCTCATGGGACCCCTCGGTCTCTTCCTGTATTTTTTTATAGACTTCAGGGTCAAACTTTTCTCAGGTTGGTGCAAAGGACCAGGATGTACTGTGACGCTGCTGCTCTCACTCTTCATATCTGAGCTAATTGAGTTTTAACCCTTTGCTGTCACCTGCTGGCTGGTGCATTTAGCTTCTGCATCCTATTCTGAAGATGGGTGGAGAAATCCATGACTCATCAGTTACATTTTCACCTGCATTTTTAGCCTAGTGTAATTATTTTAATCCCTCACAATGGATATTACCATAAAGCCTTTAAGTTCTTTCATATAATTAAATTTAGTAATGGTCATTCTTCTTCTCGTATGGCTCCCTACATGGACCATCCACCACCGTTAACATCCATAATACAACCTCGGCTAAGAACAAGAGTAGGACTTAGCTAGTGATACTAGAGTCAAAGAGTTGAGCTGTGGAAAGCTCTCTGCAACCAGAGAGACTTTTAGTCAAAGGGGAACTATTTGGGGTTCAGTGATCCATTTTGCATTTTTCTGTCCTGAATTGTGACGCCTAACTTTCATGTCCTTTTGCAGGATCAGCTGTTGAACCACAGCCAAAGAGAAAACCATTACAGAGGAGTGTTAGGATGATATTTCTTGTGTTTGTGTGCTGTCGTCTGCGATCTGTCTCATGGTTTTTCTGTCTCCTTCGAGGATTTAGAGCTTACTGTAAAAGACGTAGATCTAAGTGTTCTGGACGCGCCTCTTAACTGAAGTTTCCTCTTTGTTCTCAGGGATCTAAAGGACATCAAAGAGAGGAATACAATGTCTGTTCTGATGACACATCCTATCAGAAGTCTTTTACCATAATTCACAAGTCATCCAGGACGTCCCCCAGCTGATTGGATACCATGAGAACCAATCAGGTTCTGCTCCTCCTGATGCTCTCCATGCTGTGGCCCAGCGCCGCCCTGCCTTTAACTCCTGGGAATATTGGGAATCTGTTTGGGATGGCAGAGAGTGATGGGAGGGTTCTGCACCGCTCCAAACGTGGATGGATGTGGAATCAATTCTTTCTGCTGGAGGAGTACACGGGAAATGACCATCAATATGTCGGCAAGGTAACGTGTCCAAACACATTGTCTGCAGACTAATTATAGAAGGTTTAGCTTGTTGAAGAAGTGTTTGATGTAATTGGGCGAAGATGAATGGGCTGCCACGACTCTGGCAGTTACAGGCACAGTTAACTGGAGCTAACAGATACACGGCACACTAACTGCAGTTTCTGCCTCCAGCCTTACACGCTGCTTTGCGAGGTTTCTGTTTAATCACATCGCTCCAACTCTGAGAACTCCGATACTCCATCACAGAGTCAGAGCATCTCTGTTAGGCAGAGTTGTTAGAGTATTTAATTGTGAACTAAAATAGATTATTATTTTTAACTACTTATTAAAGTCAGAGCTGTCAGACGCACTTAGAAATAATATCAAATCAGTCAATAATACCAAGGATACGTGAGTCAGCAGCAGAGAGAGCAGAAATGCTCCGTTGGCAAGTTCTTTTCAAAAACAAGAACGGAGCAGAAATAGACTCAGGCTTTGTTTCAATTTGGAAATCAAAAAAATATGAGGACAGGAGCAGCTGATCTGCTCAGTCTGACGTCATTTAAAGAGCTTTTTGGAAACCACCAACACCTGAAAGTCCTTCAAAACACGTCATGAATAGGAAGTGAAGCAGCCTTTCTGTTGACACGTTCTCGTCATCCATAAAACAGCAGATCGTTTTGACACCAAGTCTTCCCGCACCTTTGGTCAAAGCGTCTGATAAATGAAATTGTTACCGCATTGGCCCGAATATAAGACGGTCTTTTTTGCATTGAAATAAGACTGAAAAAGTGGGGTTCGTCTTACATTCGGGGTCTAGACATTATACCCATTCACAACGCTAGATGGCGCCAGATATCTTTAAAGCGAATGCTGAACTTAACCCCCCAGGCCAAAGCGAACCCCTGTCACGAAGACGAAAATAAAAATAGCGGTAAGAAAGAAAAGAGAAGAAAATAAGAGAAGAGATAACAGAAAAATGGAGAAACGTAGCGACAATCTGGAGAAAAGTGGGTCGAAGGTCGGCCAGGTTAACCGGCAGCTGAGGAGAAGTTACGATAAGATGTGATGGACATTTTTTGCATGATTTGAATGAGGCAACATAACATGCTTTTTCTCTCGAATATATTGTTATAATCATTTGTTTCAGATTTACTGTAATTGTTTTCTGTATAAAAATTAATTTGGTGTTCAAAAAGTCTTTTTTCAAACTTGAGTCTTGAAAACGAGGGGGGTTGTCTTATAATCAGGGTCATCTTATAATCAGGGTCGTCTTATATTCGGGCCAATACGGTAATTTCTGCCAGAAAACAGTGGACAGACAAAGAAGAAGAAGAAGCAACGTTAGTAAGAGAAGATGATGACTTGATTGTCAGGTAGCTTGATGCATCTATCGCAGTGCAAATCATGTTCGAAGTGAGTTGAAAGCGAGATTCTCAGAAACGGTTCCCTGCTAGTTTGGAAGTTTGGGGGATTATGTGCTAAAGACAAACTGAAGAGGGACTGAACCTCGAGGATAGACGGACAAAACCTAAAAACAATCAGTGGACTTTGAGCCAATGATAACGGAGCGGTTGGGTGTCTGTCATCTCACAGAGAAGCTCGGCCCACGTATCGGCTCCAGACCTGGATTTAGTCTCCATGTTGTGGTAAAGTTCTGGACCTTGATGGATGTTTTGGTACCGGTTAGTTTGGGTTCCTTTCATTGTTCATCAGCATTAACAGACTCTATCTTCACCTCTCTCTGCTTGTGTCTGGAGTCTTCTGCCAAAGAATAAAACAACAGTTCAGTTGAGGATTTATCCCACTAATGATGTTTGTTCTCCAAAGCCTTCAATCACTAACCCCAAATACCGTCGTCACTGTGAATTATTTTGGCCACGAGGTGAATTTTCGTATCTTAAAAACTTTATTTCAGCTGCTGAGATGCATGAAAACATCTTAATTTACTTTTTCTTATCTCAAAGTCATTCAAACAAGAAATAAATAACCAAACAAACCAAAAACATTCAAATAAACAAAGACTTAAACGGCCCCGTTTTGAGGCCATTATGTCAGAAAGTTTCAGGTGATTCCAGCTTAAACCTTTAAGTGCTGAAGTTCATCATTCAGCAGATCACAGCTCTCTGCATTTTGCCACCAGCATCTCAAATGTTCTCATCAATAAGGATGTAAATGTAGACACTCAACACGCTCTCAGGATGGATGCACCCTCTTTAGGAGAGTTACGCTCTGAGCTGCTCTCTTCACTGAACGGATATTTAACAAAGGCAGGAATTCACTGAGTAATTTAAAAAGCATTAACCATTCAGCAGTGAATCAGTGAATCAGTTCAATGCTCAGACGAGTCAAACCCAACATAAGATCCGTGCGGGTCTGAGGTGGGAGGAAAATGATCCCAGACCATATTTAAAAAAAAAAAAACCCTGCAGCTCTTTAGATTCCAAGAATCTCCCAAAAATGAAAGTTTCCAGGACAAAAACTCCTCCTTCACAACCACCCAGATCAGAGAGGTTGTTGTCAGCTCGCCCGTGCCGGCGCCATAAAGACAGGTGTGATGGGGAACGCTACAGTTATCAACTCGAGGCAGGAAAATGAGGTGACTGTCGACAGCCAATTTTCTCAGAGGAAGCTGGCTTTCATCACACACCTCATTCTCGGGAGTAAACAAGTGTCTTGTGTGAGGTTGAGTAGGGGGGATATGACAACTTCTTTCGCAGACACCATCATCGTGATGTGGTGGAGAGCGCGAGAGGAACAGCGAAAAAATTAATGGAATAGGAAGAAAAGGAGGAGGAAGGCAAAAACAAATCAATCACCAGGGCCGGTGATACTCACCTCGCTGCGTTATGTGATGAAGCAGCAAAGCAAATGCTGACTCTAAATGGGGCCATGCCTTGATATGTCTCTGACTGCTGTGTGTGTGTGTGTGTGTGTGTGTGTGTGAGTGTGTGTGGCTTTGTCTCCGTCCTTTGATGCTTTCTGGCTCCAAACTTCGGCGCAATGACAGCAATCACATCCTCCAGCTCCCCTTTTCTTCCTGTGTCCAATATCAGTCACTATTAAACTGTCAGGGAAACATAAGGAGCTAATAAATTACCAATGCAAGGGGGGGGGGGGGGGGGGGGGGCAGGACAGCCACGTCCCCCCGCTGTCACATAGAGAGGAAGCTGGGACTATCTGTACGGCTAATTTCATCAGTTTGACCTGGGAGCTGACAGCTGTGGCTGCTGAGACAGACGTGAGGAGGACGAGTTTGGGAAACAGCTGATATGACGTGATGTGGACGACACTATACTGTATGTTTCACAAGGTCTGCAAAAAACAGCACCTATAGCATAGAAAAACAAGCAGATAAGAAGATCTTACAAAACTATTGCACAAGCCAAACAGCCTCAAGAAACTTAGTTTAAACTTTTGATTCAGGTGAGCAGCGAAGAGTTTCTAAAGCTGCTCAGTTTACGGTGTGGGATCTGTGCCTGGAGGGAAAAACGCGTACTGTGAGTGAAGAACGTGCAGAGCAGAAGAAGTCAGAGGATGTATGGTTAGATATGAAACACTCAGAGCTGCAGACAACACTTGATTTAGAGATCTCTCCGTCTATACGTTGTTTTTATTTTAGGGCTGTTTGTTGGTTTTTCAAACACAGTCGTTCTGAAAATCCTCATCCAAACTTCTGATCCCTGAGACAATCTCGTCCTGCGCGTCATCACATCCACCCTGCTTTCTTTTCAGAGTCAAACACACGACACATCATGACTCATCGTTTTGTACACATTAACTCGTGGAACAGGCGTGAGAAGCACCAAGTTTGCAAAAATCCTGCACACTGTCCAACATGAGAGACGTGTTTTGATAAACAACGTTTCAGTATGAGACTTCCATCAGTGCTGAAACATTTGTCTAAAATCTCTTTAAAGTTGGACAGTGTGCATGATTTTCTTTTTCAAATAGGTGACTGTTTTCACTGTTTTCCACCAGCAGGCAGCAGTTAAAGACATGAAGAATAACTCCAGAGACACACAGTCAAACTCCTGATGGTCTTTCTTTGATTGCAGGTTGTTTGAGGGGCGACTTTTGATTTCATATCCTTAATTTTCTTTTCTGTGTATTAAAATCAGGTTATGGACATCAATAACATTTAATAAATAATATAATTTATCAACTTATTGAGGAATTTATTGGAAATTCACCAAATAAGGGGAAAGATAACGGCTGGATTAACTCTTTCAAGGGGCAGTTTGTCCTGTTCAGCAGAATTTAGCGAAGCCGAATGAGAAGCAATGGATTATAATCCCAGAGGGATACATGAATGAGTCCATAATCACCAGGATAAACACATCATTTTGTTTTCAGAGCTTAGAATGAGCTTCTTATCCCCAAGAGAGCAAGTTCCCTTCTACAGAGAACCACCGACATGTTTCTACGGCAGCTCAGAGCGGACAAACTGCTAAAATTCACCAGTTGGAAACAAACGACGAAGAGAGCAGCAGACTTTTTTAAAAAAAAACAAGAACTTGAGAAATGGAGGATCATACTTGTCATGCATCAGTTTTTTGTCCTTAAAGGCCACCGTAGTGTCGTTCATTGGAGGGGTGAGCAGGGGAGTGACAGCGAGATTTCTCTGAATATTCCCGTGTTTATAAAATGTTCTTCTAAAAATAAAGGACAGACTGAAACGGACGGACAGACGGGCTGATGCGTCTTCAGTTCACTGTCATTTTGTTTTGTTTGACTTCACCGTGGTAACTGGAGGGTTACTGAATAATAAAAACCATTTTTGGTAGGTGTTGTAACCGATACGGAGAATCTCTGTCACGCTCAAAGACAGACGGACGGACCGCTCAGTGACAGAGAGAGAGACGAGGACCAGAAAGAGAGCAGGAGCTCTACGAAAACATAATGACAGACAGAAAACTGGATTAAAGAGGTAAAGAGAGAGACAGAGAGACAGATTGAGACCAAAAGCACTTTATTGCTCAGCACAAAGCCATTAGAGCCTCCATGGTCTTCCTTATGAAGATCGTTTAATGGCCTCAGCAGTGCATCGTGGGAGGCCTTGTTTATTTCACATTCAATCAGAGCCCTCCAATCAGCCCACACACACACACACACACACACACACACACTCACTTACTGTCACTCGAGTTTGATTTCTTGATTACGGCAATCAGAGTGGATGTAAAGAACAGCCACGCGCTAACGCTGCTCGCTGCGTAACAGAAAAGGGAGCGAGCGCCACCGCAGCTGCCGCATGAAATAAAAGCGGCTCATATGGCTCATGGAGGTGCTCAAAAGGCGCGCTGCTCTGACGGTCGCATACCGAGCGCCGTGACTGATACCTCGCACAATGATGAGGAAGAAAGACGAGTTGAAGCGACGTTTCAAGCACTTAACTCCGCAGGAACTGTGAATGCATCGCGCATTTCTATCCATGCTGGTGTACTACGCTGCGGCTGCGACTGCGCGTGTGTCAGAGTAAAAAATCCGTCAAATCTGGTTTTAACTGACTTCCACGGAGCCATTAATGAGTGTGAGCGCTCGCTGTGTGCAGCTGCGGTGCCCTACTTCTTAAGCAGAGCTGCGCGGAGTGTGTGAACGCTCGCAATGCTGAGCAATACAAACCCCAAACTTTACATCCTGGAGCATTTGAGAGTGGCTTGTTTGAAGTGAACAAAATCCTATTAAACTCCTGCCTCATCTCATTGTCTCACGCCTTGTAAAGAAAATGAAGCTTCCCTGAATTAGAATATTCAAGGTGGCTCGCTTTGTTGTGCTAATATTTCGCCAACAAGTATCCTTGAGATACTGCAGGGCCTCGCTCGGTGTATCTCTGCACAGTTCCTGCAGAACTTTCCGGGGATGCAGAGCAGAGCAGAGATACCTTAAGCTGTAACTTTAACCTGTGCGGTGTACCCCTACATTATACTGATGCTTTCCAACAGCGGAGAATTTCTGCCCGTCTTAGGAGACAGAGGGAGAGAGTGAGGAAGAGTAATTATCCTGTATCCGTTCCGCGCTCTATTTTGCTATCTCCTCTTTGCAGCAGCGAGCAATGCTTACCAGAGACCTGACAAGAATTGCCAATGATTTTGCTGCTTTACTTGACAATTCCTCAGTGTTTGTGCAAGGCGATTTAACTCATCAAGGCCCTCTTCTGTGCTTCTGTTGTAAGGCCCTGAAAAAGGCTGTGTTTGTGCTGCAAGGCCTTGAAAGGGGAGCCTCTAAATCCCTTCAAATATAGAGCACTGCTGCTGCTACCATTTGATTTTGGTGAAGCTGTGTGGAAAACACTGTCAGGAGTATCAATGCCACATGCTTTAAAATTTTAAAAAAAGAAAAAGCTGCAGTAGATGTTGGAGGTTTGACATTTAAAATCTCACTTCTGCTGCGTCTCAGTAAAAATCTGTTCGGGTTGCGCTCTGCCCTCGACGTTACTACACTGTTTACATTGAATCCATACTGCTTGGAACAGACATCCCTGCAGAAATCCAGCGTTTAACCTCCATGTTGCTGGCACAGAGCCTGCCTGCTTCCCCTGCACAGGAGCACTCTTATTTTTAGATGCAATGTTATCCATTAATATCTCAACAGCAATGCTTACTTCAGCAAAATAGCTCCTTATTTGCTCCACCACTCAGTGAGAAATCTATACGGCCTTGGGGAGAAGTTCTGTTTACCCATATGATTAGGAAGCTGAGGTTATGTAGACATCAGATAATTAGCAAAAGCACAGGAGTTAAGGGGCTGCGTGCTCCCACGTCAGCCGAGGGAAAATATGTAAAATACATCAGACCAGGTTCTGTAAAAGTCCCATTATCCCGCAGACAGCTCGGCTGCAGAGGCTACAGCTCGTTTGATGGCTCGCTGTTTGTTGTTTTCACTTCTCAGGTTCCCTTCTGCAGGATTAACAACAAAGAGGAGAAATATGGTAATAATCAGATGGAAACTCCAGGAGAATACAATCAAAAGATTTGGAAGAAATGCATTTTCCGGTCGTCTGAAATCGTATGGCCTAATTATTACACTGGAAGCACAGCGTGTTTGTTTGCAGTAATGATTCTGAGCAGCAGATATTTAATACATTCTGCAGCTTAGTCGTTATAAGAAGAGTTGTTCGGCGAGGCAAAGGTAGCACATTGATTTCAGAGACACGTTCTGAGCCTGTTGTTGTTGTTGTTGTTGAAGCAGAGTAGACAGCTGAAACTCAGAGCTGCTGACGTTTTTCTCGGAGGATTGTAAAGAAATCTAGAAGATAACTACAGAGGAGGATTAAATTCATGTTTAAGGGGGAAAAAAGTACATTAACGAAAATATAGTCTTAGATTTAAAATAAAGGCAAAAATTTCCAAGATAAAATTCATGAATCTATTAAAAAAAAAAAAAAAAAAAAAAAAAAAGGTTAAAAAAAAAAAAATCTGAGGCTGTTGTTCCAGTTTGTTTCAGTTGTTTTTCTTTTTTTTTAATCTTTTTTGAAGGAAAGGAAATTCACTCTGAGGAAGGCTTCAGTTAGCATGTTTCAGTGAGTGTGTTTACATGGAAGGAGTGTCCTGGTTTTGATCATCCTTAGGATGTGAGCTCTACACACAGAATTAGAAACCTGTTTTCATGTCCTCCTGGATGTGATCAACACCCAGATCCCATATTCAAACTGAGGTGAACACTTTGTATCTGCTGAGTTTGTTGTGGAGATTTTACCTAAAGTGTTTGCATGCTAACGTTAGCAAAAAACAAACAGAAACAACATGAAATCCTCTTTAAACTGTGTTTTTCTTTTTCAAAGAGCATCGTGCATGCAGGATGAGGACCCTCTTGGAGTCTCTCATCAGGTTTTGCTCAGTGAACAGGTCTGGACTCCATAGAATCCTGATAATCCTGATTTATCACTCGTCTGTCGCTTTTGTTTCACGTCGTACGTGTAGAATCTGAAAGCAGCTCAGGTGGAGTCTCGACGTTCTTTCTGATGTTTCACAGCAAAGTGTTTGCAGTGACCTGATGAGGAAGTGACGTCCTGAAACGTTTCCCCCACAGACTCAGGTCCATGTTTCAGAGGTGCTCCCCATCTGTACATCCCATAATTTCACCAACAAAAGACAAAACCCTGAATTTATGTCGCTCCAGTCGTGGGACGCTCTTAATGCTGCTGTCATGTCTGTTTTCTCATTAAAGATATGATACCAATCTGAGGCCATCCCTGCTTAGGTTTGCTGTTTGAGGAGAAGTGAATTCAATAAACCAAAGTCAGGGCAAACCGAAGTTTCTGAAATCAGGATTTGTTTACATGCAAAACCAAAAAAAACAAAACAAACACAAACTGGATGCAGACCAAAGCCAGATCCAAAGATCCCAGACCCAGATTCATAGCTTTGTGTTCTTTGTGCTCTTTGAGTCAGAAGCTGAACGTAGCGCTGCTGAAGGTACATTAAACCAGCACACATACACACATACTGTATGAAGGCCATCATCATGACAGCTCTTACAATCCAGAATGAGCCCGACTCAAAGTCAACAGCAACAGCAGCCCACACGTCACAACACAACCCTGGCTCCTCGGCTCAGCAGAGGATTCATCTCCCCAAACGACGAGCAGAAAACAAATACATGTGAAAATTAAGGCTCCTCTTTAATAGACTTTGGATTAACGGGCTTCATTTGCATCAGAATATTCCCAAACACAGCCTGAAACACTGAGAAGATTCTTCATTCTGAACCTGACAGCATCCTGTTTTCACATTTGTCCCCGTTTCCTTATTTCTGGCGGAGAACCGCCGACACTCCGGCGATACGTTTCTGGTTTCCATTCAAAGTTCTTCTGTTGACATCACTCTTCCAACTGCAGGAAAAAAAATAATTAGTTTCTTCACAGCATGCAGGCATAAATATTAATAAGTTACTGACACACACTCTGTGTCCCTAACTACATGTCATTTAAAATGTGAGCCTATGAGATCGAGCTCTAAATATATCTGCTGACAGATCCAGTACAGTAATGAGCCTGAATCAAGTGTCTGTCACAGCAGGCCGCCATTACTCCTCAGTGACACTCGGAGCATGCTTCAAGGTGATGGATAGGTCAGAGGTGACTAATTTTAGCAGTTGTTGCTGTAGGTCAGGTTTTCATCATTTTTCAAAGGCGCAATTTGGAAGAAAAATCGGAGACTAATTTGATCTGAACTAATGGAGTGTGTCGCGCTTGGCGCTGTGGGTGTGCCGGGGCCGCGTTCTGCTGGGGGGACAGGTTGAATCCTGGGTGGGTTTGTGTATTTCTTTATTTCTAATAACTGTCTGACAGAGAGAGAGAGAGAGAGAGAGAGAGAGAGAGAGAGAGAGAGAGAGAGAGAGAGGTGGGTGCAGCTTGTAGTTTTTAAAGTGAGGCCGGTGCAGAAAACTTTGCTTCTTTCCTCTGGTGTGTAAAATGTCACGGCTTCTTCTCGTCACCTACGATGGCGTTCTCATCATGAGAGACACAGCTTGTACTAAAGCTTGATACCCCTCCGGGTATGACTGCTTATGTTTAAGAAGCTCCTGTTGAACATTGAGATGTATTATTGTTGTTATTCAAAAAAAACCAAACAGCCGAACTCAAGGCGAGAAGAGTCTGATGGATGTGAAAATGTCCAGCGACGCACATGTAGCCTCAGTCCCCTTGAGCAAGACACATTCATTCAGTCATCTTTTATTCAGCAGGGACCAAAATCAATACATATGAGACTTTTCATGGACTGTGACAGAGCTGCAGGGTGTCTGAGAGGACTTGTGTCAAGAAGTTTGTTACATGTAAATGTGCAGCGCGGAACAAAAGGCCGTGACCGGGACGACGTTTTGGTGCATCGTCTGTACTCAGAGCTTCAGTGAAACCGGGAAACGACAACTTTAGAGGAAAAAAAAAAAACAAGAAAGAGACAAACTTTTCACTTTCGCAGTGAGGAAATCTGAGGGTGAAAGATTTCACAAAGTTTCACTGGTGCTGTTTTTTTCTTTTGATAGTTTAAAAGTATTTCTGAAGACGAAGAGGAGGAAGTGAACTCGATTCATCTGGAGGAAGTTTACTCCTCTCAGCTGTGAGAACAGGGAACTTTGGCTCAACTACATTTGCAGAAACACAGGTGGACATATTCATGTGTGGATGGTCAAACAGTTATTTGTCCAAGTTTGACTCTCTGAATCAACTCTCTTTCAGTTGCACTCCAGCATGGACAAAGGCGAAGGCAACGTGAGGTACGTTCTGACCGGAGACGGGGCGGGCACCCTTTTCCTGATCGATGAGAAGTCTGGGGATATTCACGCCACCAAGAGGCTGGACAGGGAGGAGAAAGCCATGTACACGCTGTTCGCAAAGGTTCTGGATAAGAACACCAACGCCGAGCTGGAGCCTGACACCGAGTTCAACATTAAAATCCACGACATCAACGACAACGAGCCAAAGTTTTCAAAGGACATCTACTTCGCCAGCGTCCCTGAGATGTCTGAAGTTGGTGAGTTACGGTTCCTCCGTTTTCATGCGGTTAATAATCACAGCGACGAAAGACAGAAACCGTCCTTTCCTTCTGCTCCCCTCTGCCTCACATCTCTGTAAACTGTTGATCTGACCGTTTTAAGCTGACTTCCTCTTTGCCGTGCAGCATCCAGAGCTGTTTGTTGTTGTTTTTTTTTTTCCTGATCCTTATTTGTTTGGTCAGGCTCATTGAGCATGCATAACGAGTGACGCCATTTGCCTTGTTTAATAGGCAGTGGAAAATATTGAAAGTTTAAATTGTCGCAGCCTTTCCAATTAAAGATCTGCTTCATTGCCCCTGCACTTCATTCCATTCAAGTCATATAAATAAACCAATTGGCATGAATATAAACAAAGTTTATAAAAAAAATAAAAAAATAATGCATGCAACTTGAAATCAATTCTCAATTGAAGCCACAAATTAATACACAGGAGCAATCAAGGGTGAATCAAAACCCAACTGACAAACAACAACGGCCTGTTTGTGATTCATCAGGCCCCGCTCGCAGGTTCCTGTGCCTCATGCAGGCTGACTAAAGGTGGGTCAGGGTCACCGCTGCTCATCTCCGGACTAATAAACGGCCTTATATGTTCAGACCGAACACGCTGGTTAATCAAGCCAGCCAGCCATGGAAAATCAGCAGCTCCCTTTTATGCTATCAGCGCTGGGGACTAAGTGGGACAGATGTTCAAGGGTTCATTAGTATGCATGGAGACGGTCCGACCCAAACAGGACACGGCAGAGGTCTCCTGAATGCCAAGGACAGTATTTGCAAAGTGGTGTTATTGAAACGCTCGGCTGGATTATGTGGGACTTCATATCGAAGCCACTAAACGAGGAGAGATCTGAGCGGACCTGAGCCTGGTCTGAGCTGCAGGATTCATCTATAGTTTCACTTTACTTCAGCTTTTTTTTTTTTCTTTCAACTTATACATGTATATATAGTCTGTGCACACAGCCTCTCTGATTGGATGGATTTATTCCTGTAGAGGGAAGCAGGAAGCATCCAGCAGCAGATAAATATTCAGGCGTTGAGTTTGTGAGAGCAGTAATTACAGTCCAGCTCCTCAGTGGGAGGCCGTCTCCTCTGGCTCTGGATAAAGAGGTCAGGAGAAATAAATAACTTTTAAAATGAATCGATAACATGACCTCGCTGAGCTAAAGGGAGCACTGCTCATACCTATATATATATATATATATAAAATATATATATGTGGGCTGTGGGTTTAAACGTCGGTTTAACGACTGTAAAATAAAAACCTTTTGGCGGCTTTGATTTGCATTTTTCATACCTGTAACATTTTCAAGTGTTGGAAATCGACCGTGTTCCCACAGCAACCGTCTTTCTGTGATGTCACGCTCCAGGTGGGGCTCTCAGATACAGTATATGTCTTAGTTCAAGGCTGTAAGTCATACAAAACAGTTTATTTTTTAAATTTTGCTCTTTATTCCGTCCCTTTGGTGCTCCCGTCGTAGCTTTAAAGAATCCATATTTTTCTCTCGCTGGTGTTTTTGAAAAAGGCTTCGTTTCAGCTGCTGTCTCTTTAAGGCTCTCTGCTCTACAAACCCCCTCTGCTCGGACTGGCAGCCTTTGAATCTCGCCTCATCTCCTGAAGCTCTCGACCTAGAAAACAATAATCTGCATGTGAACCCTTTCTATGGCAAGCCGTTTTAACATTTAAAAGCTGAGCTCGACTCTCCGAAATTTAGGGCTGCAACTAACGATTATTTTCATAATCGATTAATGGAGTAATCGTTTGGTCCATAAAATGTCCAAAAATTGGTGAAAAATGTCAGTGTTTCCTGGAGTCCAAGATGACATCATCAAATGTCTTGTTTGCAAACCAAAGATAATCAGGACTGTCATAGAGAAGCAAAGAAACCAGCAAATATTCACATTTATGAAGCTGAAACTGGAGAACTTGGACGTCTTTTTCTTAAAGAATCACTTAAACCGATTAATCGATTATCAAAATAGTTGTCGATTAATTTAGTAATCGATTAATAATCGATTATTCGATTAATTGTTGCAGCTCTACCGAAATTCGAATTTCAGATATCTGTAATTCAATTTCACCTGGGCGGAATTCAAATTACAGATATCTTTAATTCGCCTCAATTTAAGATATCTAAGAATGTATTTACGGATATCTTAAATTAAATTTCGCCTAGGCAAAATTCATTCGTAGATATCTGTAATTCACATTTTGGATATCCGAAATGAGTCATCCAATACACATGAATGGCAAATGTGTGAATTCAAGATATCTGTAACTCACATTTTCGCCTAGTCAAAATTCAAATTTTGGATAGTTGAACCCAGCTTTTAAATGTTAAAACGGCTTGCTATACCCTTTCCTGTGACGTTAAGTCACGATGGTTAACCACGAGGCTGAATGCTGCCGTTATCTTCGTTCTGATGTTAGCTAACGCCTTGAGACCGGTTACATCGGCGGTCTAACCTTCAGCGTTTGGGACACAAGCCTCTGTCTGATGACAGGATGAGACATCTCACTCGTCTAACCCCAATTTCCTTCAAACAAACCAGCAGGGAAACGACGACAGACCATCAGATTATCGAGGTTTATACAGATTACGCCCCGGAACACGGAAACAGGACGTGATAACAACACCTGAGCTCCTCATCCTGATGTGTGACGTCACAGGTCTGAGCGGTCAGAGGTTCACTCAGGCAGAAACAAAACGCAGATTGTCTGACGGTTACTTCAGGGCGAATATTAACCCGTTCTTAGAGCGTGCTCTGAAAACACCAACAGTTAGTTTGCTGTCTGTGGGGGACGTGTGATTTATCACACAGTTTTTAATATCTCTGCTCATGGAGGCAGAAGCCCTCACTTGGTATTCTGATGACACAGAAACTTCCATTCTCACTGATATTTAAGACATCCATCTACCCACACACAGAGTTTAATCAAAGCAATCATTTTCACTAATGGACCAAAAGAGACTCAGCGATGGTCTGCAAGCCTTTCACTTTTTATTAATAATTCAGCCCAGCTGTAGCAGCCGTACCTTGTTGCTCTTGTTGTTTTAAAGTCAACTCTGCAGATGCTTTTGTTGCAGATTGTTTGCTCTGATGTGACGTCGCTTGTAGGACAAACAAATTAGATTTTCTCCAGATCCCTGTCGCTGGACATACAAACATATCAGATTAGACGGCTGGACTCACTGCATCGCTCCGAGTATTGTCAGATTTACTGCACGTTCCCTCCAAACGAGCGGTAAATGAATCAAACGCACCGAGCGAGCGAGCGACTCTGTGAGATCTCGTGTAGAATCTGCGGGTTTGACTTTGTTTGCTCTTTTTTTTTTCAGGTACATCTGTTGCTACTATAACGGCCACTGATGCGGATGATCAGACATACGGGAACAGTGCCAGGCTGGTATACAGCATCCTGCAGGGACAGCCCTATTTCTCTGTGGACTCTGAAAATGGTAAGCCAAACCCAGCAGGACCTCTTGGATCCAGTTTCTTGTCTTGGAGAAGAACCTCTGCGTTCAGTCAACTGCAGACGCATTTATGTGAGTGCTGCTGATCCCATCAAAACTAAAACATCGTCTTCAAGTCCCAATAAATAACCTTTACCAACCAACAGTCACTCGGGATAAAAACCTCCACTTTGGTTACATTTGTTCATTTCCAGTTCCAGCTTTGATGAGACTGAAAAACAAAACTATCTGTTCAAAAACGAAGAACATCTGCGTGAACTTCATGTTAGAAACTAATGAGTCTCTGAAACGGCTTGTACCAGTCAAACACAAGAGATGTTTGAGCTTCTAAAGACTTCAGTGATGTGTAGATCTGTCACCAACTAACAGCTGCTGCAGGCTTCAATCAGAGCCATAAATAACCCAAACAAGGAAGTCAGTGAAAGCTGCACTCATGTGAACATCTCTCTCTCTCTCTCTCTCTGTGTTTAATGTTGATTTAGAAACAGACTGTAGGACAGTTCTGGATCATTTTGACCCATAAACAACATCATCCATCCATCTTCTACATGGTGTCTGGAGCCTATCCCAGCCGTCTCAGGGCGAGAGGCGGGCTACACCAATCTTAAGAGACGCTGAACCTTAAAACCTTACAGGGTTCCCGCGGATCCTTAAAAAGTCTTAAAAGGCATTGAATTTATGAATCTAGAATTAAGGCCTTGATTGGCATTAAAATGTCTTAAATCAATCTTCCAAACGTCTTAAAAAATATTAACACTTGATAAGTATGTTTTTATGACTATAATTAGTCTCAAATCTCAAAATAAACGGTAACATTCATGCATTTATATATTTAAATAACTTACCGAATGACTCTCGTGGTAACATCGCGCACTTACGTTAGCGGAACTAACAAACCAGTGATGTGGTTGCAGCCGGGACTCTTCAGAACAGACGCATGACGTTCATCTTGCAACTTTGGACCACATTCGGAAGAGCAATTTTAACAAAAACTGGCTGTCGAATATAGATTTTTCTCCATGGCTGAAAGCGGTACCGGGCAATGTGTACGAGGCGCGCTGCACTTTGTGCAAGGAGTGTTTCAAACTCGGCAGGATGGGAATCAAGGCAGCGGAATCTCACATGCAAAGCGCAAAACACAAGGCTTCAACATCGAGCTGCCAACAAACGCCAGGGATTTCCAAGTTCTGCGCTGCACTCGTCTCCACCGTGCCTCCACCGCAAGCCCCGATATCGATTAATATAAAATGAATGAAATTGCGACACAGAGCCAAAGGACAACTGCAGAGAGCATTGAGGAACTTAAGAAGAAGAAAAAATGTCTGTCTGAGGTGGCAAAAGTTTTGCTGGATGATGCCGATCAGCTCGCCACACAAGCTGAGGGAAAAGCTGGCACCCTGTGGCACAGCTCGTCACCAAATCAAACACGCTAAGGAAGCGGTACGAAGAAAAAATGGCAGAATTGCAACAGGTTGAGGAGGAACTGAAAAAAGCCTGCACATCCAGGCCATAGCTGTGAAAAAAGTAAATGCCAATGGTTATACTGTTTTTTGCAAGCATGTGTTTTTATGATGCTTGACTGGGAGACCGAACACTTTATGAATACAGCAGAATAGTTATTCAGAATTAAGTTATCTGCCAGTTGTGTTTTACTGAAGATTCATGATGTATGCATCCTGTTATGTATTATCCAAGTGTTTAACTCTGGAAAGTGTTGTTTTTCAAAATGAAACTTTTTCACTTTTTCACCTCAACCAAAAAGTCATGTTTTATGTTAAAATAAACATTTGGGTAAAAATGTCCCTAACCCCATGTAATTGATGTGTTTTTTTTTTCATTTGTGTTTATTGTGAAGTTAGTCTTAAATTTAATTTCAGTTGGCATTAAAAAAGTCTTAAAAAGTCTTGAATTTAACTTGCTGTAAGCTGTAGGAACCCTGCCTTAAAAAAAATGGAGTTTGCAGCTGAGCTCATGAGACAAAAGTTCTAAGTTCCTGTAAAACCACATGAATCATACCAAAGACCTCTATTTAGACCGATGAAGTCCAACCTGACCCGACTCTGTAAATAAAGCCTTCAAATCCTCATAGTCAAAGAAAAACAACCATCGTCAAAAAAAAAAAAACCAAATAAAAGATTCTGAACTTGATACTGTGACGGCGTTATTAATTCATGTGAAGGAGAATAAATCACAGCGAAGATTCAAAGTCGATATCTGAACCACCAACAAAAGCAAGATTGAAAGATGGGCAGAGATAAGTGCAGCCATCAATCCTGAGGATATTGAGCCATAAATAAAATAAATAAATAAAACGAAAAAAAAAAAAAAGTGTGAAGGCTAAACAAACGAGGAGCAGAGTAATGGATGATCCGAACAGGTCAAAACACAGATCGTATCGTCTTTCCTTCGTATTAGAAAATGTTGAAGGTTTGAACTTTGAGATCCAGCAGATGTTCCTCTGACATCCAGGACATCAGCGCAACTGTTCATCTAGAGACTGAAACTAAAACATGACAAACACGTTTTTACTAGGGCTGCAACTAACGATTGTTTTCATAATCGATTAATCGATTAATTGATCCATAAAATGTCCAAAAGTGGTGAAAAAATGTCAGTGTTTCCTGGAGTCCATGATGACATCATCAAATGTCTTGTTTGCAAACCAAAGATAATCAGGACTGTCATAGAGAAGCAAAGAAACCAGAAAATATTCACATTTATGAAGCTGAAACTGGAGAACTTGGACGTCTTTTTCTTAAAGAATCACTTAAACCGATTAATCGATTATCAAAATAGCTGTCGATTAATTTAGTAATCGATTAATAATCGATTATTCGATTAATTGTTGCAGCTCTACCGAAATTCGAATTTCAGATATCTGTAATTCAATTTCACCTAGGCGGAATTCAAATTACAGATATCTTTAATTCGCCTCAATTTAAGATATCTAAAAATGTATTTACGGATATCTTAAATTAAATTTCGCCTAGGAGAAATTCATTTGTAGATGTCTGTAATTCACATTTTGGATATCCGAAATGACATTTTGGATATCCGCCATGAGTCATCCAATACACATGAATGGCAAATGTGACGTAATTTCACCTAGGCGAAATTGAATTCAAGATATCTGTAACTCACATTTTCGCCTAGTCAAAATTTCGAATTTCGGATAGTTGAACCCAGCTTTTAAATGTTAAAACAGCTTGCCATACCCTTTCCGCCTTTCCCACAGCGTCTGTGACGTTAAGTCACGATGGTTAACCACGAGGCTGAAGGGTGCCATTATCGACCGGTGACATCGGCGGTCTAACCTTCAGCATTTGGGACACAAGCCTCTGTCTGATGATGACAGGATGAGACATCTCACTCATGTAACCCCAATTTCCTTCAAACAAACCAGCAGAGAAACAACGACAGACCGTCAGATTATCGAGGTTTACGCAGATTACACCCCGGAAGATAATCAGGACTGTCATAGAGAAGCAAAGAAACCAGAAAATATTCACATTTATGAAGCTGAAACTGGAGAACTTGGACGTCTTTTTCTGAAACAATTACTTCAACCGATCAATCGATCATCAAAATAGTTGTCGATTAATTTAGTAATCGATTAATAATTGATTATTCGATTAATTGTTGCAGCTCTAGTTTTGACCTGCATGAAACAGGATGAGACGAATGCACAGATGCTGCCTGAGGTTTATGTTTATTCGATGTATCGTGGCTGAAACTGAGCCTGAAAGAGTTAATGAAAAATATTTTTTTAAAAGAAGAACAGGCTGCTCTGAGCTTTGTCCAAACTTTTTTTTTTCACGTTGTTTGCCAGTTCCTTGGGCTGTGCTCAGCCTTCATGCTGTTAGCTACAACATGTCAGTATGAAGTTAAAAACAGGACAGAATGTTTGTTTGATGCAACAAGCTTTTAAAAAAGCTGCAGGAACGCTGAGCTGCTCATTTTTAGACGCCGCGCTAAAGTGATCTCAAAGTCGCGTCTGGCATTTATTGACAAACGTCTGACAATAAGGAAGATAACATCCTCCATGTCACTTTCATCCCGTCTTTGCAGCACCATGCACATAGCTCAAGTCTCTAAATGCCACGGGGCCTTTTTCCCCCTCCACCCCTCCGCTCCATCTTCTTCCCGCTCCTTGAATTGAATGCTGCACAGAAATGTAGCACATCTGACAGCACAAGAATGTTGCCAGGGAACATAATCCAGGCAGCAGCTACATTTCCCCTCAAAACAAAATTGGCAAACCTAATTAGCTGTATATAAATGCAATTTTCTGGGAGCCTTGGTCGGGCACGGAGACGGAGTTGATCTTAATCTGATCTCAATTACTGTAAAATAGCAAACGTATTTCGACGAAATGAAGTTTTCTTTCAAACTGACGAAAGTGCTGGAAAGAATCAGGTGTTTTTTTTTTTTTTTTTATCCAGGGACCATAAAGACAGCTCTGCCCGGCATGGACCGAGAGGTGAAGGAAAACTACCAGGTGGTGATCCAGGCCAAAGACATGGCCGGACAGATGGGCGGACTTTCAGGGACCACCACGGTCAGCATCACGCTCTCTGACGTCAACGACAGTCCGCCGCGCTTCGCCAACCGTAAGAAGGAAACGAAACATCCATGAGTTCACCTTTAACGCTCACATTGACATTATTTAATCCAGTTTTTATTTATTCATTCATCCTTCAGCTCATTGATCCTGAAACGTTTCTGTGTGTAGATTCCTTCCGTGTGACGGCGGTGGAGTCCACGGATATCGGCGGTGCCATCGGCCGGATCAAAGCCGATGATCCGGACGTTGGCCGTAACGCCGAGATGGAGTACAGCATCGTCGGCGGTCACGATATATTCAACATCGTCACGGACCAAAGCACACAGGAAGGAGTCATCGTCATCAAAAAGGTAACTCGGAGCCGTCCTCGTCTCACCCTCCTGCGCCTCCTGCTTCAAACCCAGCTGCTGTACGCAGTTACGCAACCGCTACCTGATTAATAATGGCTGCGCAATCAGACAAAACACTTCCTGTGAAGAGTGGCGTGTTTTCATACAGCTGCAGAGAACAGTCCTCTGACTTCAAGACAGCCTGAAGGGTTTCAAGTTTAGCTCCGAGTAAAAAAGACTTTAATAAATGCATCGAGTTTAACCTGAGAGATTGATTTTTACACAAGTAGGAATCATAATCACAGAACTCCAGACAGACTCGAATGTGCAGGAGAAAAAAGAGGTGGAAGAAGCAGGTATTTATTTCTTTAAGAGGGTAGTTTAAGTCTTTACAGTTCAGGGGTTTCGCTCCACTTTCCAAGTTCTTATTGTAGGTTTTAATTAAAATTTCAGCAGACGTTTTTTTTTTTATCTGGGCTTAAAATGTTCATTTGACTTCAGTGAGAAAGTAGAATAGTGCAGTTTGAGATTAAGAGTAGCCCCCCCTGATAACGTTTCCTCTGCTAATAAAGACATACGACAGAGTTTATTTTTGAACTCCAAAGCAGAATCAGATACACTGAGCCTGTGACTCATAGAAAGCTCTCTCTGCCTTTAGTTTCCCCCAGAAGATCTCACAGATCACTATTCCTCACATGGATTTGTAACTTTGAATTCAGAGTGTGGACGAGATAAAGGCAGATGAATGAAATGCGAAGAATTGCCTATCAAATCCTGGAGGCGGAGTGTTTCTTTCTTTTCTTTTTTTCTTTATGGAAAAGTCTGCAGCTTGACTTCTGATGCTCTTTCATCTGCAGGCGCTGGATTACGAAAGTAAGAAGGACTATGAGTTCAGAGTGGAGGTGAGAAACACGTACTTAGACGCAAGGTTCATCCACGGTCTGCAGTTCAAAGACTACGCCACCGTCAAAGTCACAGTGGAGGATGTGGACGAGCCGCCCGTTTTCACCAGGAACCCTTACATCATCGAAGTGCACGAGGACACGGCTGCCGGCAGCTTCGTCGGCGTGGTGTCCGCCAGAGACCCGGACGCCGACGGAAAACCAGTCAAGTATGTCCTAAGACACAGCAAGACCAGTCTAGAGCTCAAACAGAGCCGGGCTGTTAGGGCCAAATGCCCAATCACTATAAAGAGATCGAGCCTGCAAGCTCACTGCACGCCGCTCCAACATCTTACATCTGCGTTTTATCTGCTCGCTCTGCAAAGATCAGAGGATTCTCTGGGTAATGGTTCAGAAACACCAGGTGTTGGTGGAGCGGTCTTTCTCAGTGTGAGGAATCTTAACGGGCATCTGGACGCGCCTCTTTTTTAATTAAATAGGTGTGATTTCATCATCACTTTACAGATCTGTGAAAATTAATTCGGCATCTCGCTGAACATTTTTAATCCGAGGGACTGAGAGGAGAAAAATTCCTGCATGGATTCCTTCATGAACCTGCAGAAACTTTATCTGATGCATGGCCCACTCATTGATTTGATTAGTGTGTTTTAATAACTGGACTTCACATGGTAAGGCCTTAGACCTGGGTCAGGGTTAGACCTGCATTCTTGCCAAAAGCCAGTCTGCACACAGGCCTGATAAAGTGGGAATGAGCTGATTAACTAACTAAAAAATGTCCTTCCTGTTGAGTGAGAATTCAAAAATGTGTTTCAATATTATTTTTTGGTTCCATTTTGGTTGAAAGGACAGTAAGGAAGGTTTAACCCTCTGAGGTCTGTTTTTAAATGCTTTTGATTTTGTCTTTGTTTACATCATAGTTTGTGTTCTGATGTGGGCTGTTTGGGATCATTCTTGTCAGTGCATCACACATTATCTACAGTATATGATAACACTGTTATTTTTCTCAGTTTGACCAATCACACCAAGATACTGGGGCCAAAAAAACACACAAAATAAAATTTTATTATCATTTACAGGTCCAGACCTGTTAACGCTTGGAAAGCGTCTTGAGATAACGTTTGTTATGAATTCAGAATCAGAATCAGAATCAGAAATACTTTATTAATCCCAGAGGGAAATTCAGTGTGACCGTTGCTCTTACATAGTACAGGAGGAGTAGGAAAAATAAAATAAGTGATAAGATAAACAATAAGATAAACAATAAAATAAAATACAAATAAGTGGTAAGTACCAGGAGCGATCGATAAGTAATAAGTACTAAACAAGATAAACAAGATAGAAGAAACTATTTACATTGTGGGTAAGGCAGTGTAGAACAGTGTAGAACAGGTATTGCACTTATGATCTGTGTTAAACCGATACTGCACTTAATGAACAGTAATAAACGGATATTGCACATATACAAAAAAAGCAGGTATTGCACATTAAACAGGTATGTCAAAACAGCTATTCCAAGTTAACAGCTATTGCGAAGTGAGAGTCAAAGGGACGCGTTATGAAGCCTGATGGCCACAGGCAGGAATTGGCGCTATATAAATAAAGATTGATTGACTGATTGATTGATTGATTGATTGACAAAATACATAAAACCTGATTTTAAAACTAACAATAATGTTTCAAGACATACAAACATGATCAACAAGCAGTTAAAACCTTGAAATTGAAGACAGGTGATAACCATGAGTAAAATAATGTAAACATGAGATGAATTAGATTTTAGTCTTTCTTTACAATGAGAAGCAGCCAGTCATCAAACCAGATCATATACATTCATACAGAGAGTTAAATTAACCGCATCTGTTAAGCTCCAAATATTTGAAATCAAACACTGAAAAGGGAAAATTTAAACAAAATCAAACTAAGGATAAATATTTACAACAAAGAACATCAGTTTCTAACGGCATTTTTCTTTATCTTTTTATTTGTTTTATTTGTTTTATTTATGTCCATGTGAAAACACAAATTATGTCGTAACAAATGTAAAACCAAACGTACTGAAAAATGTCCAAAACAGGCTGAGACCTCAGAGGGTTAAATGTGTTTCAGGTCGTTCAGCTGCTTTGTGAATCCTTTCGTCTAAATATGATCATGACGTCTTGGTCCAACAATCCAGATTTCAACATATTACAGACATTAAATTCAGAATAAGGGAATATAAAAAAACCCAAACTTATAAAACTTATTGTTTGTCCTTCATTGGAGTTGGTTTTTATTTTGATCGTTGCATAAATTAAAACCCTCACATTACATCAGGGAGCATCTTTCTATGTGATTTATAAAGTTAACGCTGCTTCCTTTCCTTATCTGATCATTTGTTACTTGGGGTTGTTATTTTTTCAGAATTTGAGGATGAAGCGTTTCCATCATTTTTTCACCTCGACTGTCCAATTTTTTTTTTTGGACACACACTGGTTCTCCGTGGAGAAGTAAGCGCTCACGATTCCACAAACTTAGATAATAATCAATGACTTACTGAGCAAAGATTTCCTCATCCACCCGGGGGGTGTAATGCCTTATTGTGGCAATGTGATTGTTTGGAAACTCATTGTTCCAGCTTTAATTAAACTCACATAAAATCAATGTGAAACAAGCAACACATGGTAGACGTGCAAAGTCTCCTCTTATCAGTTTTTTTTCCTCCTTAAGCAGGAGGTTGAAAATGTGCCCACTTGGCTAAATCTAATCCATCAGCTCTGCCATGTGTCAGTGTGGAGGGGGAGAGAGAGGGGGGGGTGGAGGGGAGAGGGAGGATGGGGGAGGATATTATTCATGCCTCCCTCTTGGTCATTTCCCCAGAGGAAGGCGGCGGCGGACCTGTGAAGTGAATACAGACGCTGTTTATTTCCCTGCATTATGTAAGCGGGCCGTGGCACCGCACAAAGTCAAAGTGAAAGAGCCTAATTTGCTGTATTGATTCACACAGCTTAGTGCCGCCATTACACACATATGGCGCCTGCCCGTCTCTGACACAGAGATATGCCACTCCCGGCGCGTGCCACATGGCGTATTGTATTGCATATTCAAATTTCAGTGGAATATGAAGGATGACTATGATAAATGAGCGGGCAGGCGGGGGGGGGGGGGGGGGGGGGGTATATATCATCTTCTTTGACATTGGGAGACATGAATCTTTCCTCTCACTTTGAAACTAGTGATGTCACACATAAAGCAGCTTCACATGAAGAAGAGAAGGATGTTTGAGTCCGTCTTTTCCGGACGGAGCTCGTAGACAGAAGAAGAAGAACCAGGCTTTACTTCTTTAAAGTGTTTTCAGGGTATTTCTGCATCTTGATTGAATCTGACAACTAAAGACATGAAACGAGGAGGGTGGAGAAATGTGTGGAGGAGAGAGAGAGAGAGAGAGAGAGAGAGAGAGAGAGAGAGAGAGAGGGATGGGACATGCAGCAAATGCTCATGGCTGGGAGAGGAAGCAGCAACAGCTGCGATGAGGACTGTTTCCTCTGTTCACAGGTCGCGCTTGAGCCGCTACGCCAACTGAACCTCGCTTTAAAAGCAACACAAAGACTCCACAGAAAACTGAGGAACCACAGATCTTTGAATTTACAAATGGGTCCAAATCCAAACAGGAAACAGCCACGTTCCAAAATAAGGTTTAAAATAAAAATGCATTATCGTTATTATTATCTGAAGCCGTATTTTGATATTTTGGCTGAACCTGATGAATCAATAACACGTACGACCAAAAATACCTCATTCAAATCTACACGAACAAACCTGAAATAGAAGGAAATCACATATTTGAAATGCAGATGAAGTCATGCTTCTGTTAAGATTGACATCTCAGTCTTTATTGCTCCTGATTGGACCATTATTGGTAAAATGAACTCATTCAACTTTAAATTTGCAATTCAGAGAATAAACCCTGCAGGGAAATGTCTATAATATAGGCAATAAAAGTCTGTATTGATGTAGCATAAGGCCCATATTTATAGAAATGCTAATTTCCCTGTTGATTTTTCCACCTCCCTCTCTGCGTGTCATCCCTTCAGATACTCCATCGATCGGCACACCGATCTGGAGCGGCTGTTCAACATCGACTCTGTGAATGGCACCATTACAACACTGAAGGCCCTGGACAGAGAAATGTCCAAATGGCACAACATCTCCGTGGTTGCCACTGAAATAAGTGAGTTCCGTTTCTGTGTCTTCGATTGAGTTTTTCCTTCTCTAACGTCCGTCGTGCTGGTTTACTTTTAATGGTATCGTTTCAGATAACCCCCGTCAGACCACTCGAGTGCCTGTGTTCATCAAGGTGTTGGACGTCAACGATAACGCTCCTGAGTTTGCGATGTCCTACGACACGTTTGTCTGTGAGAACGTCAAAGCGGGACAGGTAAAAAATGGACCTGGTGTCTTATATTTGTGAAAGCTTCAAATTTATTCAGATTTTTTTTCTTAAGCTGTTGCAGGATAACTTAACTTTTGACAGTACTGCTGCTCACTATCAATACTGTAGCTCAATCCTTGTGGTTGGACTTTTCCCCCAAAGGGTCACCTCTGAGAAGTCATTTGCATGTCATATTTTTAATGTACAGATTTTTATTTTGGAACATGATTTTAATGAATCTGCACATCAGGGAAAACAAAGTTAAGAGCATTAATGTGCAGTGAGCGCGCTGCTTCTGGCAGCTGACTTTGCTAACTTTCTGTCAAAGTGGGATTACAGCCCCAAGAGGATCTGTCACAATGAAATTGATATCTGTGTGGGAGATGATGATCCTCCAGAATTTATGAATACATATATGCATTTAACTGAAGTAACCTTGAAGTGTGGGAGGCGTGCAGGTCCTGTGAGGACGTGGTCTCTGTGTTTTGGGCAAAGAGCCAAACAGAAGTTGCTGATAAACAACAGGGAAGCTGAGGGAGGAGTTTCGTGACATGTGACCCAAAATACCCACAATGCATCCTCCATACTGATGGATCTCACGCTGTCTGTAGTTGTGGTCTTTCCAGAGGCAGCAGATCCTTTAATCATCCAAACACTCCCGGCTAATTGCAGGTTTCTCTGAACCTGATTGAGTTTCTTCTCAGTGACGGTTGATTTTTCTTGCAGCAGCCTGATTCCTCTGAGAGTTGGTAAACTCTGATGCTTATAAAGTTAAAGCTGTGTCTGTTTTTATCAATCTTCATGCATCCAGGATAAACCGTCCTCTCTGAATGTGTTTGTCTGATCTCTTGCTCTGTTTTCCCTGCAGCTGATTCAGACAATAAGTGCTGTTGACACAGATGAACCCCTCGTCGGACACAAGTTTGTCTTTAGTATAAGTGCCACCAACCCGAACTTCACCATCGTTGACAGGGAAGGTAAGATAAGCCCATTTGCATTTTTATTGGAAAACCAAATAAAGTGTTTCTCAGGGTGCTTTCAAGTTATGGGTTTAAGGAATGAGTGAAATAAGTTTTTATATGATGAACATCTGAAGGAGCCTCACTTCAAGTGCTGAAAATCACAAATTGGACCCGATTATATAAATATGTCGGACGTGAAAATGCATTTCCATTGTGATGGAGTTTTTTTTTTTTTTTTTGATTGACTTCTTGAAAAAGCTTTTTTTTTTGTAATGTCTGGAGGTGTTTGACAAAAATTTCATCTTCAGAAGAGACGTTGTCAAAACACGGCTGTCAGGCACTCATCCCACATCTACCCTTCATTGTGTTACAGACAGATTTTTGGTTTTTCTGCCACACAATAAAAAAAAATATCTGTCAGTGGAGGAAGAAGTCTCTGCTAGAGAGGGAGACATGCAGTGGATGTTGAGCATATCTGCATTAAAAGGTCTGGTGTCTTTAAATCTGCATACTTAAAATCTTCAGGATATATATCGCCCTCGTCTGAGTCGAGCTAGCATAAATAGTCCATAGCAATGTCACTGTTGCTGGAGGGTTTTTGGAGCTGGGGGCATGCTCTCTTCGCTCTTCTTTCAAAAAGTGGTGTTAAATGGTTATAAAAATTGGTTTGAGTGTTTTGGGTCAGCACTTTCCCCCCCGACCCGCTGATAAAATCAAACATGTTCAGTTTTATTGGAGGTTATTAGTGTTGGCAAGTGCTGGAAGAGAAGAAGCTGAACTCTTTTCACTCGCTGGCACGTACACCAGGGGCCAGGATCAAGAAATCATGAACAGCGTGTTTGAATTTCTACAGCTGATAAAAGATACCACACGATAACAAAGAACCTCTGCGCCGCCATGCTTCTATCCAGTCCATACGCTGGTTTATCTGATACTGTCGGGATCTGAACTGTTGTCATGCTGTACATCCATGAATGTGGAACGTGTTTATCATTATTATTATTATTATTATTATTATTATTATTATTATTATTATTATTATTATTATTATTATTATTATTATTATTATATCCTTTATTTAACCAGATAAAGGCCTCATTGAGATATGGAATCTCTTTTTCAAGAGGGACCTGGCATGGCAGCAGCAAAGACCCATCACTGTGCCTGCACCACCATTTTACAAGTGCCCTTTAAATTACCGTAACTCCTCAACTACTTGAGCCAGTGAGACAATTCAGACAGAGGAAAAGACGAGCTGTACAGTGATAACAGGGGTGTTATGGGCCTGCACAGGAATCCACTTGCAACGATGTTCCAATAACAGGCGATAATCGATGCAAGCTGTTCTCATTACCGTAACTCTTCAACCATTTGGGCAAGAGAAAAAAAAAAAATCAAATGATTCCTGAAAGAAGAGAAGATGAGCTTTCAGAGCACGAGCTGTGACTCTTTGAAGGACAAAATAACAACAAACAGGTCCAGATGGCCTGAGTGATACTTGGGTGAAAAAGCAAGCCCTGGTGTGCCAAGAAGTTCAGTTCAGAGGTGGACTGACTGTGTACCAAAGTGGACTGGGCCACTTAAAGGAACAGTGCACAGTTTATAGAGGCACTTGGTAAAATAGACTTGATAGAAATGGAATTTCGAGTAGTGGATTACCACCTGAATATGCACTGCTCCTGGAAACAATATGCCATGAAACACTGGCCAAGCTAACTCTAAAGCTTCCACTCACTCACATTAATGAAGTCAAACTACAGCACAGACAGGAGCAGCTGAAGGTAAAAACCTGCTTCCATTTCTGCTCGATGGATCGTTTTTATCTGAAGACCTTCCACCAGGAGCGGGCGAGGAATAACCTCCACACAGATTCAGTCCTTTCCTCTTTGCAGCGTTCCTTTATTTCTGAAGACACGCAGCAACAGACGGACGATGCTGTTTTAAAGTCTCCTGTAGTACAGCAGGCGTACAGACCCTCAGCTACAGGGACGTATTAAAGCCGACAAAATGTAAAGTACTGCAGCAGAGACTCTAAGAGGACACTGGGAAGGCAACTCTTAATGGAATTTTAACAAACAAATTTTGGACTTTAATTAGTTTTGCAGGAGAGTGTGGCCATGCATAACTACCAGGCTGGAGTTCTTTCAGGAGGAAGACTGTTATATGATTACTAATGAGCCTCTGTTTGGATCTGTTTCCAAAGAAGACTGGTTTGGAGTAAACAGCATGGTTTGTTGGTGATACGCGTAGCCTCACAGGTCATTTTAAAAAGGCTGGAGAGTTATGGGTATTACAAGCTGTCTGTCAGAGGATTCAGAGTGAAGGTCTTTCCTCTTTAATCATTCAGCTAAATAACATATCTCCACACTGAACAGCCTCCCCTCTAACATCTCTCCACAGATAACACCGCCAATATCCTGACGCGGAGGGGAGGTTTCAGCCGGCGAGAGATGAGCATGTACTTCCTGCCTGTGGTGATCTCAGACAATGACTACCCCATCCAGAGCAGCACCAGCACGCTGATCATCCGCGTGTGCGCCTGTGACAGCCGCGGAAACATGCAGTCCTGCAACCCGGAGGTCCTGCCCTTCTCAGATGGTCTCACAACCGGAGCTCTGGTGGCCATCCTGCTCTGTGTGGTCATCCTCCTCAGTGAGTCTCCTCCTGTGTGAGCATGTGTTAGTGCATGTGATAAATGCTTCTCATGGTAAAACCCTTAAAACCCAAATTCTACCTCAGCAGTCAGGTTGAATTCTCAACACAGCTCACAAACAGAAACCACTGACTGCCTTCAAAGCCCGTCCATAAAATAAGGTGCTATGTTGTTCCTTGTGTTGATACATAACACACACACACACACACAAATCACACAACATTAGCACTCCAGTCAGGCCTTGCTGTTATAAACTCCCCGCTGCAGACATTTCAGGCAGCTCAAGTCAATAACATGGACCAGAATGAGTTGTTTTGCTCAAGTATGTGCTGCTGAGAGCACACAAAACCAGAGAGTATCTCTGATATAACACACTCTCTCATCACAAACAGGGCATTGAGTGAAACCTTGGACTCCTATCTCACCTCAATCAATAAGATGTTTCTGAAAGTGTGCCTCCTCCCGCTCGCTCAGGCCTCACGTTGGTGTGTATTAAATCCATCAGTGTGGCATTAAATTCTTACACCTGTTAGAAGAAGAATGTCTTTTCTTTCAACAGATGTAGGTGTAATCTTTAATACACACTGATAATACACCTCAGTGATGAAGTCAGGGGAAGCTCTGCTGTACAGATATTGATCAAAAGCCTCAAACGTGAAGGGGAGAGGTGTGTAGAAGGATGATGAACGATCCTCTATTTGTTAAACGTCTATCAGTTCAACATATTAACGTAGAACAACAACCAATCACCTTCTTTAAATCTGTGCTTTTCAAATTTCATATAATAATAATAATAATAATAAACAGAGTTTAGATGCAAATTGGCTGGAGCGGCCATATTGGAAATGAGGCGGGCTTTGAGTCTCAGCACTAACAGCCATAGGACACCCTGTCAGTCACATGAGCTGAGCTGTGCTCCTGATTGGGCGAACTCTGGATCCTCATATCTTCTAAACTGCCGAGTTAGAAAAGAATTGATCGATTCAGACTGGAGACATTTTTTTTTATACTAGTCTGTAAATATTTTTATTTCTGACGTGAAAACGTCTTTTTTTTTGGCTGTGTGCGCATGTGACTTACAGGAGTATGCCAGAGTCAATACATAAACAATCAGTAAACAGTCAGTACGTTGATGAACAGTTAGTACATTAATGCCCATTGACTACAGGCTTTATCAGCCCAGCGTTGCCGGATGGGAAATATAAAATTATCGTACCAGAGCCTTAAAATTATCGTATTTTGGGGGAAATTATCGTACACCCGACAAAATAATCAAAACAACTGTCTTATTGTTGCATGAAAATCCCAACTGATCCCTCTGTTTAGTGTCCTACAGGCCCTTTTGTGAGCATTCATCGCCCTGCCCCACATCAGCAGCGTTTGATCAGCAGCTCGAGGCTCCGCTGCTCATTTTTCTCTCAACTGTCTGACTTCCTCCTGACGGAGCTCCTACGACCGTGATTGGCTGTCAATCGTTCTGAGACGAACGACACTTAAACTATGATTGGCTGGAAACATCACATGATATAAGATGCATTTAGGGTTTACGGATAAATCCGTCAGACTGGGGTAAATCTGTGACAACCACAGGAAATTGACAAATTATGGTACATTTAGCCTTTTTTGGAATTATTGATCGTACATCGTACAGAGGGCTAAATTATCGTACAAATACGATAATTATGGTACGTCTGGCAACGCTGTATCAGCCTGATGGGCAGACGCAGGGCTTCATGATGTGGCCTAAAACCAATATCTCAATATTTTTAGGTTGTATCAAAATATTCACCTCAAGAATGTTAAATTTAACCCTTTGATGCATGAACTGACAGCAGTATAATGACTCAAGCGGAGCCTTCAGTTGGGTTTTTAAATCACAGTCAGGTTAAGTTTAGTGAACCTTTTATTTCAAACCAAACTTGTTGTCGTGACATATTTTCAGTTCCAGTAAAATAATTCATTCAGATTTATTCAGCCGGCTGAGTGTGTTATATGACTGTCTCAACAGATTTCTAAAATTAAAACCATGAGGATGAATTACACTTTGAGAATAACATGAACGAAAGCTGGAGATGAGTTTATCTGACGTTCAGCTCTCTGGATATTGTTGGACATGTTGACAGGTCTGTTCCTTCCCTGAGTCTGGGGTCTGGGGTCTGGGGTCTGGTTGTAGTCTGAGGATTCTCCTCCCCGCTCTGTTTACCCTGCAGCTCAGAGTTCTCTCTTTGATGTGTTTTTAGATGTTTGAATCAGTTTGTGGTGTTGCCACAGAACCTGATTTGTTTCCTGATGATGTCACAGCCTGCTGTACTTTAGTATTCAGCTGTAAATCACCAAACGAAGCATCACTCACGGTAGGGCGAGGGGAGCACGAGCGGAGTATGGGAGTAAAGGAGGAAAGAGGAAAACTCTCTTGTTAAACATAAGATGATAATAAGGAATTATTGAGTAAACGTTAGCTTCATCAGTCGATAGAAAAGAAGAAAATAAACCTCCATAAACCGCCTCCATTAAAGCCCTCTGATGCTGCGAGATATCTGCACTAAAACATCCATTTGATGTGCTGCTGAACGATTAGTATGCAAACTCATCCATCCTGATGTCATCCTCAGGAGCTATAAGCAAATGGATGGAATGAAACCCGACTCTAGACTCTGCTCATCAAGTCAGGCAGGAAAAGACGGGCTGATGTGCCTCCATTGATAAATACGACGTCCCTCCCTCTGAAAGTTACACAGATCGAGGTTTTAGACTCGATTCATTAGCGGAAATATCCACTCGACGAAACACTCTGTGTGTTTGAAAGGTAAAGTAGGTCACATGTTACCATCCTGACACTCTAAAGCACCACTTCAGCCCTTCCCCTGATCTGATGCAGTATGTCGCAGCATACAGGACACAACAGCAGCAGCACCCATCGTTTCACCCAGGGAAAAGCAGAAATGTGCTGTGCTCATGGTCAAGGGTGTATCAATAAGTAATGGGTCTCAACTGCCATTGAGCCTCAGCCTGCCCGGCCGAGCGCACAGGCCAGCATTATGGCTCAGTAGACACTGTGAATGTAGAATGAGGAAATGAGATTAAAATATTGAACAAAACGCTCCTCAGGAAGCTGTGCATGCTCGGCGTCTGATATATCAACCTCCGGCTCCCTCAGCGTGTTGAATATGAACTCCCTTCCAGTCACGAACTGGAGTTCTGAAGTTTACGTCCTGTTTGATCTGCCCGCTCTAACCTTGTGATACGAGCACATTAGTATTGATCAGCCTCCTTCCATCTGCTTGTTTTGACTCCAAATTTTAAATCTGCGTCTGATGTCGGGCAGATCCTCCCTAACGCGTCGGGTGTACTGAAGGTTAAACACCATGCTCTCCTCTTGAGCAAAATATCATGACATCTGCTCATTATCCGTCGCTTTTCGCGCTTGAACCCCCCTGGCAGACTGTCTCATTCACCTCCGCTTGACTCCGACAGGCAGCCGCTGAGCTGGATCACTTCTGCCTATCTGGTGCTCTTCATCACGGCCCTCTGTGCTGTCTAAATCATGGCACTGGTCAGTTGCGAATGTCCATAAAGAATGTTATAAACAGACACTCACACCCTCCATCTAAGCCACGCTGAAGGCGTTGTAATTAACACCCAGGTGGGAGGCAAGTAGACAACTACAGTACCTGCTGGGAGGACAAAACAAGGCAAAGGAAGGGGAAGGAGAGGTGCACAGGTGAGGCAGGCTTTATGTTTAAACAAACGGAGCCTTTGGGTTTTATTTCTTCTAATAAGATTAAGCAGATTTCAAACACTCTGGAGACACAACATCAGAATCCAACCTGTTTGTTTTTACAGATTGTGTAAACTCTCCCAACATTACGTCACAGTTCTGTGTCGTACAGCTTGAATCTCGATTACGTGACATGTTTTAGGACGACAGGGAGAAGTGACAGAGCAGCTTCAGCAGAGCTGTTTGTGACGTTTGCACGGCAAACATTGAGGAGCAGAGTCAGAGTGACGACTTCAGACTGTGAAGGTTTGTTGCCGCTCTGCAAACGGTGTTCATGCACTGGCAAGAGAAGTATTACTCCATAACTATATGTGGGGCAACTTAACTTAACTTAACTTATGTGGGCTGACAGTGGAAGCAAACAGGGGTGCCATAACAAGTACCACATCACCCCCGTCCTTCAACAACTTCACTGGTTTCCGTTTAATCAGAGAATCATTTACAAAATCCTTTTATACACCTACAAGTCCATCCACAACCTCGCCCCTCCTTACCTCTCCGATCTCCTGCAGGTTAATATTCCATCCCGTCCCCTCAGATCGTCCTCTTTCCTCCACCTCAATGTGCCCACTGCCCGTCTTTGCACCATGGGGAACAGAGCTTTCAGCTGCTCTGCTCCCCAACTCTGGAACTCTCTCCCACCGGACCTCCGTAACTCCTCCACCCTGCCCATCTTCAAATCCAAACTCAAAACTAATCTTTTTCAGTCTTGCGTACTCTTTTTAAACTGTTTCCCATGGACGTCCTTCCTCATTTTACATTGTACTGTTTGTTGTCTTTTATCTATATCTGTATCTGTTTTATACTTTCTGTACAGCGACCTTGGGTGTCCTGAAAGGCGCTTTTAAATAAAATGTATTATTATTATTATTATTATTATTATTATTATTAGTAGTAGTAGTAGTAGTAGTAGTAGTAGTATTATTATTAGTATTATTATTATTAAGTAGTTTATGCCCAGCTGCAAACTCCAGGGTTGAACAGCAGAGCAAATGTGTTTGTGCTTGAACTGCAGTTCCTCCAGTGTCCACTTGAGGCTTCCTGCAAAAGCCAATGAAGCCCATTAGGCCCCATGTTAAAACGCAAATCCTAAAACATGGTTTAGTGAACACAGCTGGACAAACTGTACAGAGTCTGACCTGCTCAGAGTCTCTGAGTTCTTATTGGTCGATCAAAAGTATGGTTCTATCTCCAGTTTAAATATGGCGCCTGCCATCATCTGGCTTCCTCACAAACCAGGAAGTGACATCACAGCACCCATGCCCATGTTTTATTCAACCCATGGGTTCTGCTTACTGCTTATTATCAGATGTATTAAGATGAGATTTAACCTCATTAAAGACCAAAACTACAAGACCTGGATCAGTAAATAAAACGTGTTTGAATGTGTACATAAAATGTAAAGTGTGTGAGGTTACGTGCAAAGAAAGCATCAGCAGAAGAAGAATCATACACTTCAAAACAGAAACTGGGTGAAAAATAAAAACAGATACTTTATTGGAAAAAAATGTGGAAAGCAACATTTTCTGACTCACCATCGAGGGGCCGACTGCCATGAATATTTCATACCATGATTTTTAAACATACAGTCAAGAGCTCCTCTGTGCTGACGGTTACTTGACCGTTCCTGGACTGATGAGCCGAGCAGATGTAGGTGAAAAAAAAAACAACTTCAAGTGCTTCCCCCACACACCCCCCCCCCCACAACCTTCAGAAAAACAAGTCTAAACAGCAAAAAGAGCTGGTTTTGATGTTGATGTGAGGAAGGTTTATGGGAAGAAAAAATAGTGAGGCTGCTTCCTGAGACTTCATATCAAAATGCATTTCAAGTTTCCACAGGCCTCAGAGAAGGTGTTAATACACAGTGCCACTCTCTGGAAACACGCTCACGCTGCAATCTTTGATTCTCCTCTGCTGAAAAAAAAAAAAAAAAAAAGAGTGAAGGAGATGAGATGTGATGCTGCGTGCTGGAGAAAAGAGAGGGAGAAGAAAAGGATCCCGTAACCTCGGTGCATTTCATACAGTGAATGTGGCGTTCAGGGGAAATGGGAAGAGAAAGCTTCTTCACTGAATCTTTAATAATGGGAGGTGAATGCCTGAGGCAGTGTTGGGGATTTATCGTTGGTAGCAAATGTGTCTTCCCTCTGCGCCGTTTCTCCCCCGTGCTCTTTAATGCGCGACACATGTTAGGAGGCACACGTCTTGTGCTGAGCTTTCTCTCTCTCTGTCTTTCTGGCTGTTTTTGTGCAGTGATCGTGGTGCTGTTTGCTGCCCTGAGGAGACAGAGGAAGAAGGAGCCTCTGATCATCTCCAAAGAGGATGTCAGAGACAACGTCGTCAGCTACAACGATGAAGGGGGTGGAGAGGAGGACACGCAGGCCTTTGATATCGGCACACTGCGCAACCCGGAGGTGATGGATGCTAACAAGCTACGCAGGGACATCATACCCGAAATGCTGTTTCCCTTTCGGAGGACGTCACCTATAAAAGATAACACGGACGTCAGAGACTTCATTAATGGGAGGCTTCAGGAGAACGATACGGACCCAACGGCGCCCCCGTATGACTCTCTGGCCACGTACGCTTATGAGGGCAGTGGGTCTCTGGCAGAATCCCTCAGCTCTCTGGAGTCTGCTGCCACTGAGGGGGACCATGACTACGATTACCTCAGCAACTGGGGACCGCCGTTCAAGAAGCTGGCGGAGATGTACATAGGAAAAAGCCCCGACAGAGAGACCTAAGCCGAGCCAGGAGTCTCTTTTCTCAAACCCATTTTTTCTGTCTGTTCTTTTCTAGCTAGCTAGCCAGACAGAGATGTGTCTAGTTAGTTAGCTAGCCAGCTAGTCGACCGTCTGTCTACCTATCTATCAAACTATCTATCTGTTTATCTGTCTAGTTTGCTAGCTAGCTCGCTAGTTAACTAGAAGTCTATTCGAGTCACAAACTAAAATCCCTGCGATCCAGCTCTGGACGCCGAAACGACAGAAATTAAGACTTGAACTGAATTCTCTCCGAAACGCAGTACGATTCTCATAGTTTTTTCCGTTTTTGGTCATAATCAGTAAAGATGCCTTTGAATTTTAGGATTTTTGTGAACAATGGTGTGGACAATGTGTTTTGTAATGAGCGATAGTAGTATTGTATACTATCAATGTTTAATGGCACTGGAGCGGGAGCGGGTGGGGGCGTGGGGGCGGAGTCCAGTGGTTTTTGCAGCCACCTCCATTAATAACTGTAAATGTACAGAGTGTTTTTAACGATGGACATCATATATACTATTTGCTATCTTTGTTCGACAAGCAATGTTCATGTGAGTGGTTGGTGCAGTTTATTTGTCAAACTGTGAATTCATCTCATCATATAGGTGTAAAATGTACTGGAAAGTGTATGTTGTAGGCAAAAACTGTCATACACTGATTTCACGCTGTTTGAATGCTGAGTCATATTGTTTTATATTTATATTTTTATACTTATTTTCTTAATAAAATGCTGTAAAAAAAAAAAAAAAGTAGCAGCTACACTTCCAGTCCGTTCCCTGCCTCTGTGGAGGCTCTGATGAGTCGGGTTTAGGATTATAGAGGAGTTACAGCACTGATTACATCACTTCAGACTCATTCAGTTTAGATCATTTAATGCAAATGTGCTTCAGACTGTGATCATCATGTCATGTCTGAGCGATCTTATCGAGGCCTTCTGAAAAGACTAAAAAAAAACACTCACAAAAAACAAACAAAACATGGCGCTGGTGTCGATCGCTCCAGTTTTTCTATCCAGCTGTTCTGGTTATTGTGAGTCGAGCTTGGGGTTTGGGGTTTGGGGTTTGGGGGCCAATGCCGATGTTGGGGGCTTAAAAAAAGCGATACCTCATATATCAGCTGATAAATGAAATAAGAACGTTGATGTACACAGGACCTTAGAACACCCAAAACATGACTGAAGACAAAGAACATGAGACTGTAAACTCACAAAGATGCAACTAACACTACTTTCAAACTATATAACAGTCTTATAGTTGCCAGTGGTTAAAACAGGAAGTTGCATAAATTATTACCTCACAAAGATAATGTGCAGAGCTTAAATATCATCTGGATCCTAAACTCTCAGGTGGATCAAAAATCCACTTATTTCTTAAATGACTGAAGACAGAATCTCTGCACAACACAAAGTTAATAGATCAGTTACATATTGACTGAGGTCCATTAATCAGTGATGCGCTCTGATTGGTCAGGCTTTAACTGTGAGTATTATAGTACCTCAATGATGCAGCCTCACAGAAGGTCTGTGGTACCAAAGCCTGACTCGGCAGAAGCCTTATTCTCATCAGGTGCTTGGTCGCTCTAAACTGTTCGCTCTGACGAGCCGTCCAGGCTGTAAAGGAAAGAGAAACAGCAGAACAGATGGATGGATCTGCTGGAGGGAGAATTCCTAAATACCTTTCCTGGAAGACCACGCCTGCCTGGACGTACATCACTGTTGGTACTGAATCTGACAATCTGCCTGAACTCACTGAAGCCATTTCTACTTCTTCATTGCTGGAGTTGTTGTGATCGCACCACCTTCCAGAGACCTGAGCTGATAAACAGTGAGAGCCTGTACTTCCTTATTCAACTGTTGGCGTGTGCATCATGTGGCGAGCATCTTTCTATCATTCCCATCAATATCTAAATTTCTTCAGTTGATAAAAGATTCCAGAAATGATGCTGATTTTCAACAAACACAGTGCTTCACAAATTGATCAGACCACCTGTTCTAAAAATGAGAAAACCAGCCGGCACCGTGACGAGCTTTGATTCAGACTCTCTGTCTCTGAGAGTTCTCTACTCGTCATCGTTCTGAGCAGGACTGAGGAGCTTCAGACTGTTTCTATTCCCAGACTGGAGCCAGATCACTGCCATTATCTGAGAGGTCAGAAATCAATCAAGAAGAACTAAACAACCACTAAAACTTATTTTTTATCTGTTCAGCAACGAGAGTAAACAACTTTATTCTGACAATCAAAATATAATCATAGCCCTGCGATTGACTGGCGTCCAGTCCAGGGTGTACCCCGCCTCTCGCCCTTAGCCAGCTGGGATAGGCTCCAGCCAACCGCGACCCTGAACAGGAGAAGCGGTGCAGAAAATGAATGAATGAATGAAAATATAATCATGTGTCTTACTGTTTTTTTTGTTGTTGTTTTTGTTTTTTCTTCAAGAAACGCTACCTTTGAAAATTCATGGATGAGATTGTTAATTACTTTCTAGCATATATATATATATATATATATATATATATATATATATATATATATATATATATATATATATATATATATATATTTTTTTTTTTAATTTTGAACTTGCACATAACGTAGGATGAACCACTACAGAAACATAGAACGGTTTTGGGATCGGTGATATACTGATCATTTAGGGCAGCAGTGAGACACCTTACACTGGGTGGAGGTCTATTCATTTTGTTAAATACTGTAAATCTACAGGGAGAATAAAAAAAAAAAAAAAAAATAAATAAATAAATAAATAAATGAATAAATAATAATAATAATAATAGTAATAATAATAATAATAATAATAATAATATAAAAAAAGTCTGTGTTTTTCCACGAGGCACAAAATAAAACAGCACAGAATCTTTGGTGAATCAGGACTTCTGCAGAGTTTACTCCACTTCCATCAAACTTTGTCATCGTCCAGCCCGGCTTTTTGGAGCCAGGCTAACGTTGCTATGACATCACTCTCCAATGAGATAAACAGAAATCAGCCTCCACACCTACACAAGGATGCACACATCGAGTGGTGCACCATGGGTAGTGTATTTCAGGGGCTGTTTCATAAATCCCCAAGAGAAGCTGTTTTATGTAGAGAACAGCGTTGCCAGACGTACGATAATTATCGTATTTGTACGATAATTTAGCCCTCTGTACGATCAATAATCCAAAAAAAGGCTACATGTACGATAATTTGACAATTCCGTGTGGTTGTTACAGATCTACCCCAGTCTGACGGATTTATCCGTAAACCCTAAATGCATCTTATATCATGTGACGTTTCCAGTCAATCATAGTTTAAGTGTCATTCGTCTCAGAACGATTGACAGCCAATCACGGTCGTAGGAGCTCCGTCAGGAGGAAGTCAGTCAGTTGAGAGAAAAATGAGCACCGGAGCCTCGAGCTGCTGATCAAACGCTGCTGATGTGGGGCAGGGCGATGAATGATCACAAAAGAGCCTGTAGGACACTAAACAGAGGGATCAGTTGGGATTTTCACACAACAATAAGACAGTTGTTTTGATCATTATCAGTTATTTTGATTATTTTGTCGGGTGTACGATAATTTCCCCCAAAATACGATAATTTTGAGGCTCTGGTACGATAATTTTATATTTCCCATCTGGCAACGCTGGTCAAGAACAGGAAGGAAGTCCCAACATGCCAGGATTTATCTAAACCCTGGACCCTTTCCTTCTTTAGTTTTGCAGTGTTAAGATCTGAACTGAAGTTTTGGTTGCAGAGAAGAAAACAAACAGAAAAAAAGAGGCTCCATTAGTCCTGTGGTGCTATTCACTGTGCTGAAATTACATCTGTTGGTTTGTTCTCTGCTGTGTTATCAGATGAAGTTAAATCTAATCTGTGTTTCTGACACAGTTTGATTTTTCATGACGTGCGCTGGAACAGAACCGTGTTGGAACAGAGCGTATTGATCCGTTTTTAGAGAAAAAGTCTCTTTTCTTCAGTCGCTCAGATTAAAAATTAAAGAGCTGTTTGTTCAACACTGTTTGTGTTTACAGTGTCGGCCTCACACACATTAAGAGTAACAGGTACATTCAAACACTGATTGAGTCTCTCCTGATTGTATTAAAGGAAACGTGAAGTAACCCTCTCAGATGGGAAATCTCTCTTTTTTTAAATTAAAGAACATGAAACTCCCCGTGGCTAATTACACACTTATCTCCAAACACTGTCTTCGTTAGCACGGTTCTCTTCTGATTATTGGGCAGCTGTGGAGATGAAAATACTTTGCTGGGTTTGAAATCTTAACAGCTGCCAGCTCACTGTTGCAGCTCTGCATATGAAGCTCCTGTCCTCTTTTTTTTTTTTTTTTTTTCTGAAGTGCGGTGCCTGAACGCTGTCCAAATGTGCACCAAACCCCGAGGAGCGAGTTGCCAAACAAAACCGTTCTCCTGTTGTTTACTGTGTCCAATTCTGAGCAGCACGTCTACTTTTTTTTTTGGACTGTCACTTCAAAGAAAATAAAGAGGAATGCAGATTAAAGAGGAACTGCAGGGGAGTCTGGGAACTCATCGGTGCAGAGTGCCGACAGAAAATCTCATGACACGTCAAACCCGTCTGCACAGGGAGCCAAACGAGAGGAGATTTACGACGGAGCGGTTGCTGATATTATGTAGATCCCACATCCCAGCAACCCTTCTGTTAATTTGGACTCCAGTCTGTGTTTGTGTTTGTGTTGGTCAGGACTATAATTCATGAAATATGTTGTTCTTCTCTGTCCGTGCCCCGGCGTTCACCTCCAAGCTGCTTCAATCAATACTTCTCTGACTCAAAGGTTTTTAATTCTGTTTTGGAGGGTTGGTTTGTATTCTGTTACAGATGCACAAACAGAACATGGAAAAAAAGTGAAAAGAAGAAGAAGAAGAAGGAGAAGAAGCGTCTGGACTTTAGTTCTATCAAACCTCTCATGCCTCCGTTATGTATACTTTTATATTTCCCCCCATAACGCAGTCAGTATCAACCATCCTGCTTCCTGTCACCTGCCGCAGCTCGCAGACTTCATGGAGCATGAAGAAAATGTGTTCTACATCAGTGGTTCCCAAATGGGGCTCAGGAAATGCCTTCAAAATCAAACACGGTTCAGTCTCACATTTCCTCTAAAAATAAAGACAAAAATAGAGCTTCAAATCCAGATCAAACCATGCAAACAGGAAATGTTTGCCACGAGACCTCTGAGGTGACTCAGCCCGGGTCCCGGCGGCGTCGGCTGCAGCAGATTAATTCAGGAAATGCATCGATATCTGCAAACAGGAAGTCTAACTCTCTTCCAATCAGCTCTCAGAAGTATCTCAGGCCTGTCCTGGTTGTTCGGTAACCTCTGCTCTACATATAAAGACACCTTCAGCTTCAGATGATCAAATATTTTACTGAAACACCTGAACACCTGATCGTCTCGTCAGGGAGGTTATTAGACATTGAACGACCTTCATTAGTTTTGTTTGTTGAAGTTGTTTAATGTTTTGTTGCCATGACGATGTATGAAGCGCCGTGTGTTCTCAGCAGCAGCACATTACTCTTCATATCAACACGTGATCTTAATTCGCTCTAACTCGGTCGGCGACGCCGTTCAGCTCGACTTATGGCGTTAACTCTCCTTCACATGAGCGGACGCCTAATGTGAAGAAACTCCAAATTGAACTGCGGACATCTGCTACATATGAACGCATGAGGAGTTTGTCATGAAAACTTGCAGCGTTAATTATATAAGTGTGAGACAGAGTCACAGATAATAAGACAGCAGTAATTAATGGAACACCACAGTGGAATCATTTCACTCGTCTTACACTGGTTCAGTTTCCAGTCCAGAGGGAGGAATCAAAGGAAAGGCTCTGAGTCTGACCTGCTACGCTGGGACACATGAGCCTGCTGAGCAGTCATCATTAGTCCAGCGCTTCATTAATGGTGCATCCTCTCATGTTTCATGTCTTGCCACTAATTTGACTGCAGTGACCCGCGCGGAGCGCAGAGAACATGGAGCGAGGGGCTTTCTGCTCTCTTTGGGGTCTTTGCTGGCTTTCCAGGCAGAAAGTGACGGCATGATTAGAGATGAAGTAGATCACTTCCTGTTTGATGTCAGGAAGACATTCACAAGCCACACGGAATAAAACATGACAGACGAGTCCTAACGCTAAACCAACAGCAGGAAATCAGAGTTTCATGAGTCTGAGTGAGGTCCAAACAGGAAGAGGGACGTGATGCATGATGGGATCATTCTCTCCATGTTTGGACATTTTTATGGATTCATTGGTGATTTTTATTGACTTCAACTTTTTTCTTTTGTTCGGACACGTCTGGAGTTCAGACGTGGTTCACAGCTTTGGTACTGGAGTTAAACAGGAAGTCGACTGATATCTAACAACTGACTCAGGAAGCTAAAGCTGATCTGTGAAGGTTCAAATCCACCCACGAGTTCAGTAAATACTGATCACTGAAAAGGGAATCCAGAGGTGATTTTATGATGTTTGACGTGTTGGAAAAGCACTTTTTAATGTCCCCTTCATTCCAAAGGCTCTCTTCTCAAAGATTCATCACCAGGAAGAGCCTCTCGAGCACATTTTAAGACCTTTTATCAGGTACAGAAGCATCCATGAGGGCACCTCCACAGCATCTTCAAGGAACAACGCCCACCTGTAAACCCTGTTCAGGTTCAGGTTCAGGTTCAGTTTCAGAAAACTTCTAAGAGTAAATAAGAAATGTCCCAGAAACGAACTGTTGCAAAATTCCAGGAATTTTCAGGAAGTTGCAAACTTTCCTTGGGAACAAATATTAAACATTTTTAAAAAAGACAAAATAATATAAGGTGACGGCAACAAACCCTGAAAAGTTCCAATATTCCTGAGCTGAAATTCCCATGGGAAAAAAAAATTAAGAAACTTTCCTGAAATTTCCCATAAATTTACCATAAATTACTGTTTTCAACCCTTCTTATACATCAATGCAGAAACTACAATCCACTTTTTTGGTCCCTAAAACAGAACTCACTGTTTTTTACGTTGCAGAAACTGAAATATGAGCAACTGTTCGTGTCCTAATATGACATAACACGAGCCACATGGACCTGAGGGGTTTAGGAAATCATTTTATTTCGTGATATTAAAAGATGAAAGTGGTGCTTAAATTGCTTAACAAATGGGTGACGAAAAATCTGTTGGACAAGTTTCTTAAAATAAGAAGAAACAAACGTCTAAATAGAAGAAACTTAAAGAAGTAAACATGTCGTATCCTGTTTAGTATTTTAAAATCTTAAAATTAGACTTTTTCTGGACTTTCAGGTGATTGTGGATCATATTGAGTCTAATGAGTCAGTTTGAAGTTGAAGTAATAGACGTAGAATCTTAGATGGATTTCAGTTGTTGCAGCTCTAACCCAATATATATAATTGAAAATAGAGCAGAAATAGTTATAATACACCACTTTAACCAGCCACACAGATCAGTCCACAGAACCCTTTTGGAAACGAAGCCTCGTCTCATTTGTGCCACAACAAAGATCAGACTGAGAATCTGTTTGACGGTTCAAAGGTTCCCAATAAGATCAGCAAAGAGATCTGAGGCAGAACTTTAGTCCACAGGGGACGTCACAAAGTTCCTCACAAGTCACTTTGCATGTGAGGTTGAAACTGAACCCCCAGCGGGAGCTGAGCTGAATTAACTCCTGTTCAGCAGTTACCTCAGGTACTCACTGAAAATGGTTTTCCAAACACAAAGACGGGCCGGTTCATCAGAGGCCGCTCGGCTCCTTTGTGTAAAAAGCTCTCCACTGGATTGTTTGTGCACAGCGCTCCGGCGATTATCTCTGGGAGACGACAAAGAGCAGCTTGATGCTTTAACTTTCTGCCTGCATGTTTGAGGACGTTTTCTGTGCCCCCTGCCAGGCCGCTAAGAAAACAGGTCTCATGTCAGGATTCATAATGCATGATGTTTTATGAGGGTCCATTGTGGCTGGAAAGGACTAAAAGAGGTACACTACTTCAATCAATAATGCAGCTGAAATATTGGTATGCAGACGAGATGTGACAGCGCTGGCAGGCCACGCAGGGCCTCGTTTCTCTCCTCGTGTGTCTGGACTCTTTAAAAAAGTCCTTTCACGATATTTCCCCCAAACCAGCTACAGGCTGATACCTGAAGGAGCCATTCCCCTGCCCTGTGCGTCAGCTCCGTGCGGCTGAAATGTAAGTGAAAGGGCGTTATTATGAACACGTATCGATTACATAACTGTCCATTTGGCTACTTTTAAAGCCTCAGTGACCCAGCTGGAGTGCAGGATTGATTTTTCCATTAAGCGACCTTTAGAAACTCAAACCCTCATGTGCCTCATAAGCAGACCTCAGAAAATGTGTTGTAACAATAAACGTGCTTTAAAGTAAATCATGAGGAACATGTTGTTTGGAGTCAGTGTTGAAAGCCGCAGCTCGTGGTGCTTCAGACGTCCAGAGAGATTCTGACGCTTCATTTTTGGTCTTTCTTTGCATCTTTTCTGTTTGTTTTGTAATCCCTGCCTGCTCGTCCATCAGCCCGTGTTCACACCCCGGGGTGATGCGTGGATCGGACAGGTTGTACACCTTAGGATGGATTTTCACATGTTTTGTGAGCCAGACAGGTCACAGCATGGCCGTGTGAGGTTCAGAACAGACGAGAACAGAAGACTGTGAGGCTTAGATGAATCCTGGGGTCCTGACATGTGGTGACACCTGTCCTGGCACCTTCTGCTGCAACGAGACTTTTTCAGGTCCGACTCAGACACTTCTGCAGGATTTCTAATTATATCAGAGTCGATGAATCTCTGCCTCTTTGTTGTTTGCAGTTTGTGGTTGTGTCTCGGTGAACGATCTTATAAAGTAAACGCAGCCTGAGTGCTGGGAGCAGATTTCCTCCTGGGAGGAGGAAAGTGGGTCTTATCTGATGATATCTTACATAACAACAATTTAAAACCATAAGAATCTATCTTAAGAGCAAACACAGAACAGATAACCTGTGGCGGCCTTAACGCCACATTTCTCTGAGCTTTTATACCACATTCCATCAATCAAGCCGATCCTGAACGAGCTGGTCTCTTCTGTGCTGGAGCTCATGTTCCGGTGAGATTCAGTCCTTCTTTGTTGTTAATGTAGGGCGGCGTTATCATCATCATCTGCTGTGTTTGATTTCATTCATCTGATTTAAAACAACTAATTCAACGCAGAAATAAAGGGCGAGTTGCAAATGGGGCCGTTTATCATCCTGTGAGATAGAGAGGATATCAATTCACCACATCCCCAAAGGTCACCTCAGGGAGCACATTAAAACATCCGTTTCACTGGAGGGGAACCCAGAGACGACGCTTTATGTTTCACTGTTTCATCCCTTCATCCAGTGGACGAGTGATTCCTTTTTCACTCTGAACTCAGAGGGTCCCACGTTTGTGACCCCTTCACTGGAAAGATACACTGAAGGCACCTTGTTCATGTCTGATTTATTGGTTGGTGCGTTTTTGTACATTTAATTTCCCAGAATGGATCTTTTTTTTTTTTTTTATTCTAACTCAGATGAAGGGCTGTAGAAGATTTTTTTCACAGAGAAAGATGAGTGCAGCTTGCGGAGTTCTCAAAAATGCAACACGCTCACTATAGACTCCAGTTGTCTCCCAGAGCGCAAAAAAAGTCATAAATTTTCTGACCTTTGACCTATTGAGACGCCTTTCAGACTGGCGTGGCCACGATGATGAGGCTCGCAGACATCTGATCTTCGATGACCAGCTGGACCCTGAAAGAGCCTTGTCTTATAACTCATAGATGCAGTAACCAACATTGGAACAAAAGTCAACGGAAGAAAAAACTGTTGCAACCAGGTTCAGAACCAAAGTTTATAAGCAAACTCATGATGATACCTTGATTAATGCTCAGTTTGATTCACAGCAGAATCTTCAGTGTGACCACAGCAATCAGTCTCTATTCTTAACCCCTGCATCGATCAGGAAGGATCTTCCCTCCTTATAGGGAGCTAACCTAAAGGAGACTTGTCTTTCGACAGAGACGACCAATCAGGAGACAGGAGCGAGGAGAAAGTAACCGTCCTCTGGGTTATAAAGATGCTACCTGTTGGTCATGTTTTCAGTCGCTTGGAGTGATCTGCAGAAGCTCTCAACTCATTTACTTTGTTCAGATACGCTTGCTTTGAATAAAGTATCTCAGATTCAGCTGAACGGTCTCTTCTGATGATTGGACTCCTCGTGTGTTTTACTCTGTTTGGGTGACGTAGTTTTAACAAGAACAGTTCAGTAGTTCAGTAAGTTTAGCCTGTTTGATTCAAGGCCTCACCTGACCTGCCGTCAAGACACGAGAAACTCCACGAAAAAGGCTGAAATTCAACAGGGCGTCTTAAAGAATCATTCATTGGAGGAACGTTTTTTAATCTGTTTACTGAAACGGTTCTTTTTGTGTTTCATTTACTGAAAGGTCATCCAGAGGTCAACTTCTCTTTAGTTTCTCTTCACAGTAAAGACATCGCTCCCTGGACCGACCAGCACTTTTTAATATCCCAGGAAGGACATCCAGGGGGCGCCTTTAGAGAACTCATTTATTGGAAGGACACTTTTTTTTTATCTTCCTGTAACTGAATTGGAACTTCATTTTTTTTATTTATAAAAAATAATAATTTATAAATAAATCAATAAAATGTATTCATGTTTAATGTTTCATTCCCCAGAACAAGCACTTTTTTTTTTTTTTTTAATGCTAGTCAATGAAAGGCCATCCAGCGACTTATTTTCGTGGGGTTTTTTGCCGCATTCAAAGAAAATCTATTAAATTTTAATGTGATTTTTCAAACAGAGCTACAAAATTTGGAGGGCACATCCAACTTCCAACCCTGGTATCAAAAAAAAAGGCTCCATTCATTTCAAATTTAAAGAATTAAGCCCTTTAATTTTCATTTGAATCATAAGAACAACATCATGGTTAAACTGGAGGCCATGTTGGTATTTTTAAACATGAAACTAACAAAAAATGAATAAATAAATAAAATAAAAACATTTGTTTAAGACATTTTTTATCAATGTTTCCTTCATGGCTCACGCTTTGTGCAGCATCACAAACTTCATATTTGGATGAAAATTTCTCTCAGGTTTAAACAGTTTATCTGAAAACGGGTCTTCAGCTCTTCTCCTTTCAGAGCTCACTGATCATCTATTTCTCGTGATGGCGCCACTTTCAGCCGTCCCTTTACGGAAACAGAGGAGCTGATTTCATTTCATTTGTGATAACGATCAGGACTTCACACATCAACAACAACAACAACAACAACAATCCTGCTCGGACTAGTTTTTGTTGCAGCTGCAGTCTGTGAGCCTCCCTTTCAGGTCTGAAGCGTCTCCAGCGCTCCGCCGGCTCTGCTTATAGACGTGGGCTGAACATTAAAAAACACAAGGCGGCTTTTTTCCCTCAGGAAAGGAAAATTACTTCTGAGCACAAAAGGAATGCATCAGTGGCGTGGCATACTGCCTAGTTTGTTATAATTACAAGCAAAAGCAGTTCTGAATAGGCATCTTAATGACCAAACAAATTGTTGCATATTTCAAACCCATCTGGATAATTTTCTTAGGGGAAATGTAATTGCTGTTCAGACATGGTGAATGCTATCTTTGTTGTGGAGAGTGTGTGTGTGTGTGTGTGCACGCACACACACATACATCGCACCTGAGCTGAAGCGTGGTCTCTGCCAAAAGACTGTAATTCTGTCAGGTTTCATGTGATGCAGATGCACATGCGTCTGCTTTCTCTCATGTCTGTAAATCACAATTACAGCCCGGAGTTCATCTCACCGCAGAGTGGAGCTTCATCTCACAGCCGGCACCACGCAGAACAAGAAACAAGAACAAGAAAAACACGACGACGACATCAGGGGACAAATCAAAGAATCTACAACAAAGTTTCACCTTCGTTTCAGCTGAAGCTTCGCCTCTTTAAAACACATCATGTGCTGAAGCAAACATGGAGCCTCGCAGCAGAAGCTCTCTTTACTTAGTATTTGGCTCCATCTGCTGTAGACCTGAAATCATAACACGAGGATGCTGAAATATTCAGTCTCTGCACCAGCGTCTGTCGGGTTCCTCGATGTGTCGCTCTGCTCTCAGCTTCATCTTTTATTTTGCTAACATCCATGCCAAAACCAACTTAGTTACCCAGAATTCTTCACGGCATTAGCTCCTCCTATTTTCCTCCTGATCCCCTGGTAACCACCTGTTTCTGAGTAAAGACTCAGATTTTGGATCCTGACCGCTCTGAGTCCTTCCTCTAACCTGACCTTTCACTGTTTCTGCTGGACATACTGTTCATGAGAAAGCTTCTCTGCTCTTTACAATGAGATCACAGACTCTGAGATGAAAATTTACCGATACCGAAATTTATAAGAATAACCGATGTCATTTTGCCCGTGTCGGTATATTCGGTATTGAAAAAAAAAAAAGTTGGTTTTAGTTGTGTGTAGGTCGGCTATGTGTCCGTGTGCCTTTAAGGAAACTACTTAAGAGACGTGACTCCACCCCATCCAGTCTGTAACAAAATAGGAAAGAGAGGTGGGGAGATGGAGGACCGTTCAAAAGTTGTAGCGGCTGCTGCGGCGGCTGAAGTTGGTGAAGTTGGTGCGGTCGAAGGAGAGAGTGAACAGCTTGCCAAAAGACAGTTGCGACGAGTCAAGGTAACAACAACCTCTTCCACCACCAGGCAGCTGTCAATAACCAAACATCAAAAAGATGGATCGAAATCACCAATGCGATAGGCTACCATATAGCAAAAGACATGGCTCCTACTACTACAGTGGAGCGCAAGGGGTTCATACACCTCGTGAAAACCCTCGCCAAGAGATACAGCCTGCCACCGCGAAAAATCTTTTGGAAAACGGTGATTCCCAGCATGTACAGAACAGAGAGAGAAAAGGTTGCTGCTGAGTTGAGACATGTTAAGCACTTTGCAGCCACAACCGATCTCTGGTCCAGTCGCACCATGGACCCTTATATCAGTCTGACAGTACACAGTAAACACAAGGGATGCAACTTGTTTCTCTCGTTATAACCCGATTACTTGACAACTCAAATGTGGCCGTTTTTGAGTAAGCTCTTTGTAATATCCATATTAAGAATTGGTTTATCAGAGATTGCATTTTTAATACTTTGTTTTCAGGAAATTTAAGTTATTGTTCTTATTTCAAATCTGTTTATCAGCTGTTTAATAAATATATTAACTAAAAATACCTTATTTGTGATTCCTTATTTATTTTCAGACAGTGAAGTTTTATAGTCCTTTAAAGTGGCAAAATAATTGAAATAAATAAGTCACAGCCCCATCTAATGGCCAAATATTTGATTTTTTTGCTTAGGGGCAGTGGAGTAGTTATCGTCCATTTATCGTTATCGAGGTGAACTGCTCAATATATCGTGATATTGATTTTAGGCCATATCGCCCAGCCCTAACCAGCGGTTTCCAAAGAGGAAGTTGCAGATTTCATCCAGTGTTGTAAAAATATGAACAGAAATTAAAGGGTTAAATTTGATTTTAAAAAGCTGAAGATTTTCAGCTGTTTTCTGACGCTTCTTTGCTGAAGAGCCGTGAGGTGTTTAAACCTGGACGACGGTGTCATCAGTGGAGGCAGATCAAAAACAAACAGTATGTGCACAGAGGTCGTCTGAATTTATACCTGTTAGCTTAATCAAGTATCTGAAGTCATTTTTATTGGTTTATTCCAGCAGCAGGGGTCAGAAATCTACAACACCGTTATTTTAGGGGTTGCAGTCTGAAAAGTGCACCCCTGATCTAAACCATGATCCAGTCTGGGGTCTGAGTATTGTCTGATGGACAAACAGCTGGATGCACTTCACCTTTGGACCGTTGGAAGAAGTCAAATTACCCAGAAGGAACCAAACAAACAAAAAGTCAAATTTACACCTGAAGAGAAAACCTCCTACCTGAGGTAAGGCAGTTTGAAGTGCTGTGAATGATGTTTCATGGAGGCAGTTAAGGGACTCGTTTCTGCTCAGTGTGATTCTTTAACACGTTCGACAGTTTGCAAATGATTCAGACGTCACACATAAATCTGTTTCACACATTAAGCCTGTTTTTTTTCACTCTAATGTGCTTTTTTTTTTTCTTTCTCAGTTAGATCCTGAGCTGCATCTCTGGCTTCTGACGAGTTTTCATTTCCAAACACTCTGAAACGATGTGTTTGAAATGCTCAGAGTGCCACAAACAGACGCTGCACAGGGGCCTGGTTGGAGTGAGATCCTCGGTGACGCCAACAGAGGGCAGCAGAGATCTACAGAGCTGGGAGGGAAGCAGGGCTGTGATGTGCTGCTGCTGCACACACACACACACACACACACACACACACACACACACACACTGCCATGCTCTCCCCTATAGCAACACAACAGATATAAATAACTTTCCCTGAGAAACTTTGAAAACAACACAGAACTGCAGGTTTGACTGGAAGAGCCTGAACGCTTCATCATTCACACCATATGTGTGTGTTTTAAACTGCAGGATGCAAAAGGAGTCGTTTTATATTTTCAGAATCAGGTCTGTGATGTTCCATCAGAAAGGTGGAGAACTCTGCAGACTCAACGCGGAACCTCAAAGCAGGAACGCTAGCTAGCTTTAGCATGTTGATATCTTTTATATTTATGTTCCTTACAGAATTATCTTATCTTACATGCTTCATTCGCTCCAAATCAACACTGAACTGAACATGATGATTTGAAGATCACCGTTATTGATGAATGAACCGTCAGTGTAATGACATGTGCTCCAAAACCAGCTTTAAAACCCGATTCTTCAAGTGTCAGGATTATTAATGCCTTCGACTAAACCTCAGTGAAGATCTTTAAAGTCATTTCATCATCATCATCATCATCATCATCATCATCATCTGGTAAATGTGACCCAGACACATTTTAATTACTTCTGTCGTTTTTATCCCATTTTTCCAGCTTCTGATTGGTTGATTCTGTGACATGTGATTGAGTGACAAGGAAGTGTCGATGTTATGCCCATCAGGTAAAGTCATCTTTATTCATTTCCATCTGGCTGTTCTTTAATGTAACAGGGATCAGACTGAAACTTCAGGCTGTGTGTCGTTAAAGAAACAAACATCTGACCTCTGCAGTTCTCCCAGCGTCCACCTGAGGCTCAGAACAAGGACAGTCTGATGAAAACTAACATCCAGATACTCGTCGTTGAGCCAGAGCAAACATGTTTACATCTGTGCATTAAATAAAAAATTGGTCTGAGAGTTTAAGTTTCTTAGTTTTGAAGGTGTTCAGTTTGGAGGTTTGCAGGATGAGGTGTAATAAGACTGATTTTACAGGAGCACTCCACTCCACCTTCTGCCAGGTCGACTGAAAGTAAGCTTGAGTCAGCTGTTCCCAAGCTGCAATCTCTGCTGGTGGGCTTAAAAACTCCACTTTAGAGAACAATGGGCCTCTGGGAGTCTGTGAGAAAGTGAAGCATGGTTCTGTGGATGGTTCTGTGGCATGTTTCCATGAGTACCAGCCTGATACTGGGGCACAGAGGCAGCTCTCAAACGTTCCCCATCCAACCAAAAAACAAACACTGAAGAGACAAACTCAGCACTCTGACATCTTGCAGCTTTTCATTTTGCTCATTTCCCCCAAACGATGTCCTGACTGATGAGGTCACACAACAAGGTTTTAACTGATTAATGTGAACTTTCAGCAGGTCAGAGTCCAAAACTTTCCTTCCTTTAGTGACTGAGACGTCACCAAACACGAGAAACAACATGTGGAACACACTCAGAGGCCTTTAAGGTACTCTGATCTGGGGTTCAGCTCCATGTTCAGTCTCAGATTTGACCCGTGCACTACAGGAGGATTCAGTCTGACCCTGTTAAAAACAAGTGAGAGAGTAAAAGTAAAGCAAGGTTAAAGTTTTTTCCTGTCGTTTTCCAGCTTCATGTTGAGTAGCTAACGGTTCAAGCTGTGTGTTATGGAGTGTGATCATGATGCTAATTAAAACAATGAACTGATGATGAAGATTTTGATCTCTGAACTGACAAGTCTCACTCAAACAAGTCTTCACACAATCAAAGAACGACACCAGTGGGAAACCTGTTCCCAATTTACAGCTCAGGAACTGAGAACAGGAGGTATGTAAAGCCAGATCCACTTTGTTTGTTTGTTTGTTTGTTTGTTTTTTGTTTGTTTGTTTTTGCTGAGCTGAAGTTTGGTGGGAAATAAAGTCTAAGATTGAGGATTTCATGTTCCAAAATTTCCGTTTAAAGGTAGTAAGGAAATGTATTTAATGCCGTTTCATGCATCTCTGCTGATTTAGTGATGAATGATGATCAACTCGTTCATCTTTGATCTACACCAGGAATTCAACTACATACTAGGGCTGCCACACACGATTATTCTGATAATCGACTAGTCACCGATTATTTTTTGTGATTAGTCGACTATTTGGATCATACATAAGTTGCAGCTAATTGCACCAGCATACAGCTAACATCATTAGCTTCCAGCTTCAAGTGTTTAAGGTATGTGCTAACTAAAAATGAAGACAGTTAATATCATAGTTCATTCAGCTTTTAATGAACTTTGCAGCTTGTAGCAGCATTTCTGACATTTTTTTAATGGACCAATTTTCTATTCAAACATGACATCGCTATTAAGTAGGTAGCTCCCTGTTGACGTTAATGTTAGCAGCCAACTAGCCAGTTAGCTTAGCCAGATTGTCATTCTTGGTCAGAAAATAAATCAGCCACGGCGTGCTGTCTTTTCAGATGCTCGTGCGTCGCCGTCGTTCTGTCATGGAAGGACATTTCTGCTTTGCAGATTTTGCATTGCACACTTTTCTCCTTTATTTTGCAAAAATGCTCCCAAACTTTCCAGCTCTGTTGCCGGCTAGCCATGATACTGTTGGGCATAACTTTTCCGGTGACATCACAGGTTACCCTGGTTACCACTTCAAGGACAGAACGGCAGACGAGACAGGTGAAAGTACAGCGGCAGTTTAAAAAAATATTAAAACGACGACGTCGTCGATTATTAAATAAGTCGCCGAGTCATCGTGTCTAGTCGACTAATCTTGGCAGCCCTACTACATACCTCAATCTGTTTATCTGGAGAGAAGCGCCTCATGATTGACTCGCTATGATTAAAATCCTGTATATCCTTATATCTGTTTCTTCTTCTCCACAGATTGAAGTTATTTTCAGAGATAATTTATTGTTTTCAAGCATCAGAAACTGTGATGCTTAAAGAGCAGAATCAGAATCAGTCCTGAAGTGAGAGTATTCTTATAGTTGTGTAACTGGCAGCGATCTCACCTACACCTCCATGAATTCATGGTCAATTATCAAAGTGTGTGAGAGAGCGTGCAGTGATGGAACCTGCAGGGTTTCAGGAATAACTGAAGCACTTCTGGATGCTTTTTGTTCGCATGTTGAGAGGAAGTGAACATTTAATCATACCTGCAAACACTCCTGATTCCTACAAGAGTCTCAGGGCTTTTAACTCCTTCTCTCACCGGACTCCCACTGATTTTTCACATTGATACGACTTATGACCTGCATTTATAAAAAAAATAAAAAATAAAAAAAAAAAATAAAAAAGTTTGTCCGATCCAAAAACCAGGAAAACTGGCGTAACCATCAGATTCTAAAGTTTCAGAGGATATCTGAATGTGTCACAAGCAAGCAGCAACCTCCGGTCTGAAAATATGAGTGCTAAAGTCTGCTGTTCCTCGAGTGTCCGCTTGAGGCTCCGGAAGTACCGGAAGTCACAAACACACCAAGCCAAAAAAAGCCGTTTTCACGGCCAAAATAAGCACATTTACAGCCTGGTACAAAGAATGTCTCTTGTCTGAATCGCTAATTTCACTAACGGCACGCACTGTACGGGGGGTGAATTTTTTTCTAATTCGGCAGTGTCCACAATATCAAGCTCGCCAGTTCGTCCAGTCAGAGGCACAGCTCAGATCACGTGACTGTGGAGCGTCCTATGGTTGTTACTGTGGAGACCCACAGCACGCCTCATTTCCAATATGGCCGCGCCGACCGTTTTGCTTCAAAAGTCCGTTTCAGGAACAGACGGGTGACGTCGCGGAGACTACGTCCATTAATTATACAGTCTATGGTCACAAGTCACGTCAAAAACGCGTAAACAGACCAGAGAAGACCGGATCATTCCATCAGCATCACTTTGAATCTCGTCTCCTGTGAAAATTTGCAGAAAATAAACTGTTTGCTCGAGCTAACTTGATTATTTTTCTTTTTTTTCTGATGATTTAAAGGTTTTAGATTTGGTTGTTGGTTGTCCTGAATCTACAGAGGTGCAGGACTTCATTTTCAATGAGACAACACTGAGTAAAAAATGTGAAAGAAGCAAACAATGACCCAAAACTGCCTGGGATCTGAACAATCATGCCCTGAGTTCAACTCTTAAAGTTTAAGATGAGAAGAGTTTCCAATAGGAATCATTCCAGATCCAGAACACGAGGACTTTAACTTCATAAAGCAGCGAGATCACGAAGGATAACCTGGTTATACATCACAAAATGCACCCTAGAATTTCTTTGCATGCATTTTGCTGTGCCAGCGTTTGACAGATTACAAAACGTTCAAACCTCCCCTTCAGATATTCTCAGAGACTGCTGCCTCTGGCGTTCGTGTACGGGGTGTGTTCCAGAGGTCAACCTGGATCTCAGCTCCTATTCTCTAACGTTCGTTAAGCTCCATTCTGCTAAGCGTGTCCAAATAGGGTAATTCTGTGTTCAATTAAGCAGGGCAGACACAGGACATTCAACACAATGTCAATGAGATGCCACTAAGAGTGAGCTATCAGTTTGATAGACAGTCAGAGAAGGTGGATAATAAGCTGTTGTATGTCCCCTGATTCTGCACCACCCAAGGCCATCCCTACAATTGAATTACAGCGGTGCCTTGGTAAGTCACAGCTGATAGGGCCTCATGCATTGCAAAAAGCCACCTTGCAGTGACTGACTGTCTGGGCTGGTATAATTGTGTGGTTGTCTGGAGCTATCATGGCACTGTCTTCTGAGCAGCCACGGCCATGAAGCCAGCATAAAGGGACCCGCTAGGCCACACAAAGCACTGCAGTTGTCCTTAGGCATGTGGCCAGTGAGAGAAAGAGAGAGAGAGAGAGAGAGAAGGAGAGAGAAAGAGAGAGAGTGAGTAAAGTAGGGAATTAGGGGGGATGGGGACGACTCTGCTATGCACAGCAAGCCAAATATCCCTGGGCCACCAGCCAAGTGGCCAGTCACAAGGATGGCGTGCCAAGAGAATGCCATCCGGCCAGGTTGCACAGCCAGATAAAAAGCGCCGCGGGTCGCCCGCAGCTCACAGAAATCCCATAATACCACACTGTCTTCTCCTCTCACTAACTAGCTCCATTCCACAGCAACGCACACGAGCTGCAATCACCGAAGAGGAAACCTGACCAGAAAACAGAAGGTCTTCAGATAACTCTTCTCAGGTGTAAAAATACTTCAGTTTAGCCAAAGGTTGGAGAAAAAGGAGAGAGAGAGAGAGAGAGAGAGAGAGATGTTACAGCTTTGTTTAGAGGCAAAGCCAAGAGTGGATGCACCATTTCTTCCCGTAGTCGGGCTTTGCTAGTAAGCCTGCGTACAAAAGTTCCTGAGGGTGTTCAGTGTTTCTGTATCTCAAAAAGACACCGTAGGTAGGAAAGAGAGAGAGAGTTGAGAGGTGGATGAAATACTTTGGTAAAAACTTTCAGGAGTCCTCAAGGTTCAAGACAACTGCAGACAACAAGGGTTGGCAAATTCTGTTTTCTCAGAATCTCTCAAGGCGGAGGTAGAGGTGGGCGAGAGGGCCAAATCCTCCATCACTGAGCTCTGGATTTATGAACAGACCAAACCTCGGCTCAAAACCTATTTTTAAACACTCATCTGAATTAAAGTCAGGGGCCGGACACATGAAGACGGGTTTAGGTTTTTTATTGCATGCACATTTTATTCCAAACAGAGCCGGCGTTTTTGCCGCCTGAATTCAAACATTTTTTAAACCGAGTGGATAAATCTGAAACCGTTCATCGGTTCGGTTCCATGTTGACAAACTATCTTGTATTCACCGCCGTCTTCGCACGCTGTGTGTCATTCTCTGTTTTTCGTGGACTTCGTGGCAGCGTCACAGCGCCACCTACAGCTCTGGCATATG